>JAIEZT010000198.1:7012451-7041766 GCA_019594935.1 Periophthalmus modestus
CCAATAGACAGGAGTACAGAGGCTTCCCATGAGCGATAGCATTAGGTAGCATGACAAGAAATGGAGAGGGGAGGGAAGGAGGGAGCGAGGGAGGAAGGGGAGGAAGGCATCTGTGCCGTGTTGTGGGGTACAAAGCCTCTCGGGGTAACTTAACGCGGGGCCATTTTGAATTCATATTGTTGGATAGAGAAAGGAGCTGTGGCTTATTTTGATTGTCATGGTTGCCATTATTTCACAAACAGGAACAGGAAGTAGGTGGACACCTGATTTGTACCCGGCTTAAAAACGTGGGAGAGAAAACAGAACAAAATTTACTTTTTTAAATGGGTTTGCAGTGGATCCGAAGTGGTTCCTCACTACCTTATGCCATTCAGACTCATCAAATGTGCGACCTGGTCACGAGAAGAGAAGGAACATGAGCAGTACTATGAAATACTGCACCCACACAAGTACCAAGTTAGTACAGGAAGGGGGTGGACGGTACTCTTCACTGCTACATGCGAATAGTAAACCACTGAAATTGCTATTAGTACTAGAAGTATAGCACTCAGCACAGCCACATTATAGTAGTGGTGGTCGTGGAGTAGTAGTAGTGGTGTGATTTGGAGTATTGTTCAAGAAGCAGCAGTTGTAGTAGTAGTAGTAGTATAGTAGTAGTACAGTAGTAGTAGTAATCATAGTTGTAGTAAGTCAGTAATAGTTGTAATTAGTTAGTTGTAGTTAATAGTAGTGTAGAAGTAGTGGTGGTAGTAGTAGTAATAGTTGTGGTAAGTGGGTGGTAGTAGTAATAGTTGTATAGTAGTAGTGGACAGTAATAGTAGTTAGTTAGTAATAGTGTAATAGTGACAGTAGTAGTAATAGTAGTAGTCGTCAAGTAATAGTTGTAGTAGTTTGAGTAGTAGAGTAGTAATAGTAGTAGTAGTAATCTAGTTGGGAGTAGTGGCAGTAGTAGTAATAGTAGTATAGTATGGTTTGTAGTGTGGCTGTAGTAGTATATAGTTGTAGTAGTTGTAGTAGTGGCAGTAGTTAGTAGTAGTAGTAATAGTTGGTAGTAGTGGCAGTAGTAGTAATAGTTGTAGTAGTGGCAGTAGTAGTAATAGTTGTAGTAGTAGTGAGTTGTAGCAGTAATAGTCGTAGTAGTAGAGTGGCAGTAAGTATAGTAGTAATAGTGTAGTAGTAGTAGTGCATAATAGTAGTAGTAGTAAATAGTTTAGTAGTGGCTGTGTAGTAGTAGTAATAGTATAGTAGTACTAATAGTGCGGTAGTAGTGGCAGTAGTAGTAATAATTGTAGTAGTATTAGTGTAGTAATAGTTGTAGTAGTGCAGTAGTAGTAATAGTTGTAGTAGTATTAGTAGTTAGTAATAGTTGTATTTAGTAGTATAGTAATAGGTGCAGTAGTAGTGGCAGTTATAGTCGAATAAAAATAATAGTAGTGAGTAGTAGTATTAGCAGTGGTATAGTAGTAGTAGTAGTAATAGAAAGCAGAGAGAGAGAGTAGTAGAAAGTAAAGTAGAGAGCCAGATAAGTGAGTACATTTCTGTGTATCTTAACATTTCTTTAACAGTATAACTCAGAAGCAGTAGAGGCGTTTTGTGTTTCTACAAAAACACGTAAACTTGAACACAATTTCCTGAAGCCGAATCCTCTGTGGAGGAACAACATTTATCTGCAGACTGGAGGTCACGGGGTCAGCTTTGGGTTAACCTTTTCCACCCTATCACTGCTCACTGCGGGCTCCTGGTGCTGGCATTGTGGGAAAATACTCTCAAAAACTACACGGGATGATAAGCACAAGCTGCTCTTCAGCTGTGAGGAGGTGTTTTTGTAAATGTGTGAAGTGTTTTGTGATGTCAAAGGGAAAAGGGGTTATATGAAAACACGTTTGGTGAGAAAGAAACAGGTATTTACGGAAAAGTAGTAGTAGTAGCTGTATATTAGATTAGATGTACAGTCAGTAGTGGTTGGTAGTGTGGGGCGAAGATGAGTATATTATTGCATAGTAGTAGTAAAGAAGAATATTAGTGATGTGGGTTGAAAGATTATTGTGTTATTCCAAGAGTGGTAGTGTTAGTACTAATAGTATTTCCTAGTAGTAGTAGTTGGTAGTAGTAGTAGTAGTAGCAGTATAGTACTAGCATGAGTAGTGGTAGTGATGTGATTGGGCATTATTGGTTATACTGCAGTTGTGGTACATTAGTACAAGTAGTAGCAGTAGTAGTAGCAGTAGCAGTAGTAGTTAGCAAAAGTAGTAGTAGTAGTAGCCAGTAGTAGCAATAGCAGTAGGTGTAGTAATAGTAGTAGTAGCAAAAATAGTTGTAGTAGTCATAGTAGTAGTAGTAGTAGCAGTAGCAGTAGTAGCAGCAGTAGTAGTAGCAGCAGCCGCAGCAGCAGTAGTAGCAAAAGTAGGGTAGTAGTAATAGTAGTAGTTGCAAAAAGTAGTAGTAGTTGTAGTAGTAGTAGTAGGTAGCAGTAGTAGCAGTAATAGTAGTAGTAGCAGTAGCAGTAGCAGCAATAGTAGTAGTAGTAGTAATAGTAGTAGTAGCAGCAGTAGCAGTAATAGTAGTAGTAGTAGCAGTAATAGTAGAAGCTGTAGTGTTTAAATGGAAAATGGTGATAGAATATTTTTACTTAGGATCAACCATTCATTTTTTAAAATGTAGTAATACACAATTATTCACCTTTTTTACTGAATCAAAACCTAGTGGTCTAGTATTGCAGTATAACCCAATCTATGTACTATGAAAAACTCCAAATGTCTGCAGTCTTTTCAAAGATGGCGGCTGTACTATATGAATCTATATATTAAGGCTTAAGTCAAAATATACATTATCCAGCCATTTTAAATCGTAACCTTGGACAAACCTGCAGTAAACCTGGCCCATGTTGAGTTCCTTATAATTCCATTACATTATGATTTATTCAGTGTCATTTATAGCCTATCAAACCCTCGTTTCCCCATCTCGCTAACATCACCCGTGTATAAACGAAATCACAGTGTCGCACCCTCGTCTCAAAATTTCAAAGTCGTTACATAAATCTCGAATTCAAATGAGACTTTTAATGTTTTTGAGTCATTACTAACCCGGAGCGCCATGACAACCCACGAAAATGTCAATGATTTTCGCTCTAAACTATCGGACTAACTTTGCTTGACATGAATCTTTAATGGCGTTCCGTGCTTTACTTTTTGTACTATAGCTGAACCTGTATCGTATTTATCGTGTGTTCTCTTGCAAAACTTTCAATATTTAAAGTTTTTTGTTCAACTTGTCTAGGATCGCAACAATACTGGTTTGTAGAAAGGAGCAAATCTTCGTAACCCCTATAGAGGCCAGAGCGAAACTCATGTCACTGTAATGCTAAGGACAACTAGCATGCTAATAGTGCACTTCCTGATTATTGGATCTTATATAATATACCTCTTCTGGGGCAAGTCGTATTTTATTCAAATATGGAAAAAATCGGGTGTTTGTGGTTGTGTCTGAATGTCCGCTCTAAAGCTAACAAATGCTAATTCAACCATACTTTTTCTGGAGGGTGGCTTTGATAGCTCTTTGCTGTTTAATCTTGTAACGAAGAATATTATTAGCTTACAGCCTGTTTCCGTTTCATATTGCTAAGAAATATGATGGATGATGATATCAAGAGGGGTAACCGTCCTCTGCCCTTTACACACCCCACACGCTAATAAATACACTCTCCTGTCAGATCACAACCACAGCGTCGGCCATCTTGGTACTGTCCCAGCTCCTATCTCCAATTAGTGTTTAACATAAGTACACTAATGCTGTCCAAGTCTCGTACAGACCAATGGAAATATTGTATTCTCTGTGTCAGATTCCAGCCACAGCGTCGGCCATCTTGGTACTGTCCCAGCTCCTCTCTCCATTTAACATAAGTACACCAATGCTGTCCAAGTCTTATACAGAACAGTGGAAAATATTATATTCACTTTGTCAGATCCCAGCCACAGCGTCCACCATCTTGGTACTGTCCCAGCTCCTATCTCCATTTAACATAAGTACGCTAATGCTGTCCAAGTCTTTTACAGACCAATGGAGCAAGAAAAGAGGATAATTTCTTCGGATAGTCGGCCTAGTCAATCGCATCCCTGGTTCTTCTCAAACTTTTACATTGAATTTTATCTCCAAAAACAAAACAAAAAAGGTTGAAAATATCGTCGCGGCACTAGCGCATTTAGATATATAGCTTCTTTCTGTGCCAGCATCGCTCCTTTATGCAGAAGAACTATTAATCATAAGACAAGAGAGAAAGAGATGGAGAGAAGTAGAGGCAGAGAGATGGAGAGAGAGAAGGAGCGAGGGGCCTACTATAACTGGCTGGTATATTTGGGTTTCACAAGGAGGCTATATAAAGCTGTGTATTCATTGGTTTATCCCTTCGGTGGGAGCATGCCATGTTGTGGATTATCTTTGACTAAAATTAAATATTAGACTGTGAAAAGCATACGGTTTAGAGACAATACGCCACCCACTGCTTTTGGTACTGTATTTTTGTCAATATATTTTGTTATAACTGTGTAATGTTAAATAGATTTTTTTGAGTTTTTTAATTAATTTTTCTGCTTTGTAGGCCATGAGCTGCTGATTTACTTTGTTCCACCTTGTGACTTGCACTTTGAACTGTCTCAAGCTTTATGAAAAAAATATTTAACCCTGGAGAATCCAAGAACTCTTTTCTTCTTTGGAAAATTATGAACATTGCATTAAATTACTGAATTACTGAAATATCACTTGAATTTTAACCCTTTATTCCCTAATTTAGGATCAGGGCCAAATTTAACCGATTGGGCTTGTTACTGTATCCAAAAATAATATAAAACATACTTCTAGACATTCTGCTGAATTAGTTCTCGTTTTTCAGCATCAGCGGAGCGTCTCCAGACTTAAGCAGGAAACACAGGAAACAGGGGACATGGTGTCAAAATAAAATATCGATTGTCCTTTCAAAATAAGTTTGTGATGGACTACGAAAAGTTATAGTCGTGCGGTAAAATATATTACGCTTGGAGCACGGCGCACAGAAACCGAAACTTAAACGGTAAGTAGCCTCATTAATGCGAGCGCCACTGCCACGGCCACGGCTCGTTATTCCTAAAAGCATCGTCCCTGTTTTTATGTTGTTTTAAAACATAATTCATCTGACCAACTTTTAGTATGTACGCAGTATAAACAGTTTGGTGTTTAAACGCGAGATTGGAAATTGCAGGATATGTTTACAGCGAACCAGCGCAGTAAAGCATGAGTCACTCCTCCACTGCAGCCCGTGTACCAACAGTGTACTCACCCCACAGGCACAGCTGTTGCATCATGGGTAATGCGTCATGAGTTCAAGCTGAAGAGAGTCCTTTAAAGTGGATTTTGCATCATCTGTCCCCTTTAAATATACAGTATTTTGTGTGTAACATGGTCAGGATCACACTGATGGGCCTTATGTTCAAGTGTCTATTGGATTTTTAGAACAAATTCAGTTTTTTTCTTTTTTTCTCTCAATATATTTGTTTTTATAGCAGAGAATATCACTGGTTTATTGCTTGGAGCTAACCATTTACTCACTGACCTTTACAAATGTTACCAATTTTCCAATCATGATGAATTACTGTAAAATACAAGCAGAAAATCCAATTGGAAATGGTTTATAGTAGGAGTCAAAATAGAACTTGACACTCGTACAGAACAGCATTAGACTAGTGCTACAACTACTACTATAAATACTACTGCTATAACTACTACTCCAACTGCTACTACTACTATCACTACTACTACTGCTGAAAATGTGAAAATGTAACTTACCTTGTACTAGTGCTACAACAACAACAGCTACTACTACTACTACTACTACTACTACTACTACTACTACCACTACTACTACTACTACTATAACTACTACTATAACTACTACCACTGCTACTTCTACAAGTAGTAGTAGTAGTAGTAGCTAGATTGAAAATGTAACTTGCCACAAGTAAAAAACAGCATTGGACTAGTGATACAATTACTACTCCTACTACTACTACTATTACTACTATTACTATAACTACTACCACTACTACTACTAGTACAACTACTACTACTACTACTACTACTACTACTACTACTACTACTACTACTTCTACTAGAGTGAAAATGTAACTTTCCACTAATAAAAAAACAGCATTAGACTAGTGCTGCTACAACAACTACTTTTCTATTTATCATTAGATTGAGAAGTATATTAGTAGTATATTAGTAGTATATTAGGTTAATACTAATATACTTATTGGTAGGGCAATTTCTTTCAAAATGAGTGAAAATGTAACTTGCCATTAGTTAAAACCAGCATTAGGCTATAGTGCTAATGCCTCACTACTATTACTACTACTACAAAACACAACTTTTTATGATTATGAAGTACATTTTGACTTCTTTCCTTCAAAAGCCCAAAGTCACAGTCCCTCCCTCCCTGTCCTCAAATGCTGGCTGTGCTTCTCGCTTTGGCCACAGCTGAATGCAGCGTCCAGTCAGTATCTGGCCTGTAGGGTTATCATGCACCGCTGAGACCTGCAGGGGGCACTGTGACCGGGCCAGGTCATGCTCCGGGCCTGGACCGAGAGCTCTCATCCTGCGCCAAACTGGAGCAGAAGGAAGCAGACATGGCAACCAGAGAGGGCAATTAGCTCAACCTGGCAACGCAGGGGCTGCCAACAGGAGCAGGAGGACAGGGGAGAGGGTGGAGACTTTGCTACTCAGGAAAAAGTACGCAACAAATGGATTTATTTTTGTATTTACTGCCTGTTCCTGATTTCTTGCCTCAGTACTGATATATTCAAGCAGTTCTTGAGGACAAAATAAGTCTGGGGACAGGGAGAGGGTGGTGACTACTGAAAAAGTATGTAACAAATGCAGTTATTTCCGTATTATACTCATTATTTACAATCATATACAGAATGCAAAAATGAAAGTTGCCGTACCCAATTTTCCCCATGTATTTGAGCCAAAGTTGTATTGCACCAGTACATGTCTATGGTATAATCCAGCTCATGAAGTCAGAATATGTCTGCAGTGTGCTCTCTGTATCTAATTAGAACATGTATGATCTGATAATCAGGAGGAGCGCGTTCACATGCTAGTAGTTGTTACATTTTTTTGCTGGTTAGCTTGTTAGATTGTATGACTCAAACAAAACAGAAATTCAAATCAAAATGACATGGGAAAATGTGTAAAATTTTGTATTTTTTTATGTACCGTATTTTCGCTCTGGAGTATAAGTCAAAAATGCATAATAATGAAGAAAAAATGTGGCTACATCGGCGTATATCGAGTAACAAAAATCCCATTTCTCAGACCTTTTGCAATGTACTCAACTAATTAATTCATAGAAAGAACTGCTAGTTTTATCATTTAGCAAAATGTATGTTCATATATAATCCTAGGTAATGGAAACTTATAAAAGGAATAATTTGACCCTATCTTGCAATGGTTTTGGCTTGGACCAGCAAACCAATCACCAAGTTATATGCTAAAAATTCAGATGTCTATGCATGACTTTTAGATTCAGTAAAATCACCAAAAACACCTATTTCAGCCATGTCAAAATGAATATGTATAAACAAACTACATTACCCAGAATCCCTCTCTCTTCTTAATTTTATTGGCATTTTGGCTCTTTTAAGCTGGGACACACAAGTTTGAACAATACACACACACATATAGTCCTGAAGGGTTTGACTTGGCAGCGCCCCCTATGCTCCCGGAGGACAGAGAGGCTGCGCACTGATGATAGGTTAACATACGCGCTACAAATCTGCGCCACCTGCTACCACCGTGAAATAGGCTAATTACGCTAATCCGTGCACGCTTCAACTGCCAATGTCAACAAGCTATTCAGTCAACTGGAACTGCAAATACCAAGTAAAAATATATATTCCCCATGATATTTTGATACTGTCCAGCAAGGGTTGGTACAAACTTAAACTTAAACTAAATTTATAATCTTGTTAGCTAGCATGCAAAGCTAAAATAGGTCTTTTCGCCTTAGGCTTGCCAAATTCTCAAATTCAACACATTTTGGATCGCTAAATTGGATTTTTCTAGTGATTTTGCCTCGGCACTTTCGAACTTTGACATTTCGAAGTAGTGGTGCATGAAAACTGCTCAAATTAGCAGAGTTAGCTTGTAAAACATGGGGGTACTTGTGCTATTGGCAGGAGAGAGTGGAGTGCTTAAAACTAGCTTGTCGGTTTTGGCATCTGCGAAATGTGACACTTTGAGAGACAGAAATAATCATGTTTTGAAACGAGTGACACTCCAAGATGTCAAACAGGTTTTATCGGGGAAAATTGGTTTTGAAGAAGAAATTAAAACACACATCGCAAAGTAGCCCATCATGGCGGCATGAAATAGAAGGCACAACGCAATAGGTAGTAGCTAGGTACATCTGCAGGTAGTAGGAGGCTAGTAGCAGTACTAACAGTTGTATTAGCAGCAGTAAAGCTAGGCTAGGCTAGTTATGATAGTAGCAGCTAGTAGTTGTTGAAGACTATAATAGTAGTAGTAGCATGAGTAAAAATACGCTAGGCTAGTTGCAATAGTAGTAGCTAGTAGTTGTTGTAGACTATAATAGCAGTAGTAGTAGTAGCAGTAGTTGTAGTAGTAGTAGCAGGCGTAAAAGTGTGCTAGGCTAGTTGTAATAGTAGTAGCTAGTAGTTGTTGTAGACTATAATAGCAGTAGTAGTAGGAGCAGGAGTAAAAGTATGCTAGGCTTGTTATGATAGTAGTAGCTAGCTAGTTGCTGTATACAGTAGTAGTAGTTGCCTAGTTGTAGTAATAGTAGTGGCAGAAGTAGGTGTAGTAGTAGCACCAATGCACACTGGTTAAAACTCGTCAAAAAGTAATTAGATGTTAATTTGACTTTAATTACACCAATAGATTAAAAGAGCACAGAGATACCTCATTATGATAGAGCAGCCAGGTTTCTATTATAGTATTACTGGGGTTTGTTAAAAGTACAAGGTGTTGCTGTTGTACTAGTAGTAGTAGTAGTACTTGTAGTAGTAGTAGTAGTAGTAGTAGTAGTAGTAGTAGTAGTAGTAGTAGCAAATTGTATAAAATGATTGAGAGGTAGCAAAGTTATACCAAATTGCTCCTCCACTCCTGATTGAGGATTGCCCTTGCTAAGTGGAAGCCATTTTGAGGAATATTTTTCATTTTGTTCCACCGTTTGGTCTAAGTGAAACAAAATTAGTTTGATTTATGCATCCAGTGAAGAGAGAGAGAGGGAGAGAGGAGGAGTGAGGGGGGTGGAGAGAAGGAAACTGAGAGAGAGAGAGAGAAAGCAAAAGGGACAGACAGAAAGAAGAGGGAGAGAGAGGGAGATGGAGAGAGGGACAGAGAGAGTTGGGGGAGAGGAAGGGAAAGAGCTGGGGGAGAGGGAGGGATGGCGAGAGATGGATAGAAACAGGGAGAGAGAGAGGCTGAAGGAGGGATGGAGAGAGAGTTTGAGAAGACGACATGGAGATAGAGAAAGGAGATGGAGAGATTGAGAGCGAGAGAGCAGAGGCCTTGAATTTTGAGTTTGAAATGTTAAACAGAACCAGCACCAGACGCTGTTCAAACCAGTGTAGCATATGTGAGTCCATTCAGCTACAAGGTTAGCCCGCAGAGCGCCTCGTCACGCAATCCCAGCATGCACCTCTACACCCCACACTGGCGTCCGCTGCACATTGACATGAGTGATTTCACCTGCTAATAGGCTACAACATTAGTTAGAGCATCGTGTTTTCAGTACTTCATAAATTTCACATCATTTAAACTGTCGATATCAGTAAATGTTGAAGGTACAAGGCTTAATAATAAAGTCTATTTTCACAAACACCTCCAGGGACGCTTTTTAATGATTTAAGAAGGTCAAAAGTAAACCAGATGTCCACATGCCGCAGTGTTAAGGCGAAATCTAAGCAACCGATACTCTTTAAAATAACACCGGTGTCAGGTCAGGGTCACTAATGTTTAATCCATAGACTGTATATATAAATGCATGTAGCTAACCTGCTAGCCGCCGCGTTCCACATACAAAGTGCTCATGGGCCCACTTCCGGCTCCACTGACTCCAATTCATTTTACATTGAAATATTGTTGCCTCTCTCTCTGTGACTGCTGCAATGAGCCTCGTCTTTTTGGTCTTAAAAAGTTCGTATTAACCCACTTCACATGATCTTGGTGATTTTATTTCGCTATTGTGTCCGTAAATTAAGATATGAACATGAATAACAGACAAGTCATCCGTCATCTGTCCCCGAGGTCGCTCCTGCTAGCGTTAGCAACATGTTTGATTGACAGTGTTGCTAAGCGTCCGCTCTCTGCTAAACCGACTCAAAATTGGCCCCTATAACTGCTCTCGCCTCGATGAGCTTCATTTGACTGGAGCTGAACGCCATGAGTGACGTCACACTCACTTAGTCCACTTCTTTTTACAGACTATAGTTTAATCTTTAGTCCATGATTTCATTTAAAGACAAATAAAACTCCAAAAGTAACTCAGTTTCCGCTAAGTAGTTAGTAGTAGTGAAGCTAATAGTGTAAATAAAGACAGCACCATGTCGAATTTAGAGTAACCAATACTGGGAAATCACTGGGAAATTCTTGTATGATTGTTTTAATAGTTTTATATGGCAGAAAGGAAGCAGAAATTATATGTATAAGTTGTGTTTAAGTCCTATTGCTTTACCAGGCCATGTTACAGGTCAGATCTGTGGAAAGGCAACCTCACTGACAGTAACACTGCAGGTATTTCAAGGTAATTTTGAGCAGAATAAAGATATGTCCTTAATCAGTAAATGCAAGACAGATATATTTAATGCCATACTTTGGATCATTCTATAGGCAAAGCAATAACATCTCCATGGATACACAAGCAGAAGCCGTGCCAGCCACCAGAAATGTTACGCGGTGAACCTTTAAGAACTGCAGTTGTTGTCTCCAGCAATACTACTACTGCTTCTACACTATTTTGTTTTGTGGAGTTTTGTGGAGTTACCTGGAGTTGTGTTTCACACGTTTAACACACACACCCTGCATAGTTAGGCCGAGCTCTTCTTTCAAACACAATACGCTCTGTTCCACCTTGTGATGTCATCTGGTGATACAGGAAGTCCTCCACTGTGTTTTTAAACTCCATACACC
This sequence comes from Periophthalmus modestus, assembly GCA_019594935.1. NCBI lineage: Eukaryota > Metazoa > Chordata > Actinopteri > Gobiiformes > Gobiidae > Periophthalmus > Periophthalmus modestus. Next base: position 7,023,633 of record JAIEZT010000198.1, read on the forward strand.
TCCACTAGAATCATTTGGATAACTCAGCGCTGGAATTGCAAATCTCTACTTAACTAAAGGTAAAAGGAGCTGTTAACTTAAAAACTACCACTTCATGACATCACAAGGTGGAACAGAGCATTTTGAGCTTTATAACATGGTTTAAAGCTCAAAAGAGTCAGTTCTGCGTAATATAGGACCTTTGACTATTTTCATTATTCCCACCATGTACCAGTTTCCAAAGCTTATGTCAAAATGCAGTTGATCATCATGGTTCTTCAGTTTTGTGGTCAATAATCGGTTTTATTTTTCCAGTAAAAGAAAAAAAAGGCCTCCATTTTGAGATGAGCCAAAAACTCTGGCACAATCCGCTTCGGTTCACTCCAAACCTGCAAGCGCGGAGCACAAATGGAATCGCCACAATAAAACAATTATCTGGGAATTCTGGCTGCAGTTTTCCGGATAATTTGGCATTCCGCTGTTTATGGCACCAAATCAGTGACAAGCAAAGAATAGAGCGAAAAATACCAGCACATGGAAACAAAACGGAAGCACATCGAGACGAGGTTTAAAACAGTGTCTTTACTTTGCAACATTAGGTGCTTTTGTAAACCTATTAAAACGTTACGCCCAATCAGAGACTTTTAATTAGCTTTGTGGTAACTAATGACCACAATCTGTTTCTGAAACTTTATAAATCAGTGAGTTACTTGTTGCTGTGGTGTAGTCCTGGTTTAGACCTTTTAAATTCTGTTATAGATTATTCTTGGTTTAGATTATTTTTACTTAAATCTCGGCCATTTCAGATTGATTCAGTCCTGGCTGAGTTCTGACATTGGTATTTGGTTTAGCCCTGGTTTAGTCCAGGTTTAGACCTGGTTTAGCCCCGGTCTAGTCCTGCTGTAGGTCTCGGTTGGTCCTAGTTTACTCCTGGTTTAGTTCTCGGTTGGTCCTGGTTTAGTCTTAGCTTAAGCCTAGTTTAGTCCTGGTTTAGTTCCCGGTTGGTCCTAGTCAAGTCTTGGTTTAGTTCTCAGTTGGTCCTGATTCAGTCCTGGTTTATTCCTAGTTTAGTCCTGGTTTAGTTCTCAGTTGGTCCTGGTTCAGTCCTGGTTTAGTTCTTGGTTGGTCCTGGTTCAGTTCTGGTTTAGTTCTTGGTTGGTCCTGGTTTAGTCCCGGTTTAGTCCTGGTTTAGTTCTCAGTTGGTCCTGATTCAGTCCTGGTTTAGTCCTAGTTTAGTCCTGGTTTAGTCCTGGTTCAGTCCTGATTTAGTCCTGGTTTAGTTCTGGTTTAGTTCTCAGTTGGTCCTGGTTTAGTCCTGGTTCAGTCCTGGTTTAGTCCTGGTTTAGTTCTCAGTTGGTCCTGGTTTAGTCCTGGTTTAGTCCTGGTTCAGTCCTGGTTTAGTCCTGGTTTAGTCCTGGTTAAGTCCTGGTTTAGTCCTGGTTCAGTCCTGGTTAAGTCCTGGTTTAGTCCTGGTTTAGTCCTGGTTTAGTCCTGGTTTAGTCCTGGTTTAGTTCTGGTTTAGTCCTGGTTTAGTCCTGTTTAGTCCTGGTTTAGGCCTGGTTTAGTCCTGGTTTAGTCCTGGTTCAGTCCTGATTTAGTCCTGGTTTAGTCCTGGTTTAGTTCTCGCTTGGTCCTAGTCTCTTCATATTATTTTCTCTGAAACTATGAGTAAAGTTCTGCTCCACAAACATGTCTCTACATCTGTTTACTCAGAGATTTGGACAAGTTCTAATGGAAATAAATCAGGATGATATTGGAGTGTATGATTATTATTTCCATCCCGTCTGAGTAAGTGTCTGGAAAAACACTGTTTAAAAAGGACTACTTTAAATGTTTGACAGTATTTCAGATGATGTTTATGTATTCTGCCCATGTAATGTAAACAGAATGAACGAGCCAATAACTCAAACTCAACGTGACTCCAGCCTGTAAATAATGGGACATATTTGCACTTTTAATTCCAGTTTGGAAATTTGGTCATGTTTTCAAAAGTATAACATTTTAATCTGCTGTCTGCAGTCAGTGTGGGAGAATAACTCAAAACTACTACTACAACAACTACTACTACTACTACTGCTACTACTACTACTGCTACTACTACTACTACTACTACTACTACTACTACTACTGCAGTGTGAGACTATGGTGGCCCCTTCATAGTGTAATTTTCACCCCATACTTTAAAAATTAGCGGAGCAAAAAAATATTCTTGTAGTGTTAACATAGTAGTAACTTTTTTTTTTTTAATTATTCAGCAAAGGCAATAAGTGACATTCTTACACCAAAATATTGTATTCTAATTCAAATGTGGATTGCTTATGCTACTATAGTCTTAGTATACTCTACTACTATTACTTACCACTACTACTGCAACTACTCTTACTACTACAATCACTACTACTACTGCTGCTACTTTTTTTTAGCCCAGAGAAACCTAGTGAGATACAAAACTGTGCCTCACAGTTGATTCCAGCATGCTGCTGTTTGCAGAGAATCCCACCTCCTTCCCTTACCTTACCTGACCTTCCCTTACCCTCCCCTCCCTTATATTCCTTTACCTTCCCTTCCCTTACTTCCCTTACCCTCGCTTACCTTCCCTTATTTCCCTTACCTTCCCTTGCCTTCCATTACCTCCTCTTATTTCCCTTACCTTCTTTTTCTTCTCTTACCTTCCCTTACTTATCTTACCCTCCGTTACCTTCCCTTGCCTTGCTTTACCTTCCCTCACTTCTCTTACCTTCCCTCACTTCTCTTACCTCCCCTCACTTATCTTACCTTCCCTCACTTCTCTTTCCTCCCCTCACTTCTCTTACCTCCCCTCACTTCTCTTACCTCCCCTCACTTCTCTTTCCTCCCCTCACTTCTCTTACCTTCTCTCACTTCTCTTACCTCCCCTCACTTCTCTTTCCTTCCCTCACTTCTCTTTCCTCCCCTCACTTCTCTTACCTCCCCTCACTTCTCTTACCTCCCTCACTTCTCTTTCCTCCCCTCACTTCTCTTACCTTCTCTCACTTCTCTTTCCTCCCCTCACTTCTCTTACCTTCTCTCACTTCTCTTACCTCCCCTCACTTCTCTTTCCTTCCCTCACTTCTCTTACCTCCCCTCACTTCTCTTGCCTTCCCTCTCTTCTCTTACCTCCCCTCACCTGTGTGGTGGAGTATGCAGTGTAAATCCACCCCCACCTCCATGTGGAGCATGAAACGTGAGGTTCCTGATCCTCTGCAGGTGTTGTAGGTTTGAAGTCCAACAGGGCTGTGTCTGCAGTACTGCAGCCAAACACATGTACAAGACTCTGCCCCGGGCCTAGTACTCTCAGTGAGACCAGCTCCAACCACCACACCAAGTACACAGAGCACAGCCTCCTGTTTAGCACAGTGTACAAGTACTCCTGATACAAGTACTCCTGATACAAGTACTCCTGGTACAAGTACTCCTGGTACATGTTACTCCTGATACATGTGCTCATACACTCACACTTGACAGGCATACTTCTTTCAGGGGACTACTACTATTACTACTAGTGCTGCTACTACTACTACTACTTATACTGCTACTACTACTACTACTACTACTACTACTACTACTACTACTACTACTACTACTACTTATACTATTGCTACTACTACTGTTGCTGCTGCTACTACTAATTCCTCCGACAAATACTACTACTACTACTACTACTACTACTACTACTACTACTACTACGACTTAACTAAAACTAAACCTGGAATCGGCCAGAACTAAACCAGAATCAAAACTGACTCTCAATATGGGAGAATAAATCAAAATGTAAATTCTATTTACCATAACTACTACTGATTACTATTACTACTACTACTACTACTACTACTGTTGTCATGCACATTCAGACCACATCATAATTGTGACTAAATTGAAACTAAACCTGGACTAAACCATCATCAAACCAGGACAAACTACTTAGAAAATGTTTACACAATGTTTGCAAATATCTTAACCTAATACCTGTGATATCTGATCTTCTAACGGTCTCAAAACGGGAGCTGACAGTGTTGTACCTGAGCAACATGGCCGCCCTGAAATGTGCGTCATTATGGCATTATCTCGGTGGGAGCAGCTCCATTATAATCAGCGGAGTTGTGCAGTGCTTTGATAATAATGATGTAGAGTGGATTTAATGTGGACTAATGAACTGTAGCCTCACCACAAACAAAGAACGCTCCCGTTAGATTAGCCTCGTGCCAGACTCTGTGTCGACGTGATGCTTAAATGGTTTGGGCGGAGGCGACGCGGGATTTATTTCACTCTCGTTTGCACTTAAAAACAAACAGAACTTCTGCACAACTTACAATATTAAAATTTACTAATAAATACATATATAACTGATTGATTATTACACGTTAGCATGCTAGTTGTTGTTAGCGTTACTCCACTGGTCTATCAGAGTTGTGAAAAGTGCTTATAAAGTCATAGCCGTGAATAACTAGGATGGTCTGAATGCATAAGGTGAGTGAGGAATAACTTTGAACCACTGCAAACCGTTTAAAATGAACTAGTTCTGTTTTTCACAGTTTTAAAACAGTAAAAATCAGGTACAGCGCCTTTAAAATAATCTTATCTGACTTTACTACCTGACTATGGACACGTTATACTGTTTGCTAGTTTTTAGAGTTGTAATATCATTCCAACTTCAAATTCAATTCTCAAAAAATGTCTGATATTTTATTACCTACAAACACTACAGACATCAAATATAAATGTATACATATTTAATATATAATATGTCTTGGTTTTGGTTACATATATATAGATACATACATACATATGCGCGCACACACACACACACACACATACACACATGTCTTCTGTATATAACTGAAGAAAAACACTGAACGAGGGGCTGTATCTTGGACTGGTCGTACTACAGTGCAGTACCACAGTGCAGTACCACAGTGCATTACCACAGTGCAGTACTACAGTGCAGTACCACAGTGCCGTACCACAGTGCAATACCGCAGTACCACAGTGCAGTACTACAGTGCAGTACCGCAGTGCAGGACCGCAGGCAGTATCACGGTGTAGTACCGCAGTGCAGTACTACAGTGCAGTACCACAGTGCAGTCTTACAGTGCAGTACAACAGTGCAGTACTACAGTGCAGTACCACAGTGCAGTCTTACAGTGCAGTACAACAGTGCAGTACTACAGTGTAGTACCGTAGTGCAGTACCACAGTGCAGTCTTACAGTACAGTACCATAGTGCAGTCCTACAGTTCAGTATTACAGTGCAGTACCACAGTGCAGTCTTACAGTACAGTACCATAGTGCAGTACCACAGTGCAGTACTACAGTTCAGTATTACAGTGCAGTACCACAGTGCAGTCTTACAGTACAGTACCACAGTACAGTACCACAGTACAGTACCACAGTGCAGTACCACAGTACAGTATCACAGTGCAGTACCACAGTGCAGTACCACAGTGCAGTACTACAGTGCAGTATCACAGTATAGTACCACAGTGCAGTATCACAGTGCAATACTCCAGTGCAGTACCACAGTGCCACAGTGCAGTATCACAGTGCAGTACTGTCTGACAGAGTCCTTTGTCTCTGTAGACTCATGTTCTCCTGGAGCTGAGGCTGGACTCTGGACTTACATATTTTTTAAACAATAACTTCACACAAAGTTGATCTCATTAAGGTGCCTGGTGAACGACATAAAGGTCCACTGTGTAACTTTTCTGTTGGTGCTTTTCTGTTGCTGCTTGTCACCATGGCGATGTTATTGGTTTGTCTGGAGTGATACAGTGATACAGTATGACTTTTATTTGGCCGGGAGGAGGCTTGTTTCCATGGAAATATTGTTTTTTGAGTTATAATCTTTCACGACGGCATAAAACGGATCTATTTCCATGGGGAATTTTTCTGAAGTGCAGTTTTAAATTCATATTTATGGAATCACGTAGCTAGTGCCACATCCAGAAAGTTACAGGGTGTTGCTTAAGTTAATGCCATACTGTGGAACATTCCAGGTTACCCTCCTTAAGTTTGAGGAGTCAGAGGATAACGCTTTTTTAACATCTGTAGCTAATAGCAATTTTAGTAGCTATGCATGTTTTTCAGCTGTGTGTTTATAGGCGCCATTTTGAGAACTTTTCACCATTCAAATTCGTGGTAACTTTTCACCACAAGCACATGGTTTAAAACTTGGCCATTCTCAGTCTTTTTTGGCTGGTAATTGAGATATTTTCCTTGCTTCTCGTGTCTGTGTGTGAGGTTTTCACGCTGGGGAATACGACGCAGATATGGAGCAGTGGCAGCAGCTGTCAGCGCGCTTCATTCAGCCACCAGGGGGAGTGAGGAGTGATCCCTCCTGCAGAGCTCTGAGCTGAGGGAGGATCAGAGGGCTGCAGACAGAGAGGAGAGACGGAGGGAGGGAGAGAGAAGAAGATGGAAAGAAGGAGGAGAGAGAGAGAGACTGGCTAGGAATAAATCACAACTTGTATTTGCAGTATTTGATTGGCTTATTCAAAATAGCAGTACATAAATGGCCGCCTTGTCAGATCACAGAAGTTATTAGCATGAGGATAAGAAGTGTGTAGTGGGTCAACAAGTAGAAACTGCCACTGTGTCCTTAAGCAAGACACTTTCTTCTTTATTTGTGGATTTGATGTGGCTGTTAAAGTTCAAGTCCATTATTACCTCTAGATTTCGAGCCTGATTTGAAGGTTTTAGAGAGACTGGAGGTGGCTGCTGACACTTCCTCTATGTTTCTGTTGACCAAAGATGATTACTTCAGTTTTGTTTGAGTTTAGCTGGACAAAGTTTTGCATCCACACACTGATCTGTTGAGTGAATCCACATTCAAAAACGTGCTATATTTTTCCGTACTTGTTCTTTATCGTCACGGAAATAGACACAGCTCAACACAGACGGTCCATTTATGCCCCAGTAATGACATCACCACTTAAGTCCCGGACCAATCAGAGCCGAGCGTCCCTGCGGCAGATCCATTCTCTCATGAGCGTGTCTAATGCCGGCGACTGAACGCAGAGCCAAAGGGCCGCTTTGTACGGGGCGAGGGGGCGGAGCTGCTATTACTATATAATGGTCCTGAGCCGGTCTGCTTAACGACGCTCATCAGTTCTTCGGTTTAAATGAGTTTCACCAGAATTAAGCGATATATAAAGGGATAGCGCACTTAAAGCTAACCTCACAGTGTGGATTAGCATAGCCTTAAGGTGCAAAGAATAAGAGAGGTATTCACACCGCTGAAAGGGCCTATTCAGTGTTAGACAGGCCTTTACGTAAGTCCTACATTATGTGGTGTTTAAAGTGCGTCTGGACAGTTTAGCCTTGGTATAGTTCACATTGTGTTGGGACAAATGTAGAAGTAAATCACAGATATTTTTCAGAAGAGGCCACAAAGCTGTTTACAGTTCACATATTACACAATTTTCTGATCTGTTATAATGTTTCCTCGGCACAAACAGACCTGGAGTCGTGTTATTATGTTTCATTCACATGTTTAACACACAAACACACCTGCATATTTAGGCTGAGTTCTTCTCGCAAAACAGAAAACACTCTGTTCCACCTTGTGATGTCATCATGTGGTAATACAGGAAGTGCTCCACTGTGTTTTTAAACTCCACGCACCTTCACTAGAATCATTTGGATAATTTCAGCCCTGGAATTGTCAATCTGGACTGAACTAAAGGTAAAAGGTAAATGTTAACTTGAAAACTATGACGTCATGACATCACAAGGTGGAACAGAGCGTTTTGAGCTTTGGAGATGTACAGACTAATAATAAAGTGTTACTCAAACATGTGTGAATGAAACAAAATACAACCCCAGGTCTGTTTTTGAGGAGGTAACTGCATTATAACATGGATTAAAACTCACAAGAGTCAGTTTTGTGTGATATAGGACCTTTAAATAAGGCTAAAACAATATCTGCTTGCTGAATTTGCTCTGGCAAAGGTGAACGGAAGAGCACTACCTGGAGATGGAGGGCCCACCTCGTGATGTCAGCAGGTGGAACAGCACGTGGAGTGTATCAAGTTCTGGGCAATGAGATGGACTTAGTCGGATTATTCAAAGATATAATTTAAACAAAACCAAACACAGGAACTTTTTGGAAAGTATTATTAATAGTAGTATTACATTTGTTTATCTTGTGAATGAAGTTTTACCTTAGATTATGTAGTAGTAGTAATAGCAGTAGTAGTACTAGATGTAGTAGCAGTAGAAGTGGTATTTGTTGCAGTAGTAGCAGCAGCAGCAGTAGTAATAGTAGTAGTAGTAGTAGCAGTAATTGTACAAGCAGTATAGCAGCAGCAATAGTAGTTGGTCTGTTGTCCCGGGCCCCAGGGGTTTGGGGGCCCAGAACTGGACCTTCACCCTGGTCATTTATATCAGAGGGGCCCATGTGAAGATTCTTGCCCCAGACCCCCAAATTTCTGTCGACAGACCTGGTATTAGCAGTAGCAGCAGCAGTAGTAGTAGTAGTAGTAGTAGTAGTAGTAGTAGTAGTAGTAAACACAAAATGGGGACTAAGTTAGGACTCAATGAAGTAAAACCCAGGACTAAACCAGGGTCTAAGTTGTGAATAAAGCTTCAAATTAAACTTGGTTGTATTAAGATAATGACTTCTAATAACTAAATACTTCTCCACCAAAACAGCGAGTTTGTAAAAGTCACTGAAGAGTCAGACAAACGCGGCGTCTGTGAAAGAGCCGGAGTCTTTTAGTCTGCGCTGATGTAACTGTCAGATGGAGGATGGGTCCAGTCCCATTTGACTTTGACAAATGATGCTTTTGGCTTCAGACCTGGATCAGCTTTGGCACCGAGTCCTGTCGTCTGAAATATGGCCAGGGTCACTGATCGGAAGAGTACTTTGAAAATATATTTGTACATCGGTCCGTTACATGGTTCAGTCAGAGTACTGTATTCTGAATAGTTGGAATATCTATGTAGAAAATGTTTACAAAATGTACTGTTACTACTACAACTACTAATGCTAAAACTCCTACTACTATTCCTATTATTACTGCTACTACTATTATTACTGCTACTACTACTATTATTACTGCTACTACTCCTATTATTACTGCTACTACTACTCTTCCTCCTATAATTACTACTACTACTGTTTTTATGTGCATTCACACCGTGTCAAACTTGTGACTAAACTATTATAACAACTATGTACTATTACTACTAATACTATTATTACTACTATTATTACTGGGCCAATCAGAGTACTGTATTCTTAATAGTTGGAGTACTTTTAGATCGAGTTGCTTTATATTATAGAGTAAAAACATGACATATGACAGCTATAAAGATAACCAACTATATTCTGAATACTACCAAATGAACAGTGTGTACCAGAGCACAGGTACTCAAAGTAGTATTCAGAGTATGCATTTATATGTATTCAGTTACTTCTCAACAGTGGTCTTTGTTCATTCATACTAGAATAGAAGTCTAGAAATACACAGGTTATATTAGATTTGGTGAAGTCACTTTTCTGGAGGTGCTTGTCTCCATGGAGATGTTATTGCATCTTAAATGTCCCACAGTGCTGTAGAGCTTTAAATTCATTGACATTTATGGACTCAAGCAGATGACAAGTTACAAGACGCCCCACAAACGCCTGTAATCGAAAGAATCCACAATACATGAGTTTAATGCCATACTGTGAAACATTACAGGCAGAGTAACAGCAACTAATAGTAAGTGGCACCTGAAAAGTTACGTAGTGCACCTTTAGTTTGAACTCACTGAAGTCGCATGAAACTAACTAATGATATTCCAGTGCAGAGTCAAACTGCAAGAGATTGACTTTTGACCCAATGGGGCTTCTGTAGTTTTACTGGTTTGGTCACATGACAATACAAAACTCGTATGACACATTTCTTAGTTTCTTTTGTAACTAAACTATAACTAAAGCTCGCTGGCATTTGAATAGTCAGAGCGTTGACGCAGCGAGCTCGTTCAAATGGACTTCATATGAAAGTTTAAAGTTTTGCTGGAATATTTTGCCTTTGTCAAATAAATCGTTTTCCATCTTTGGTGATGTTTGTTGACTGAGTTTGAAGAAGGAGCCAAGAGACACGAAAAGCATAGCAAAAAGTATGGAGAGATGGATGGAGAGAAGACAGAGCTGAACAGATGGCGGAGGAGAGGGGAGAGAGAGAGAGAGAGAGAGAGAGAGAGAGAGAGAGAGAGAGAGCATAAGGAAAGGAGAGAGAAAAGTGACTAGAGAAACAGAGGAGGTGAAGAGATAAACGAGAGATAGATGGAGAGAGAAATGGGATGCGAAAGAGAGATGGAGAGATAGGACTGACAGATGAGAGAGAGGGAGGGAGGGATGGAGATGAGAGAAAAAGAGAGATAGGGAAAGTGAAATAAGGGGGTGAGTGAGAGGGATGCAGACAGACAGAGAGAGAGAATCTGGATCAGACCGTTCACTTGGGGGAATGGTGTGAAAGTAGGACAGCAAAAACTTCCAAATTTGAAATCCCAAAATAACCAGAGGAAGCAACCACTCCAGTCTGAGAGAGGGAGAGAGAGACGGAAGGAGGGAGAGACAAAAGAGAGGGAAACCATTACACATGTTTCTGTTGTTCACACCTTATGAAACATGCATTCATACTGCGAGCTGGCCCGCCTCTCCACTGATCCGACCTGTAACTCGGCCTGGTACCATCACCTGTTTGTGTCTGTGGAAGTAGAAAATTGAATGCCGTACTCCGGAACATTCCAGGCGACGTAACAACATCTCCATGGCGATAAGCATGTGATGAACCCCCCGATCAGAAAAGTTACACAGTGTACCTCTGAGCATGATATAATACTGCTACTTCTGTGCAAAGCTAACCAGAGCTAACCCCGCACTACTAACATATGCAATACTTGAAGTTCTCAAATGTGAAATTACTATTCTAAGGTATTCAAAAACTTCAGCCTCAATTACCAGTATGCTAAATATACTTTCTTGTTTAACTACTACTACTACTACTGCTACTGCTTCTACTGCTACTACTATTACTACTACAACTACTGCTGCTGCTACTACTACTACTACTATTGCTACTACTGCTACTGCTAATACTAATACTACTTCTGCTACTACTACTACTACTGCTACTATTTCTACTACTACAACTACTGCTACTACTTCTGCTACTACTACTACTACTACTATTGCTACTATTTCTACTACTACAACTACTGCTACTACTTCTGCTACTACTACTACTACTACTACTACTACTAATGCTACTATTTCTATTTCTACAATTACAACTACTGCTACTACTACTACTACTACAACTACTGCTACTACTACAACTACCGCTACTACTACTGCTACTACTACCACCACTACTGCTGCAACTGATACCACCTCTACTGCTACTGTTACTACTACTACTACTATACTATGAGCAGGTCTTGTTTTAGCTTTATTTATAACTGCAGCATTATTATTTCTACATGTTTTTTTTTTTTTTTCAAATAACACCATTTGGAAAAAAAACAAAAAACAGATCTACACTTTGCCCGTCTCTGCAGACAGCTGACCACACGTCCTGTCTGTACTTCTGAAGGATTTCTGATATTTCTTACACATTTCTTGCCCGTCATCGCTCAGATCTTTGCTATGCAGTTTGGAGATTTTTGACAAAATTGAAGTGGTGGTTGGTGTATGCGGTCGGGAGCTCTGGACCCGTTTTCAATGCAGTAAAGTTCACTCAAGGCCAGAAGTACTAGACTCTCCTGATTGCAGTGCGAGCTGTGTGCATGTTGTAGTACAGTGTATAATACAGCGGGCTGATACATATGGATGAGGTGTACTTCAGGAGGCTGCAGTACTGACAGTGGAACTTCTGTTTGTCATCCCCACGAGAAATCTGCATAGACCATTAGGACAGTACAAGAGTGGAAAGTACTGTAGAGGAGGAGTAGGAGTAGTTGGGAGTAGTTGGGGTGGTAGGAGTAGTAGGTGTAGAAGTAGGAGGAGGAGGAGTAAAGGAGTACCAGTAGGAGTAGTAGAAGTAGAAGGTGTAGTTGTAGTAGGAGGAGGAGTAAAGGAGTAGCAGTGGGAGTAGTAGAAGTAGAAGGTGTAGTAGTAGGAGGAGGAGGAGTAAAGGAGTAGCAGTGGGAGTAGTAGTAGAAGTAGAAGGTGTAGTAGTAGTAGTAGTAGTAGTAGTAGTAGGAGGAGGAGTAAAGGAGTAGCAGTGGGAGTAGTAGTAGAAGTAGAAGGTGTAGTAGTAGTAGTTGTAGTAGTAGGAGGAGGAGGAGTTAAGGAGTAGCAGTGGGAGTAGTAGTAGAAGTAGAAGGTGTAGTAGTAGTAGTAGTAGGAGGAGGAGGAGTAAAGGAGTAGCAGTGGGAGTAGTAGTAGAAGTAGAAGGTTTAGTAGTAGGAGGAGGAGGAGTAAATGAGTAGCAGTAGGAGTAGTAGTAGAAGTAGTAGTACTAGCAGTAATAACGGTAGCCGTAGAGATGGTATCAGTTGCAGTAGTAGTAGCAGTAGTATAAGTAGTAGTCATTAGAAGTAGTATTCCATGTTTCGTTTTTCATCTTAACTATGTTTCTTTGCCTGGAATGTTCCACTGTCACAAACTTGTGACGCCACCAGGCCAAGTTACAGGTCAGATCTGTGGAGTTAAATCATCAAGAACTGTATAAATGCAAGATCAATGTGTTTAATGCTACACTGTGGAACATTTCAGGCCAAGTAGGAACATCTCCATGAGAACAGGCAACAGACCATTCACCAGAAAAGTCTCATTTTGCACATTTAAAGTAATGATTTAGCTCCATATTTTATTGTTTAGAACTGTTAGTCTCATATTTAGTACTTCAACTTCACTTTGGTTTGTAAAAGTCATAATTCCCAGTGAATCTTTTTAAATCAACTGTTTCATAAAAAGACATGAACTGCAGCAAATAAACTGCAGAATGTACCGATAATTAGTCACAAAAGGGACTTATTCAACCCCTGCACAGCTCAAATCTTATATTACAACAAAAATACCCCAAATCTTCCCACTTTTACAAGAAAAAGTACTCACCGTAAATATTAAGGCTGAAAATATTTTGTCCTAGCTTTTATATATTGAACGGTAAGTTGATATTGTAGTTATCAGGAGGGATTTACTTGTACAGTGCAAGAATGAACCAGAGAAATACTGCTAACTAATGCTAAAGGAGATAGCATATACTTCCAAATGTGTATATTTCAAAGTAAATACAACTTTCATGGCTAGTTTTGTCTGTATTTGGAGTATTATATATATATTAAACAGTTGGCAGTGTTTTCATGTTTTATTTTTTGTAATTAATTCATTTTCAGGTTAGCCTCCTTCACAAACTACAGCCAGTTCACGTTAAATAAGTCAGTGTGTTTTGCTAATTTCTGCATATTCTTTAGCTTTAGCTTTAGCTCAGCTCACATTCTCCCGCCTCCCATGAAAACCACAATGTCACTGCTCTCGAGTTTCTGCGTGTGAAGCGTAGCATCTGTGAACCTAAACCATGATGTCGGCATGATGTCACTGTAAACGCTGTTGCTATGGCGATGTCTTCTGTCTATTTTCTCTTTCGTAGAGTGTCAAAAAGCCCCACAGCGGGGAAAAAAAAAACAAGTGAGCCGGCCTGGATAAGTGCACTCGACAGGCCAAACAGGCTTGCATAATCTGTGACGCTAGCAACGCAGACCCACAATGCAATGCACAGACACTGTTAGCTGTTAGCATGCACGATACTGTCTATATATAAAGGAATTCGCATATTAGCTTGTAGTATTGAGCTAGCTGGGAGTTACAAGCAATGATAACAAATATTGCATTGATAAAAATACAATCTTGACCGCAATAAGTTTATAATCGAGGTAAAAGTAACAACAACTAGCATGCTATCCTCACACTTCCTGTTTGCAGAGAATAAAACACTAGACGTATAGCAATCTCTCCCTAAAAACTGCTTTTACTTAAAGGGCCCATATTATGCTGTTTTCTGATCTATTATAATAGTTTCCTCATCACAAACTTCTCTGGAGTTGACAGAAAACACTCTGTTCCACCTTGTGATGTCATGCGGTAATACAGGAAGTGCTCCACAGCGTTTTTAAACTCCGTACACTTTCGCTAGAATCATTTGGATGATTTCAGCCCTGGAATTGCTAATCTCTGCTGGACAAAAGGTAAAAGGTAAATGCTAACTTGAAAAATGCCATGTTATGACATCACAAGGTGGAACAGAGCATTTTGAGGTTTGGAGATATAGACAGACATGTGTAAATGAACCAAAACGCAACTCTAGGTCTGTTTTTGTGGAGGTAACAAGATTATAACACAGCATAAAGAGTCAATTTTGCATAATATTGGATTTTTGAACATGACTTTTAGCTAATCTCATCGTACTCTGTTTTGCCTACTATAAAGACAGTTATTTTAGCATTTCTGGTCACTGAAATCGTCAAAGTCGAGCTGGTGGATGGTGGGTTCACTCTGAAACGTCCTGGGATTAGCTTGACATCACTTGTGCTATCTTGTGTACAATGTGTGTCTGCTGTGTTGCGTCAGGCAGGCTGAGAACAGGTATCACAAAGGAGCAGCTCTGAGTTGCATTTGGGGTACGGCTTAGAGGAAGAGGGACTTCTAAAGAGGTCTGGACGTCCGGGGCTTGAAACAGTTTGGGAAATACACCAAAATGGAAAAAGTACATGGCAGTAGATTAGCGTTGTCGCGATACGAACATTTCAAACGCGATTTCGATACTAAAGAAGTGGACCCGATACGCGATACAGATTTTGGAACCCAGATAATAATTTTAATAGCTCTTTTTTAGACAGTTTTGTCATTTTCAAACTAAATAATAGTATTTGTTTGTTATCATGTGGTATTACGCTAGTTCTGATAAAACTCAAGATAAAACCAGTCCAATTTGATCAACATATGTGATTTTTACATTCTAAAAATAACCCGCAATAGGCGAAATCCAAATATCAGCTTTATTTTTTACAATTATTCTATATGTTTCTTGTCTGTAAATCCCCTCACCACACACTTTACACACTTTTCTCACACAGGCATTAACATTTTCTCACATTTCTCTCTTGTTTAAACTCTCTCAAAGTTCAAACCTTCGTCGGTGTCTTTGTCGGTGCAGAACGTTTCATCGACATTGTGGGTTTTGTCGGGGAGAAAACTTGCAAACATACAGCACTTCAGAGTCACACTGCGATCCAACATTTATGTGAATTTGACACATTCTGTACTGTACAGGAGACACGGAGGAGACTGATGGACAATGGTCTACAGTCCCTCAGCCAATCAGGACGCAGAACACAATGGTCTACAGTCCCTCAGCCAATCAGGACGCAGAACACAATGGTCTACAGTCCCTCAGCCAATCAGGATGCAGAACACAATGGTCTACAGTCCCTCAGCCAATCAGGACGCAGAACACAATGGTCTACAGTCCCTCAGCCAATCAGGATGCAGAACACAATGGTCTACAGTCCCTCAGCCAATCAGGACGCAGAACACAATGGTCTACAGTCCCTCAGCCAATCAGGACGCAGAACACAATAGTCTACAGTCCCTCAGCCAATCAGGACGCAGAACACAATGCACGATATAGTGAGGGACAACTGTATCGTTACTTGTTTGAATGAGTTTCTAGTTTCAGTACCATTTTAATATGTGATTTTAGTATCTGATTTGGGCGATAGTAGCTCAGTTGTTTGGTGAAGGTTGGCGGTTCAAATCCCGCTCTCGACATAAACATGTGTGTGTGACGGGGTGAGTGGTTCTTTGATGTAAAGTGCTTTGAAGGTGGAAAAGCGATGTAAATAAAAAATGCAACATTACCAATTTCGATACTTTTTGACAACCCTACAGCAGGTAGATGGGTTCAAAGAGAAAAAGCGCATTAAAAAACTACACTGTAACTTTTCTGATGTAGCGTCTCCATTGAGATGTTATCGCTTTGCCTGTGAAGTTCACCATCTTCAGTGTATTCAGTCACATGTTTTGCGATATCGTTACCGTTTGACAACTTTCAAAGTGATGCTAACAACAACTAGCATGCTAACGCACACTTCCTGACTCTCAGACAATAAAATATATCATTATAATTAGATGCAGACAGAACACAGCAGATTTATTTTGACCTCAGGAGCTGCGCATACGACATATCTGTACACATTTTGTTCAGATACTTAGAGAAAAATCAGGTACGTGCCGATACTTTGAGTGAGTGATTATTTTTAAATCATTGGCGCCATTAAGATCTTGTACAAAGTCGTTCAAGTTTAAGCAATCAGGGCTCAAATCCACATCTTTCTAATGGCCCTATAATACACGGGGAGCTACAATTACACAGGAAGCAGTCACAGTAATTACCGTAATCAACCATAAAACGGGAAACACTTTTTTCAATAGACTTTACATGAAAACAAGTCCTCGGCGCTCCCCCTGTAACTTGGTATTGTCTGGGCTGTTTGAGCTGCACGAGGCCCATTGTTCGCCGTGAAATTGATTAGCATTGGGTTTTAATTGCCACGAAAACATTTGGGGACACAAGTGTGTACTATTATCTACCGCGGTATGGAGGAAAACTCAAAGTAATTATATAAAGCCAACAACATGTGCAAGGCAATCTCGTATTTGTACTTTGTGTTCAAATTATGACCTCTGCTGGCTCGTTAAAACTGATTTAGTGCCGCTCGTAAATATACACAGAGCGAGGTACGTGCAGTATTCAGGGATGTTACAGTATTCACAGTAGTAGTAGTAGTGTTAGTAGTTGTAATTATACAAGTATCAGTAGTAAGAGTAGTACTAGGTGTAGTAGCAGTACAAGTAGTAGTAGTAGTTGTGTGCGTAATAGTGGTAACAGCAATAGAGGTACTAATAGTAGTAGTTTGTTGTAGTAGTAGTTGTTGTTGTTGTTAGTGGCATAGTAAGAGTATATTGGGTGTAGTAGCAGTACAAGTAGTAGCTGTTGTTATAGTAGTAACAGGAGTAGTAGTAGTAGAAGTTGCAATTACAGAAGTATCAGTAGTGGCCTGTTAAGAGTAGTATTAGGTGTGGTGGCAGAACAAGTAGTAGTAGTTTTTTATTTTAGTAGTAACAGCAACAACAACAGTAGTAGTAGTAGTAACTATATTTTTTAGTACTAGCAATAGTAGCAGTAGTAGTTTTAGAAGTAGCATAATAATTTGTAGTAGTAGTTTTAGAAGTAGTTTTTAGTCTTTGTAGTACAATAAAATTTTAGATAGAGCAGTAGTAGGTGAGATTTTTAGTAGTAGCAGTAGTAGTAGCAGTAGTAGCAGTAATAGCAGTAGCAGCAGTAGTAGCTTTAGTAGTAGCATTTGTAGCAGTAGTAGTTTGAGTAGTAGTATAGTAGTAGTTTTAAGAAGTAATATTGTAGTAGTAGTATTTTTAATAGTATAGACTGACTGACTACTCCCTCGGTGCTAACACTGGATAGTGTTGATATGACATGTTACAGAGGAGGAATCTTCAAACTGTAATGCAATAAAGTCGACGCATGATGTTGTTAGCGTGACAATATTAAATACAGCCTGATCTAAACTCCAATGCCCTCCCTCGTCTGTCCCGCGCTGCGGTCTCCGCCGTCTCACTACCGTAATACACTTTGTCATGGGGCACCAACTTGTTTTGTAATCTCTTGGCCAACCAGACCTCTACATCACTGCCAGCTAGCATTAGCCCGGACACCGCGCACAGAGGGCCCAGTTTAAAACATGAAATACACGGCTCGTAAAGGGCTTATCGGCCAGACGAGCGTACCTTAAAGGCCTCGCGGGGGTTTCAGGGGCTCGTAATTATGTCTGGACTTTTGAGTACTAACTATATGTATAAAAGAAATGAGGTTTTGGCAAGCTGTTTTAACGGTATTCAAACCCAAAAACTACCACTGTCAGTTACTGTTTAAGAATGCGCTGCAAATTTCTTTTGTGGCTACAGTTTCCATGGAGATGGTAACGCTTAGAGAATCATTCCACAGTATGGCATTAAATGTATCTATCTAATTTTATTTATTTGCTCTAAAAACCTTGATTCTTTACTCGCAGTTGGTCCCCTCTCCACTGCGCTGACCATGTAATTTAGGTTTTGGTGGTTGCCTTGTT
>JAIEZT010000198.1:7641866-8096109 GCA_019594935.1 Periophthalmus modestus
CAAAAATTCCACTTATGACTTGATTTTCACGTTTCAGAGGCTGAAGTCTCTGAAGTGTTGGTCGGCACCAACACATTTGCAAAGCATTCTGGGATTCGTAGTATTAGAGGTGCATGTGCTATCCTGGCGCGACGGCCGGTCGGGCAGCTCTAATACATATTTGATATGATCTCGTGGGCCAAATATATTTATATCGGGGGTGAGTTTGACATGTCTGATTTAGAGCTTGCTCTTGATCTTTTTTACTACTCTTACTACTACTGCTACCACTACTATTACTACTATTAATACTAGTATGGTAAATTTGTATAAAGCTAATATGGTACATTTTTATATAGTGTTTTTCCACCTTCAAGGCTCAAAGCTCTTTACATCAAGGAACCACTCCCAGTAAAACACATTCATAAACTGACAGTCAGACACTGGACAAAATGAGTTAAGTGTCTTTCCCAAGGACACAACAACAGTATTTATCTGTGGGAGCTTGAATCGCACCGTCAGCCTGTGGGTCAGTGGATCTGCCGCTCAACCAATCACACTCTTAACAACTAAGCTACTGTCACCCCTACTACTACTACTACTACTACTACTACTACTACTACTACTACTACTACTTGTTGTGTCTTACATTGTTGATCTTGAGTTTACTCTTGGTCTTGTCCTGTTTCTGGAGGTGACCTGAGAGCTGGTACAGAACAGCCCGACTGCGGCGTCTCTCTGCGCTGAAACCCGAAGGACGAGTGACGCGGTGGATCTGAAGACCCGTCTCCTCATCTGGAACAGGAACACAAGAAATATCAACTTACAACACTACAACGAACCAACGGTTTGTATTACAACCTCTACAGGGTTTTCCACAAGTTTACACTGAGAAGAACAAGTAACTGCATCTCCACATGGCACAAAGCATCTGTCTTTCTGGAGAATGTGCCAAATTATGTCTTTTAACTTTGATTTACTGTGTTATTTTGACATACGTTTATGTGAATACTGCAAGCTTAAAGTAAGATTTGATTTATTGTTTTTTGTTCAGCTCTTTTGCAGACAATGGAGCTGATTAGACTGCTGTGAGCCACCAGTCTCCTTTTATTAAAGAACAAGTCATTTAATTCCATTACAATATTTTGAATGATATTTTTTACAATCCAGAAATATGCTAAAATAAGTATTCACAAATAAGTAATAACTGTTCCACGAGCCTACTCCATAATTCGCCTGTTCCCACTCCCTGTATGTATAAATGGACATAGCTAACCTGCTAGCCGCCACGTTCCAAATAGGAAGTGATCATGAGCGCGCTTCCAGCTCCATCAACTCTGGCTCCAATTCACTTTCTATTGAAAAACCGTGTCCCCTCTCTCTGCGCTGAGCCTCGTCATTTTGTGCCGAGATCACTACAGGCGTTACCTTTCAACAGCCTCGCTCCAGATCGTCTCTGCGGTTGCTGTGATCCTCGCAGTCGGGATTGCAAATGTGGAACTCCGCTCGAAATTCGCCGATATCACTGCTCTAGCCTCGATGAGCTTCGTTTGACTGGAACTGAACGCTATGAGTGACGTCACACTCGTTTAGTCCACTTGTTTATACAGTCTATGCTCGGGTTGATCGTATTTATGGTTCATAGGCTGCACTATTTCAATTTCGAAGTAAAATATTACCCACTTGATCCACAGAGAGATAAACTCCGTGGCAGATAGAGCCGATTGTGTCTTGAATTGTGCCTTTCCGCTTTCTATCCTATTTGCACTGTAATGTATCCAGTCAATAAAACCCAACAAAAGACAACCAAAGTACTTCCCAAATCTGCAAAACTCAATACATTTCAAATTTTATGAACATGCACGCTTAGGAATAATGAATTGAAAAGGTCTCAGATATGACTAAAACCAGGTAGAAGCAATCTGTTCCACACAATACCAATATCTATAAACCATTTCTATTAAACCTGCTCTGTGGAATAGACCAAGCCGCAGCTGCTGCCGTTCTGCGTGAATTATAGTGGGATAAATGCTTTTGTCTGTGTGCGTCGCTCTCACCGGTCTCGGACTCATTGGCGTGGTCGATGTTCTTATTTTCGGTGATATCTTTGTGCGAAACCAGGAAAAGAACCACTTCGCTCTTCTCGTTTTTTATGGGAACGATGTCGAGTAGGCACCAGAATTTGCAACCTGGAAAAACAAGAAAACAGTGATACGATTGGTACTTTGCAACTGATGTTATCGACTTTTCCTGAGGGACGTGATGCTAACTGTGGGCACTGCTCTGTCTGAAGCTCTGTTAAGTTAGACTTAGCTGGAAGTTCAACAGATGAGATGACTGGTACTGTTACACAAGTCTCTCACACATAATTTCAAACATGGTTTTCTGTATTTTAGCTAAAAAAAAAAGACAATATGTTACCGTCTTTACTGTTGGCGGTTTTCAAATTGGTCATAAATAGAAACACCTGGGACAAGTATTATATAAAACTGGGACAAAGCAGTGGTTTTGGATAAATCAGCTGGGACATGAGACTCAAAACGGGGACTGTCCCGGATAAATATGGAAGTCTGGTCACCCTAAGCTAGCTAGCATTAGCCAACAGTTTTTCAATCAGTCACTCTCAACTTTTTTGGTTGAAAATCAAACACCTAAACAGGACCATGAATGCTTGTATTGATCACAGGCTCCTGAAAATGTCTTTTTTAAATCCATTTTTTTTTTTCTTGAGTTTTTAGACGATCTTAAAGCTTTTTCGGCAGTGTTTGCTAATGTCTGCACTGTGTCACGTTCAGTCGTCCAGGTCTGAAGAAGCGGCTTGGATGGACAGCGAAACATTTTCACTAAAAGAACCTTTTGTCCACAGAATTTAATATTTATTTTACTATTGTATCACTATGGTAACTGATGAACATTTCACGATAGGGATACATGTAGAACACCCCCCAGCGTGAAGTCTCTGCAAAGCATCGATAGAGGCTATGCAATAAGATCATTTTATTCACAAAATGCTGCTCATCTTTCTGACTAAGTTGTGCTGAGGAAGAGCTATGTGCAGCACAGCAGACAAAATGTGTTTTATGTTTGTTTTCAGACAGCAGCGGCTCTTTCACATTTTAGACGTGTTTTGAGCTTTTACAGAAGAAAATGTCATTACTCACCGTTGACGCTCTTTATACTTCTGCCACTCACTTGTTTCTAAAGGTTGTGATTTCGTCTGCATAAGCTCTTAGGTTATGTTCACAACCTAGAATCTGGTTATGTTCTGATTTCAGAGAGACGATATAACTCTATGGAGAGATTTATTTCTTTGGGATTGGCTCCACAAACTTGCAACATTAATCTTATGGTTTAAAGCCCTTTCAGCTGACGACAATCGCATCTTTGAGGTTGAATAATGGCAACACTTTCTGAAAATATTATAAAAAACCTACACTTGTGTTTATTTATACTGACAGAGAAGAAGTCCAGTAATTACAGTGATATTAACCATAAACCAGCAAATTCCACCATAGAATTCTGACCTGTCTCCAGCTCAGGTTAAACTATAGGGATTCAACAGTCTAAAACAGGGACTCCCAGACTTCCCTCACCCCGGACATGTCCTCCAGCTCCTCCAGTGGGACCCCAAGGCTTTCCCTGGCCAGCCGAGAGACATAGTCCCTCCAGCGTGTCCTGGGTCCCTCTTTCCGGTGGGACATGCCTGGAACACCTCCCTGCAACCTATTCCCTAATGTTTAACTAGTAACCATCCTGTGAAGGGCCAGAACTTGTCTAAATTACACAAAAGATAATGGATAATGTAAAACTACAGCTCCAGTACTCTCCCACCAAACCAAATCAGAATCAGAAAACCTGAAAACCCATTGTATGCACGCTGACTCTTACCGCTCTTTTTGTACAGTATGATCTCGGTCTTGAACTCTTTGCGTTCGTCCAGCGCCTTTTGCATCAGAGCGGTCAGATTTTCACTGGTCTCACTGCCGTAGAGGAAGTGACACATGCAACTTTTCTGCATCAACTCCCCGCGAGCGAAGCCGGTCAGCTCACAGAAGCCGTCGGAGCAGTAGACGATGGGGTACAGACTCTGCACCTGCGCATTTCCCAGCACGAAGTTACTGTCTGTGGAGAGAAGTGACAAGTTTAGGGTTAGCTTTGGTTTAACCTGGTTTAATTATGATTTAGTTAAGTCTGGTAATTCATTATTATTATTATGCAAAGCTGACTTTTTGACGCTTTCTACCATGTTATAACGTTCTTCCCTCATCAAAAACATGCCTGAACAGGTTTTAGATGTCATCCATGCATGTTTGAGCAATCTAGCGATCTCTCCCGGCCCTATGCAAACCCTCCTTATGGTCAGCAGTACGATCCTATCCTAAGTTCAGCCAAAAATCTAAAGTCACCCACATTCCCACATGTCAATTCTCCATAAATACACAAAAGCATGATACCAAACTGTACACTACAACTTCACAAACCTGACGCGATGTGCAGTAGTTTCATTATTGGGAGGCAGCTGATTGTAATGTAACAGCGCTCTGAAGGAGGAACGATTTAGCGTGGAGAACGAGGAGAGAGGAAAACTTATAAATCATGTTAATACGCAGTTTTTTGGAGAATATAGTATTTTCAAAAGAACAAAAGGTAACACGGTGATCAAAATATGTTATGTGTTAGCTGTTAATACTCATCCAAGTGCAATACCCCCGTCATTAAAGCCAAGCTAATATGTTTTGACGTACATTTAGCTTAGATCTGTGTCTTTCTCCCTGGCACACAACTATTCTGCGAAAAAAAAACCAAAGCCAAAGGGCGACAACTTGAACGATACAAAACAAAACTGGACAAACAATAGACAAAGAAATGTACAGTAACCACATAATGCTTCACGAGGACATCATTTCCGCTGCTAAAGCCCAACCATCCATCAAAACCTGATAAAAGGAGCTGCAGTGGAGTGGAGACCTTTCCCCCCTCCCGTCACACCTCATACCATCATTCATCAAGCTTCTCCCTCCCCTCTGTCCAAGTCGTCTCTGAGCTCATTCTCGAGTCCAAAATTTCTACCTGTCGCCTTGACCCTCTCCCTACAGCTCCTGTCAGACTCGCCCTCTTTATTACTAATTTATACTAATAAATTCACTCATCCCTGACCTCTGGAACTGTCCCCTCATCGCTCAAAACTGCATTCATCACTCCTAATTTGGAAATAAAAGCAAAATCGGATTGGACCCAAACGATTTCAACAACGTCCGCCCGATTTCCAACTTACCCTTCATCTCTGAAATTCTTAAAAAGACAGTTGCGTCTCAACTTAAAGCCGTCTGATCGCTAACAATTTCAACTTCTGACTCTAACCTTCTCTCCATTCACGTTCTCCTCGATTTAACAGCGACCTTTGACCCCATCTCACACACTCAAAACTATCGGCATCTCTCTCATTCCTCCTCTCTCCTGTCTCCGCCGGTGTACCTCAAGGCTCCATCCTGGGGCCCCTCTTCTTCATCATCTACGTTCTCCCAGGTGGCTTCATATTCCCTAAGCGCGACATTCACTTTCACTACTATGCGGAAGACAAACAGCTCTACCTCTCCACTAAATGTTCTTCATCACTTCCACCTCCCTCCCTCCTCCTCTGTCAACAGGAACTCAGCTAAATCCAACAGTTTCTCCTCTTCTTTCCTTCCTTCTCCTCAGGTCAGATTCTGCAGCACCCTTTTCTCTCCACTCCTGCATCATAATATCACCCGCTCTGCCGACTTTCACCTCCGTAATATCTCTCGTCTCCGCCCTTCTCTCACTCCTCACACTGCTTCTATTCTCGTCCACAGTCTTGTCACCTCCCGGATTGACTAATGTAACTCTCTCCTCTTTGGCCTCCCTAACAAATCCCTCCTTCAACTCCTTCAAAACTTCAGCACAGAATCATCTTCACATGAAGCAAAGACTGAACTTCTTGCCACATTCAAAGCTGTTTTTAACCTTCCTTCACAAAACCTGTTCGATCTCCTCATCACTGCCTCTCCCTGTCACTCGCTCCTCCTCCTCTCCTCCTCTCTTCATCTCTCTGTTCCCTCTCCTCCTCCTCCCTCTATCCGCTTACTCCTATTTCCTCCTCTCTCTCCTCCCTCCTCTCTCTGCTCCTCTTCCTCCTCTCCAGCTCTCTGTTAATTCTCCTCCATTCTCTCCTCCTCCTCTCTGCTCCTCTTCCTCCTCTCTCCAGCTCTCTGTTAATTCTCCTCCTTTCTCCTCCTCCCTCTCTGCTCCTCTTCCTCCTCTCTCCAGCTCTCTGTTAATTCTCCTCCTTTCTCCTCCTTCCTCTCTCTGCTCCTCTTCCTCCTCTCTCCAGCTCTCCCTGTTAATCCTCTCTCTCTCCTCTCTGGTTCCTCTCCTCCCTCTCTCTGCTCCTCTTCCTCCTCTCTCCAGCTCTCTGTTCCCTCTCCTCCTCTTTCCACCTCTCTCCATCTCCCTTTCCTTCTCTCTCCAGTTCTCTGTTCCCTCTCCTCCTCTCTCCTTCTCTCTCTCTACTCCTCTTCCTCCTCTCTCCAGCTCTCTGGTTCCTCTCCTCCTCTTTCCTTCTCTCTCTCTGCTCCTCTGCCTCCTCTCTCCAGCTCTCTGTTCCCTCTCCTCCTCTTTCCTTCTCTCTCCATCTCTCTCTCTGCTCCTCTTCCTCCTCTCTCCAGCTCTCTGTTCCCTCTCCTCCTCTTTCCTCCTCTCTCCCCTCTCTCCTGTTTCCTCTCTCCTCCCTCTGCTCCTCTGCCTCCTCTCTTCAGCTCTCTGTTCCCTCTCCTCCTCTTTCTTCTCTCCATCTCCTCTCTCCGCTCTCCTCTCCTCCTCTCTCCAGCTCTCTCTGTTCCCTCCTCCTCCTCTCCTCCTCCTCCTCTCTCCCCCGCTCTCTGTTCCCTCTCCTCCTCCCTCTGCTCCTCTTCCTCCTCTCTTCAGCTCTCTGTTCCCTCTCCTCCTCTTTCCTCCTCTCCATCTCCCTCTCTCCACTCCTTCTCCTCCTCTCTCCAGCTCTCTCTTCCCTCTCCTCCTCCCTCTGCTCCTCTTCTTACTCCTCTCTCCTCCTCGACTTCAAAATCTGCGCAAAATACTTTTACTTTTTACTCTTTAATTACATTTTTAAATGGTTACTTTAATACATTTACTTAAGCAGAAGTAGAGATGTGATCTTTTACTTTTACTTGAGTACTTTGCTGCTCCGGTATCCGTACTTTTACTTAAGTAACAAAAACAAGTACTTAACCAATGTAAAACTATTTTAAAATATGCGAACCCCGGCTGCAGCGTTCAAACCGATGTGATGTGCTGCGTTCAGCCCTGGTAGAGGCTGGAGTCTGAGGACATCGCACAAAACACCATATTTCTGACAAAACAAGACCCACTGCCGTTTTGAATTTCAAAGCAGTAGTGAGCCCCGAGGAGCATAACCTGCAACACAACAGCTGTCATCCATTTTGTAGAGATGTGAGAGAAGACAGAAGTCATATCTCAGGCACGGCGCTGTTGTCTTTTTGTTGCCGTCTCGTAAAGCCGTCCTTAGGGAGGGAGTAACAACGGCTGCACGAGTCGTCTCAATCCAGTCGAAATCGCAGTTTGAATGGACCGGCGGCAGTTTTTGAAGTACCATCATTTCCTCCACAGACAACAAAATCTTCTCCAGGTATGACGTAAAACAGACCTGTCTTATTCTCCATAAAAACTGCTCACCCTGTAGTTTAAATCTGCACAAACATGTTCTGAAATGTCCCTCTGTCTCCATGGTTGTCCGATAATCTGAAGGTTGCTGGTTCGAATCCCGCTCTCGACGCAAACATTGTTGGTTTGGTATAGTCCTGGTATAGTCCTGGTCGTGGTAGTCCTGGTTTAGTCCTGGTTTAGTCCTGGTATAGTCCTGGTATAGTCCTGGTATAGTCCTGGTTTAGTCCTGGTTAGTCCTGGTTTAGTCCTGGTTTAGTCCTGGTATAGTCCTGGTATAGTCCTGGTTTAGTCCTGGTTTAGTCCTGGTTTAGTCCTGGTATAGTCCTGGTATAGTCCTGGTATAGTCCTGGTTTAGTCCTGGTTTAGTCCTGGTTTAGCCCTTGTTTGGTCCTAGTTTAGTCGTGGTTTTACCCTGGTTTAGTCCTGGTTTAGCCCTGGTTTGGTCCTGGTTTAGTCCTGGTATAGTCCTAGTTTAATCCTGGTTTAGTCCTGGTTTAGCCCTGGTTTAGTCCTAGTTTAGTCGTGGTTTTACCCTGGTTTAGTCCTGGTTTAGCCCTGGTTTAGCCCTTGTTTGGTCCTAGTTTAGTCGTGGTTTTACCCTGGTTTAGTCCTGGTTTAGCCCTGGTTTGGTCCTGGTTTAGTCCTGGTTTAGTCCTGGTTTAGTCCTGGTTTAGCCCTGGTTTAGCCCTGGTTTAGCCCTGGTTTGGTCCTGGTTTGGTCCTGGTTTAGTCCTGGTTTACATCAGGTATAGTCCTGGTTTAGTCCTAGTTTAGTCCTGGTTTAGTCCTGGCAAACATCGTTGGTTGAGCCGTCAGCTCCAGTGACCCACAGGTTGGCGGTGCGATTCCAGCAACCACACATGAATCCTGTTGTTGTGTTCTTGGGCAAGACACTTAACCAACCCTGCATTAATATTAAATAACACCAGAAAAGAGGACATTCGCAGAAAATATTTGGCAACCGATAGAAACTCTCACACGCTCTCATTGGTTCAGATGTGTTTAGCGAGTCCATCTTATAGTGTTAAATGTTGAAACTCCTTGTACTCAAATCTCAGGACAAAATACTCAATAGTTTCCCCGAGTCCCTCTGCTTTGTCTGGGCCACAACTTCAAACAGGTGCAGCTAACGGCATCGTATAAATAGCTGTGAAACAGGTGAGAGCAGGTGGTTCTCCAGGTCCCCACTCTTTTGTAGTTCAAGTTCAGGTTTTAATTATGTGTAGAGTTTTAGTCCTGGTATAGTCCTGGTTTAGTCCTGGTTTAGTCCTGGTATAGTCCTGGTTTAGTCCTGGTTTAGTCCTGGTTTAGTCCTGGTTTTACCCTGGTTTAGTCCTGGTTTAGCCCTGGTTTAGTCCTTATTTAGTCCTGGTTTAGTCCTGGTTTAGTCTTGGTTTACTCCTTGTTTAGTCCTTGTTTAGTCCTTGTTTAGTCCTGGTTTAGTCCTGGTTTAGTCCTGGTTTAGTCTTGGTTTACTCCTGGTTTAGTCCTAGTTTAATCCTGGTTTAGACCTGGTTTAGTCCTGATTTAGCCTTGCTTTAGTCTTGGCTTTAGTTCTGGATAAGTTTTGGTTAATTCCTGGTTTAGTCCTGGTTTAATCTTTAAATCCAGTTTTAGTTCTGAATACAGTCTAAACCAGGACTAAACCAGGACTGCGCCTCCTCTTCACAGAAATACTCCATAGATGGAATCTCAATGATAATTCCCACGTCTTTTAAACGGGGTCTGTGTATATACTCCACTCTGCAGTGAGCTGAACCCATCGACCTGGAGACCACAGCGCTACAGTCGTCCTTCACCACTGAAATGTACTGATGTTCACGTTACTATGACCATGTCCTCAGTGTGTTTACTTATTTATTGTATGTTATGGATATAGTGTGGGTCATGCAAAAACACAGCAGTGCAATAGAACGCCTGACTCAGGATGAATTAGAAAATGTGTTAGAATTTCAATATTATTATGGAATGAAAACTTAAAATATCACTTTTATTAACATGATATAACATTTTACCAATCCTTCAATTTGTCCTGGTTTAATTTAATTTTAGACTGTATTAGTCCTGTTTTAGTCCTTGTTTAGCCCTGGTTTAGTCTTGGTTTAGTCCTGTTTTAGTCTTGAATTAGACTTGTTTAGTCCTGGTTTAGTTCATGTTTAGTTTTATTTGGCTTGGCCCAGATCAAGATCTGATTTGATCTTATTTGTCTCATCACACACTGCACATAATGTAGATCCCTTTTTAATTCTGAATACAGTCTAAACCAGGACTTAACCAGGACTAAACCAGGACTTACCCAGGACTAAACCAGGGTAAAACCAGGACTAAACCAGGAGTAAACCAGGACTAAACCAAGACTAAACCAGGACTAAACCAAGACTAAACCAGGACTAAACCAGGACTAAACCAAGACTAAACCAGGTCTAAACCAGGACTAAACCAGGACTAAACAAGAACTAAACCAAGACTAAACCAGGACTAAAACAAGTCTAAACCAAGACTAAAACAAGACTAAACCAAGAATAAACCAAGACTAAACCAGGACTAAACCAGGACTAAACCAGGACTAAACCAGGACTAAACAAGGACTAAATCAGCACCGAACCAAGACTAAACCAGGTCTAAACCAAGACTAAACCAGGACTAAACCAGGACTAAACAAGAACTAAACCAAGACTAAACCAGGACTAAACCAGGACTAAAACAAGACTAAACCAGGACTAAAACAAGTCTAAACCAAGACTAAACCAGGACTAAACCACGACTAAACCATGACTAAAGCAATACTAACCAAAGACTAACCCAGGACTAACCCAGGACTAAACCAAGACTAAACCAGGACTTAACCATGACAGGACCAAATCAGGACTAAACATGGTCTGAACAGGACTGTATTGATTCTCATTCATAGAAACATCCAGTTGGGACTCTTTATAATTCCCAAGTCTTCTACAGCAGGACATTCTACAGCCGTCCTTCAATATCAGAACATATTGATTTGAACCTATGTCTGCTTTGTTTGCCGTTACCATCCCCCCGGCGTAGTACGGTGACAGTCCGCCCCTCTGTTATGGGCTACCTTAGAATGTACCAAAGTATGAAATTAAACCTGCCGACGTCCAGATCCGAGCCCCACTCACAGTAAAAACGCACGACAAAACAAAATGAAAGCCAGATATGCAAGTAGAATGCCATATTGCGGAACCCGGTGACTTTTTTAGTATGGATACTTGCTCAAAGTATTATCCTGGTCTAAACCTGTATTCAGATGGGACAAAACCAGGATTACTGCTTGAAAACACGAGCTCCCATTCATTATTATATCCATTCATACTGGCCTAGATATCGCTCCTCTCGTTTCAATGGACACTGGTGTTAGCTTATTATAAATTCATAGCGGGATTTGCATTTCCTCGTTCTGCCAGCGCTGCTAATTGAGACCGGGAGAGCGGAGAGATGCAGCAGTGAGTGACAGCGGATAAGATTCTTATCGTGGTAATGGATTTAAATTTGGAAAGTGTAATTAAGGGAGGGATGCTGCCTGATAAGAACATTTATGCCGTGTGTGAGGTAATGGGTTAATAGGGTGTTTTATCCCCTGTGCCACACGGACGCAAGGTGGGAAAAATCTGAACTTTATACAGGCAATACATGAATAAATACTCATGCTACTTTCTGGTCTGTGTTATAAAGCTGTTTCCTATCACAAACATACAACATTTATAAGAAGTAAGTTGTGTTTCCGAGTCCAACGACGCAATGACCAATTTAACAGCATTTAATAGTTTTAGTGTAAAGAAAATGTGTTAAATTAAGATTAAAAAAAACCCCACCAAACTTTTAACTCTTAACTGATTTCCATATAAGGAACAAAACGGCGCTCCTCACTCATCCAACAGGCAGCGTGTTCATTCACCTCTTTAACGTTACATTTTCTCAATGAAAGACCCGATCGTGATGTTGTAGGTTAATAAATGTGCTTCTTGTGATATGGATATTGTGTTTATTATTGCAATAGACAATCAGTACTTTACCACAGCCACAGAGAGAGTGTTGGTCCTGGTTTAGTCTTGGTTCAGGGTCTTCGTTTAGGTCATGGTCTGGTTTACCAGTGGTTTAGTCCTGCTTTCAGTCCCAGTTTTGTTTCAGTTTGGATCCCACTTTCCTTAGTCCTGGTTTAGTCCTGGTTTAGTCCTTGTTTAGTCCTGGTTTAGTCCTATTTTAGTCCTGGTTTAGTCCTATTTTAGGCCTGGTTTTGTGCTGGTTTAGTCCAGGTTTACTCCTGGTTTAGTCCTATTTTAGTCCTGGTTTAGTCCTGGTTTTGTCCTGGCTAAGTCCTGGTTTAATCCTGTTTTAGTCCTGGTTTAGTTCTTGTTTCATCCTGGTTTAGCCCTGGTTTAGTCCTTGTTTAGCCCTGGTTTAGTCCTGGTTTAGACCTGGTTTAGTCCTGGTTTGGACGTGTTTTAGTCCTGGTTTTGGTCCTGGTTTAGACCTGGTTTAGTCCTGGTTTGGACGTGTTTTAGTCCTGGTTTAGTCCTGGTTTAGTCCTGGTTTAATCCTGGTTTAGATCTGGTTTAGTCCTGTTTTAGTCCTGGTTTAGTTCTGGTTTAGTCCTGGTTTAGTCCTGGTTTAGTCCTGGTGTAGTTCTGGTTTAGTCTCACTCCACACTATCCACTCACGGGTCCCGTCGAAGCGCGTGGCGATGGTGTCCAGGAAGGTGTTCTGTGGCGCTATCAGTCCCCGCATGACAGGCATCCGTGACCGGGTCGACCCTCGCCTCTCCCGCCGCTCCGAGCCATGGTTCTCCGCGGTGGTCACGAACCCCGGGAGGAAACGGGACGTGCTACCTGGAGCAGACCCCCCCAAACCCTGCAAGAGGGAACCGAGCCGAGACACGCGCGACTCCACGGCTGCAGCGGAGCGAGGACACGCGAGGAACGAGTGGAAAAGAGAAGACGTGTGCAGGCGCGAGGAGGGATAGAAGGATACAGAGGATGGAGAGATGGAGAGAGCGCGCATTTACGCACGGACTCTCTCTCTCCAAATCCTCCCTCCTCCTCTTCCTGAGTCTTTGGGGACCTGGAGGGAAGTTAAAGGTTTTAGTGTTTTTCTAATTCTGCCTGGGATTAGTGGAATAGCACCTGTGGAAAAAAAAAAAAAGAAGAAAAACACAAAAATACAAGAAATAGCGGTGAGACAAAATGAAAGACGAATTTACGCACAAGGCTGATCCAACTTTCACTTAACAAAACAGAGGTTTGGCCACTTATTTTTATGAGACTAATAATTATTGTGCAATTTAGACAAGTTTTGAACCTTCCCACCTGTTTTTACGCACGTGCTGCCCATGTCCAACCAGGAAGTAAAATCAAATGAACTTTAAACCAGAACTAAACCCAAGAGTGACGGAATAATGAGGATAAAGTAGCCAAAGCAATGATTAAAACAGGCTCAACTTAGACATTAGACAATTAGAAGAAAGAAAAATCACACCAAACCCAAAATATGATTGAATATATGTGAATTAAAGTTTTGGTGAACTGATAGCAAATATCTTTACAAGTCTCCAAATTGGAAAAAAACGTATAACAAATCTGTCTCTTTCGTATTAATTCATATGGATTATAATTTCTAGAATCTAAAGCACATTTATAACAAACACTTCGGATAATTATTCAACAATGTAACGCTGAACTCAGGGGCTATGTTGATAAATGGCGCCCTCTTGCGGTCACACGCGCGTATTACAAGCGCAGTTCTCTTCAATATTTATGAATGTCGTCAAAAGGATGAGGTAATACTATTGATTTTTGCGCGCCAGTCCACAGCTCGCAAACAGACACCTCCTCCTGACTCGGATTCTACTAACGAGGCGCAAAATTACACCTGTAGTTATGAATGAAGCAGTTTAATGCGCAATATTATGAGCGCGGTGCAATCTGACACACCACATCCACAATAGGCCCGCATTTATTCTAAATTACATGACTCATTAGGTGCAGCCAGGATATAAAAGCACAGATATATAGGAATAATGTAAGCCTTTCAGGAGATGTCTGTAGAGAGCAGAGAAAAGGAAAATGTTTGATTTAATGTTCTGATAGTGTACTTTTGACCAAATTATCCAACCTAAACTGTAGATTTCCCATTCAAAACACTGTAACAAATCAGTTTATTTCAAAATATTCATCATCCACAGAAACAGCAATGAAAATCCAGCCATGTTCCAAGTGCCAGCGCCATATATCTGGACATAAGCCGTGCGCATTGCCTCCAGCGCGTCTCTCTGTTCCCTTTACGCCAATGCGCGCCCGTCTGATCGATTCCACACGCGCGTATTTTTTTTTTTTTTTTTTTTTTTTTGCTTGAAACAGTGTCTCTGACCTGGCAACCCTTCTGATGAGCATCTGGCGCGCGTCCCCGCCTCTCCTCTCTCTCTCATCGTTTCATCGGGGGTGCGCGCTGCCGATTACGCCTGACTGACGCACGCTGCCAGTCCTCATCCCCCCTCCCCACCCCCCTGCGCTTTGCTCCCTCTCTCCATCCCTCTCTCCATCCCTCCCTCTGAACCGAGGTCCGGATACCACAACAATGGGCGGTTTGGGCGCTTAGTGGAGTGTGTTTTTCTCTCACTCGTTGTGTTGTTTTTTTAAAGGGGTGTGAAAATGGCGTCGGGGTCTGGATGGCAACCTCCGTATAGTAGCAGCAGCAGCAGCAGCAGTAGTAGTACCTCCACCTCGACCAGCAAGTACATCCAGTCTCCAAGCTCCACGAACATGTTTTACGACGGCAGCTTGGCGTTGGAATATACTCAAGACCTGCATCTGAAAATGAGCAAGAAGATAGCGCAGCTGACCAAGGTAACCGAGGGGGCAGTGGTGCGCCAGGGGGTGATTTGGGCAGCAGGTGTAAGTGTGAGCAGGCAGTGGTCAGTTACAGTATGTGCATGTGTTAAAACGCTTAACTGTGGGATGGGGTTGAGCGGGAGTGGAGCTGTGGGTAATCCTATGGCAGACGCGTGCAGTGTGCAAAAACAACACGAGAGAAACACGGGGACGCAGGCAGATGTGCTGGTGCTGGAGAGCAAACAGGTGTGCAGTAATAGTAGTAGTTTAAGGTAATTGTGTCTGATTTTAAACTCATTCATAAAATTGGAAATTATGGAGGTAAAATGTTGTGTTTCCACTACAGTCTGTGTTCATTTTGTGGAACAAGTGAACCAAGATTAACCCATGACTCAGACCAGGACTAAACCAGGACTGAAACAGGACTGAACCAGGTCTAAACCAGGACTAACCCGGGACTAAACCAGGACTAAACCAGGACTAAACCAGGTCTAAACCCGGGACTAAACCAGGACTAAACCAGGACTGAACCAGGACTAAACCAGGTCTAAACCAGGTCTAAACCAGGTCTAACCCAGGACTGAACCAGGTCTAAACCAGGACTAAACCAGGTAAACTAAAACCAGGTCTAAACCAGGTCTGAACCAGGACTGAACCAGGACTAAACCAGGACTAAACCAGGTCTCAGTTAGGTCTAAACCAGGTCTAAACCAGGACTGAACCAGGTCTAAACCAGGACTAAACCAGGTCTCAATTAGGTCTGAACCAGGACTAAACCAGGACTAAACCAGGACTAAACCAGGACTCAAACAAAGACTTAAACCAGGACTTCACTAAGGAACTAATAAAGGATCTAAACCAGGTTTGAACAAATTGTTCTAACAAACATTTGTGAAGAGACTAAATATGAATTGTAAACTGGAAAAACAATAAGTAAATACATTATAATCCTTGTTCTGTGATGGTCATGTTGTGCACAGGGACTTTGAAATCAAATAGTACAGATTTATTTTGTCTGTCTAGTGCTAAAATCACTTCAGACCAAATATTAAATACTCATACTGGACAATATAGTCATCTCATACAGTATAAGAAATCACTTGTACTTCATAATCTGCTGTAAACTAAGAAGTATTTTAGTTCAAGTGATGGTAAACTGTCCAAGCGCATACACTATGTCTTATTCACATATATAGGACTATAATGTCTTCTGGATTAGTAATCTTCTTATCTGCCCTAAGCATTAATCTAGACATCAGTATCATTTCTCTGTCTGGGCATTTTCAGAACTAAACCAGGAATAAAACTGGACTAAAACAAGGTCTAAATCAAGGCTTAATCAGGACTAAACCAGGACTAAACCAGAACTAAACCAGGACTAAACTAGGACTAAACCAGGAATAAAACTGGACTAAAACAAGGTCTAAATCAAGGCTTAATCAGGACTAAACCAGGACTAAACCAGGACTAAACCAGGACTAAACCAGGACTAAACTAGGACTAAACCAGGTCTAAACCAGGACTGAACCAGGACTAAACCAGGACTAAACCAGGACTAAACCAGGAGTAAACTAGGACTAAACAAGGACTAAAGCCATATTCTGCAACATCACAAAAATTACGAACTGAACTATTCTAAACCAGACCAAGATTTGACTACAATTAAGCCATAACTCAAAGCAGATTTGGATCAGGTCTGAACTAAGACTAAACCAGGACTAAACCAGGTCTAAACCAGGTCTAAATTAGGTCTAAACCAGGACTACACCAGGTCTAAACCAGGACTAGACCAGGCCTAAACCAGGACTAGACCAGGTCTAAACCAGGACTAAACCAGGTCTAAACCAGGACTAAACCAGGTCTAAACCAGGACTAGACCAGGTCTAAACCAGGACTAAACCAGGTCTAAACCAGGACTAGACCAGGTCTAAACCAGGACTAAACCAGGACTTAATCTGCAGCTTCAGCAGTGCTGTACAAAATCATTCATTTGTTCTAAACTGGACCAAAATCATGTCTAAACCAGTATCTGAACTAGGACAAAACCAGGACAAAACTAAGACTTAAAGTGGAGCTAGAAAAGGACCTGGACTAGGACTAAACCAGGACTAATTCTTGTCAAATACTCTTGTGAATCGGCCAAAAGAGCATCAGATTGTGGGGACTGTGGCTCCTGTGTGTAGGCTGTTGGTAAACTGTACTTACGAGAGGAGCAGACGGACGCCTCAGTCACAGAGTCAGGGCCAAACACGAAACCAAAAGCATCAACACAGTCAGCTGGGCTCATTCAGTCGGCTCCACGTCAGGATTAAGACGGAATGAGGTTTATTGTCCATTTGTTTAAACAGGAAAACTAATAGAAATTGAGCTGGGCTGTAATGTTGCGAGACAGGACCAGTGCCTTGGTAGAGGTCCCTCTGAACAGTAGCTTTCCATTTTCTACAGACTGTTCTTTGTTCCCGACGTTTTGTACAAGCTGCACCGATCAAAGCTCTAATACTTATCAATGACACATGAATTATAAAGAGTAAAGATCATAAATTGTGTCATAGCTTCACATGTATAAATCCCACGACTGATTCATGATTATTTTTACTTTTAAAATAAAAATCTCAACACAAAGAAATACAAAGTTATGTAACACAAAGCAGGATCTGCAGCTCAAACATGTCACTGTGAGTTAAAGCAAATATTAAACTAGAGCTGCCAAATGACTACTGCAACTACTACTACTACTACTACTGCTACTGCTACTGCTACTGCTACTGCTACTGCTACTACTACTACTACTACTACTACTACTACTACTACTGCTACTACTGCTACTACTGCTGCTACTGCTGCTACTGCTACTGCTACTACTGCGACTACTACTACTACTACTACTACTACTACTACTACTACTACTTCTACTGCTACTGCTACTACTGCGACTACTACTACTACTACTACTACTACTACTACTACTACTGCTACTGCTACTACTGACTACTACTACTACTACTACTGCTACTGCTACTACTGCGACTACTACTACTACTACTACTACTACTACTACTACTGCTACTACTACTACTACTACTGCTACTACTGCGACTACTACTACTACTACTGCTACTACTGCGACTACTACTACTACTACTGCTACTACTACTACCTACTACTACTACTACTACTACTACTACTACTACTACTACTACTACTACTACTACTACTATTACTGCTACTACTACTACTACTACTACTACTACTACTACTACTACTACTACTACTACTACTACTACTACTACTACTACTACTACTACTACTGCTACTACTACTACTACTACTACTACTGCTACTGCTACTGCTACTGCTACTACTACTACTACAACTACTATACTGCTAGTACTACTACTACTACTACTACTACTACTGCTGCTACTACTACTACTACTACTATACTATTACTAGCACTACTACTGATACTACTACTGCTGCTACCATGCTACCACTAGCACTACCACTACTACTACTACTACTACTATACTGCTACTACTACTCCTACTACTACTACTATCACTATCATTATCACTATCACTACCACTACTACTGTTGCTACTGCTACTACTACTGCCACTCAGGCAACTGCTACTACTACTATGCTACTACTACTGCTACTCCTACTATGCTGCTACTACTACCACTACTAATACTACTGCTAATACTATTACTACTATACTGCTACTACTACTGCAGTCTTGAAGTATTTGAAGTGCACGTGCCAGGGATTATCAGTGAGACCATCTGTGTGATACTGATGATACTGATGATACTGATGATACTGATGATACTGATGATACTGATGACACTGATGATACTGATGACACTGATGATACTGATGACACTGATGATACTGATGACACTGATGATACTGACACTGATGACACTGATGATACTGATGATACTGATGATGATGATGATGATACTGATGATACTGGTGATACTGATGATACTGATGATACTGGTGATACTGATGATACTGATGATACTGATGACACTGATACTGATGATACTGATGATACTGATGAGTGGAGCTGTGCCATTAGAGGGAAAAAGGAGCCGGGCTCGTTCAGGGGGAACTGTGCACAGAGACACTGGGCTTGATTACAGCATTGTCACCTGTTCAAAAGTATTTGCAGTAGTAGCGCTAGAACAGGGTGCTACTGTGTCTGATGGGGATTTCATGGATTTATAATAAGGACTGCGTTAAATGTGCAAAACCGTTTAGTGTTAAGACAAAAGGTGTTACAAATACAAGTACCTGATTTTTACCGTCATTTTCAACAATAAATGGTAGTACTTTCTTGTATATTCCCATCAGGCCTTATATCTGCGTAATCCCTCAGTCATCCAACCTGTGGCGCGGGGACTCCTGGTGGTACGCGAGCGCTTACCAGGGGGACACTTGGACTTATTTCAGATTTAAAAGAAAGATGCTACTACATTTTATGTCATGGAACGTTTGTGTTGGATATTTTTTAGTATAAATTGTATTAAAACAAGAAAATATAATGTACAATTACGCAGTACTCGAAGAAGTAGGAGTACTCGAGACGTACTGCCATAGTGGTCCATGGTGTGTACTAGTCTATGCGTCTTATACTTGTTCTGATACAGCTCAACATCATCCTAAAGATATTCACAAAAGGTTCATTTCTGTGCTGTGAATGTGACTTTTTAGTATCGATACCTGCTCAAATGAGTATCTAGTTTCGATACTACTTTTTAGCATCGATTAGTGTCTGATTTTCGATACTTTTGACAGCCCTACTCCTCACTTACCTTATGCGTTCTGAGCATCCTGACTCTCGCTGAAAAGAGTTTTGGCTCCTCTGCCGTAGCGTATCTGATTAACTGTTAATATCTTACATAAATATACCAGACACTTTATTGTCTGTGTGTTACTGTTAGCATGTTGTTGCTATTCTATTTTATTTGTATTATTAAAACTTGTCCTTTAAAGATAAAATGTCTCAGGCCTCGGATTTTGTAAAATAAATTTCCCCAAAAATGCAGCTTACAGTCCAGCGCGACTTATACATGCTTTTTTCTTCATTATTCCACATGTTTAGCTGGTGCGACTTATACTCCGGAGCGACGTGTAGTCTGGAAAATATAGTATTTTGACCTCAAGAGCTGCTTATAGTATATATATCTGTCCTGAGGTGAGATACATTTAGCTCAAATACCTGTAAAAACCTGGTACAGCCTTTAACCACAGAGAACCACAGATATTCACAGTGTTCTCCGTCTCTGTGCCACTCGATATCTGTCCATTGTGAGCTTCGAAAGTGGCCTTTTCATTGACTTTTCTCTATAGCTTCTGTACCCAGGGATATACAGACATAACCATGCAACGTCTGTATCCATAGAGACGCTATTGCTTTACCCGGAATGTTCCACAGTATGGCATTAAACATATTTATCCAGCATTAGGTGTATTACTAAAAAAGTACTTTGAAAACCATGAGTTCTCACTGTGAGCGGCGTCGCCTTTCCGCAGATATGACCTGTAACTCGGCCTGGTTGCATTACCGTTTCGTCTCCTTGGAGGTAGAGATGTTTAAAGCCGTACTGTGGAACTTTCCAGGCAAAGCAAAAACAAGACCCTCCACCAGGAAAGTTCCATAGTGAACCTTTAAATAGTTATTAGTTGTTTTTTTTTCAAATTTCGCTCAAATTTGCCATTTTTATAGTTGGACAAAAGTAAATATAAGACTCCTGACTGTCATAATTCTCTTTGCTGTGTCAAAGTCAGATATTAATCGATACTAAAGCTGGTATCGAAACTAGAGCAAGTATCGATACTTGTACACACTGTGGAACCTACTGGACGACTGAGGTATTACACAGATATAAGACACATGGGAACAGAAAAGAAAGTACTACCATTTAACGCTGAAAATCACATTCTATTGTTGTATCGGAGTCAGTATTGAGTTTCGAGTATTCCGTAGTATCGGGCGACACTAGCGAGTTGTAGTGTAGTATCAGAAAGTTGTACAAATAGCTTCTTTGGGAGCCAGTATCCGATTACTATGGTCCCTACCTGCTTTTACTCCTCATATAGCGGCTCTCTTCATGCGTTTTGAAATCCCTGGTGTTGAAATGGATTTGCAAACTTCTTTTTAACATTCTGACTGAATTTTCTGCACTTTTCGCGGCTTTCTTTGGTGTATTTTGCCCTGCGCAGATTGGCTTTGAAATATGTAAAATGGCCTGTAGTCGATTTTATTCCCATGTGTTTGAGCGAAATTTGTCTCGCCCGAGTACAGAAACATCGTATAAGCAGCTCTTGAGGTCAAAATCGGTCCGCTGTGTGCTTGTCTGCGTCAAATTAAGAAGCATTTTATTGTCTGATAATGAGGAAGTGCTCGTTAGCATGCTAGTTGCTGATGATAAGTACTATATATGCACTTTTTGTGGTATTTTTGTTGTAGTACGATTAGATTTGAGCTGTGGAGGAGTGAATAAATCCTTTTTATGGATATTTATTGGTACATCCTGCTGTTTATTTGGTGTAGCTCATGTTTTTTAATGTTTTACTGGGATTATCCTGCATTTTTAAAACTTAATTAGTGGTTTCAATATTATCGTTTATCGTGATATTTCTGGATAATCGTGATGTATCGAGCTGCAAAATGTGTTATCGTGACAGATCTAGTTGATGTTAGCTTTAGCGTTATGGCGAAACTCTACGTTGGTCTGTGAGATTTTTCGAACAGTGCTTATAAACTCATCATGGTGAGTAATTAGGATGCTCTGAATACATAAGGTGAGTGAGGAAATAACTTTGGACCCCTGCAAACCGTTTAAAATGAGCTAGTTCTGTTTTAATTGTTGTCGTTTGTGCTTCTGTTCATTTTTGTAGCGTACTTAACCGGGCTTTGATGTTGTGCCGATGCAGCAGTTCGTGAAGTGGTGGAAACTAGGACATCGCTATTTAAAGAGCAGATGAGAAATCCTTTTGTTTTCAACTTATATCTCTTATTATCGCGCGTCCCGTCCAGAGAGAGTCCTCGTCTGCGCGTGTCCTCAATATGTCCAGCGGATTAAAACATACGACAGGCCCTGCTTATTAAGAAGTACGGTATAGGTTGTCATGGCGATATGGTACAGAGGAGGGGCCGTGGATACATGGTACAGACACAGACTGTATATATAAATAGGCATAGCTAACGCGCGTTGAAAAATTGTTGCCCCTTTTTCTGTAACTGCTGCTGTCTTCCTTGTTATTCTGGTCTTAAAATGTTCGTATTAATTATTTATTTCAATATTTTGTCTGTAAATCAAGATATGAACATTAATTACAGAAAAATTAGGCGCCTTCTTTCTGCTCCGGCTAGCGACAGGTTTGATTGACAGTGTTGCTAAGGTGCGGGTGGGAAGGGGCGTTACTTTCAACAGCCTCGCTCTGGATTGGCTCTTTGGAAGGGGATTATTTTAGTTTCATTTACACAGCCTTTACAGTGTATGAATGTGTATTGTGTTCTGGCGTCCTGATTGGCTGAAGGACTGTAGACCATTGTTAGATTGGCAGGGACTTTAGACCTTTGTGTTCTGCGTCCTGATTGGCTGAACTGTAGACCATTGTGTTCTGCGTCCTGATTGGCTGAGGGACTGTAGACCATTGTGTTCTGCGTCCTGATTGGCTGAGGGACTGTAGACCATTGTCCATCAGTCTCCTCCGTGTCTCCTGTACAGTACAGAATGTGTCAGACTAATTTACATAAATGTTGGATCGCGGTGTGACTCTGAAGTGCTGTATGTTTGCAAGTTTTTCCTGACAAAACCCACAATGTCGATGAAACGTTTAAAGGCACCGACGAAGGTTTGAACTTTGAGAGTGTTTAAACGAGAGAGAAATGTAAGAAAATGTTTATGCCTGTGTGAGCGTTTTTACAGCCAAGAAACATAAAATAATTGTAAAAAATAGAGCTGTTGACTTCACGAATTTCATCTATTGTGGGTTATTTTTAGAACGTGACCCCCAAGATAAACAAGGAGAACACTGTAGTTGAAGTACTACGTTACTTTATTGTGCCATTGGGAAATTTGTCATCTGCATTCGTCCCAGCCTTTCTGAGTCTCTGGGTTATACTTGTCCCTCCTGGTGGCCTATCTCCAGATTTTGAGCTAGTGTTGGTCAGAACTATCTTAACAGGAAGGACTTGACCTACTGAGTTGATGGGAGAAAGCAGAGAGAGTGTCGGAGAACATGCAAACTAAAATACTATAAAAGTCATATGATACTTGACTTCACCGCGCAGTTAAGGACTATGAATAAATTGACGTGCTGCCGATTGATTGGTCGACTAAAAAGGGGGGCGTGGCGAAAGCTCTCAAAACCTTTGCGTATGTCTGTGTATCTGACCCAAACTGTACTCACAAGACTACACCTGCAGGGGGAGTTCATGCAAAAACTACTATTCATGCAGAAACAGTGTATTTATATAAAGACAGATTAAACTTGTGACATAGACATACCAAAAAATACCAAATCTTCAGTTAACTCACTCACTAACTTCTAATTTTGTTCAGCCGTAGAGCGATTAGTGATATGCAGTAATATTACTTTAGCACGCCTTCAACTACTCCATGTTCAGGGTATTGAAGTTCAAAATGTCCTTACAGCGAGAAGCAGTTGGCTAATTACTGAAGACGCCATGTTTTGAAAGCCACATGAATCAATAAGCTCATGTTACACAGCCTGTTTAAGTGAGTGCGTTTGGATCGCTTCCAGCTACATTAACTATGAGCACAGGCATCAGAACAGCCGAGCAGCCTGAGCTAATGTAAGGATATAAAACTAGTATTTTGAATAAGTCACACTGACAGGACAGAAGTGAACCTTTCCTGAATAGCTTTAGAATGATCTTGAGCTGCATCAGAACAAGTACAGGGTGGCCCAAAAGTCACTGACAGCGGAAAAAAAATTCATAACTCTTTTGTTTATAAATATTTTTCTTGTATTTTTTCAGAGCATTTAGAACTACCCTTCAGACATTAATATGAGAAAATACAGCACAGAGGAACAAACCCTCATTGTACAGTGGTACTTTGAGTCACATGGGTCAAATTCAGAAACTCAGCAGTGTTACCGTCGACATTTTAATACCAGAGATGCCCCAAGAGTAAATGCCATTAAAGGAATAATAAGTGTTTTTCAAAGGGGCAGTATGTGATCTCCACAGACCTGACTAGTCCTGATTTCGTCCTGTGAGGTTATCTTAAAGAAAAGGTGTTTGTGAATAAATCTCAGACAATAAACGACTTAAAACTTAATATCGATCAAATAAGAGCCAGAAGCCCAGAAATGCTTTAAATGTTGTGTAAGTAGTGACAGTTCAAGTGTAACTGAACAATTATAAACGTATATATTGCCAAAAATCTCTAAAGGAAGTTTAACTACTGCTAAAATTTGGTGAGTATAACTTTATAAGATAGAATTATAGAAGCTACTGAAGATTTAAAAGCGTCAGTGACTTTTGGGCCACCCTTTACTAATATTTAATGTTAAAAATCACATTCTATTGTCTAAATACTATCGTCATTTATATACTGATTGCTGTTGTTTCTCGTCTTTTGAATGCAAAGAAGGGATCACCACTGAGACGTAATATTGGGTATGGGCGTACTTTAGCACAACTAGCAATCTATTTGTTTGGGATCGGCTCCACAAACTTGTCAAGTGAATCTTACGTCTTAAACTCCTTTCAGCTGACAACAATCACGTCTCTGGGGTTGAATAATGGCACCACTTTCTGAAGCTGCTGTGAAAAAAAGTATCAGTTTTGTTTATTTATACCGACAGAGACGACGTTGAAATTCGTGCCGGTTTTTGTTTCAATGTGGATAGGCCCGGTAATTATAGAGATATTAACCATAAACCAGGTCAAAACATCTGTAATCTGACAGTTAAACAGCAAATCCCACCATAGAATTCAGCCCTGTCTCCGGCTCTGTTTAAACTAAGGGGATTCATCGATGTTGTAAAGTCAACGCAGTGGCTCAAACCAGATTGCTAAGCTTTCATTAATAGAACTGCATATTGTTCCCCTTTGAAGTTGTCATTGTAAGTTCCTCGCGGCCCCATCTTAATTTGAATCTTACATAACACCACTGCTGCAGTTTTTCATGCTTGGAGGGTATTTCTCTCCTTGTAAGTTCTTTTTGGTGGTCCCTGGGTTAGCGTTTTGCTTAAGGCTAGCAATCTTAGCCTGTGGGCTTGGTTTGATGAACATATCTAGACTTGTAAACCCAGTAGGCAAAGCATGTTGGGTAAAAAAGACAGAAGGATAGTGGAGCTTTTAACCATGATACAGTTGTTTCCTCGAAGTTGTTAAATGGTTGTACTTTGTGTATATCTGCGCAAAGTGGTCCCTCGTTTATCTCGTTCTAAAAATAACCCGCAATAGGCGAAATCCGTGAAGTATCAGCTTTATTTTTTACAATTCTTATAAATGTTTCTTGGCTGTAAAACCCCTCACCACACACTTTATACACTTTTCTCAAACAGGCATTAACATTTTCTCACATTTCTTTCTCGTTTAAACTCTCTCAAACTTCAAACCTTCGTCGGTGCCTTTGTCGGTGCAGAACGTTTCATCGACATTGTGGGTTTTGTCGGGGAGAAAACTTGCAAACATACAGCACTTCAGAGTCACACTGTGATCCAACATTTATGTAAATTTGTCTGACACATTCTGTCCTGTACAGGAGACACGGAGGAGACTGATGGACAATGGTCTACAGTCCCTCAGCCAATCAGGACACAGAACACAATGAACACGCAAAATTGCAAAAAAAAATCAGCGAAGCAGCGAGACCGCTAAAAGATGAACCGCGATATAGAGAAGGACAACTGTAATCCCTCAGTCGTCCAGGAGGTTCATAGTGGTCCATGGGTGTATACTAGTCTATGTGTCTTATACTTGTTCTGATACAGCTCAAGATCATTCTAAAGATATTCAGAAAAGGTTTGTTTCTGTCCTGTAAATGTGACTTTTTTAGTATCGACCTGCTCAAATGAGTATCTAGTTTCAGGACTAGTTTTAGTATTGATTAGTATCTGATTTTTGAACTTTTTATCCTAATTTGAGAAATTCAAACGGCCAATGCTTTGTGCTTACTTCGTTCTCCAATTTTATTTTCTTAATCGGTGATACTTGTAGGATTCTGCAGCATCGTGTAGCCATTAGCGTGATCTCCGACTATCCGAATTTGTCCGTCTTGTATTTATTGAGTTACACATGTTTTAATTGCAAAACACGATGAAAACATTAGAAAAACCTCCTCTCCACAGATCTGACCTGCCACTTGGCTTGGTGACATCGCCTGCTTGTGTCTGTGGAGATGGACGAGGTTAATGCCATACTGTGGAGCATTCTTGGCAAAGCAATGGGCATAAGCAGGTGGCAGACTCTACACTGGAAAAGTTACATAACATAGAAAATGGCTTGATTATAAAGGGAGATAGAAAGGAGCTAATTAGGTCTATTTCCAGTTCTTGGTTTTGGTCCCTGTGGACATCTGGGTTTTCTCTCTTTGAAATAAACTGCAATAATTATTAGTGATGCGTCACAAATCTCTCTTTTGAAATTCCCTGCAATTAAGGTTACACAATGTATCGCAACTGAATCGAAACTGAATCGAAACTGAATCGTAATTGCAGTTTTCAAATCACAAAAGTGTTCTTGCAGAATATAAATCGGATCTAATCGCAATACTTTTTTTTTTTTTTCAGAATTGTGCAGTCCTATTTGTAACATTCAGAAAATATATATCTTTCTCTACCCCAGATATACTATAATAATACCGCCATATTTGGGTTTTTTTTAACACAACGGACCATGCTTTTCTCTGATTGGTTGACCCACCTGTCAATCACGTATTACCATAAC
Organism: Periophthalmus modestus; assembly: GCA_019594935.1. NCBI lineage: Eukaryota > Metazoa > Chordata > Actinopteri > Gobiiformes > Gobiidae > Periophthalmus > Periophthalmus modestus. The sequence goes on from JAIEZT010000198.1 coordinate 7,668,339, forward strand.
GATCTCTAAAGCTACATCAGTTCAATATAATCATTCTGTCTGCAGGGTAGAGTTATCATGATAATAATTTAAGCTGGATTTCGATACTAAGGAACACTGATTACGATACCAGAATGAAGATTAAAAAGGCTCCTGTTTTAGTAATACTGTAGTCATAGTACTTTCTTTTATCTTTGCATGAGGTGTTATATTCGTTCTGATGAGGCTCAAAATAATACTCAAGAAATCAAGAAAGCTCAAAAGTTGTCCTGGTAATATGTTTTTTTGCAGTATCGATACCTGCTCAGATAAGTATCTAGTTTCGATATTAGTCCTAGTATTGATTAGTATCAGATTTTTGATACTTTTGACGACCCGACTGCAGGGCTTCCTCTGTCTCCACTAATGTCGTTTCCCCATCCAGAGATTTAGACTCTGATGCAATAAGGGCGAGAACAAGTGAAATCTCCCTCTTCTGGAGCCTGTGATAGTTCTGGTCCAGCTAGTTTAGTCCTGTCTCAGTCCTGGTTTAGTTCTGATTTAGTCCTGGGTTAGGCCTGCCCTAGTCCTGGTTTAATCCTGATTTAATCCCTAGTTTCGTCCTGGTTTAGGCCTCATTTAGTCCTGGTTTAGTCCTCATTTAGTCCCGGTCCTGGTTTAGTCCTCATTTAATCCTGGTTTAGTCCTCATTTAGTCCTGGTTTAGTCCTCATTTCGTCCTAGTCCTGCCCTAGTCCTGGTTTAATCCTGATTTAATCCCTAGTTTTGTCCTGGTTTAGTCCTCATTTAGTCCTGGTTTAGTCCTCATTTAGTCCTGGTTTAGTCCTCATTTAGTCCTGGTTTAGTCCTCATTTAGTCTTGCCTTAGTCCTGGTGTTAGTCCTCATTAGTCCTGGTTTAGTTCCCGGTTTTGTCCTCATTTAGTTGGTTAGTCCTGGTTTAGTCCTAATTAGTCCTCATTTAGTCCTCATTGAGTTGGTTTAGTCCTTTAGTTAGTCCTTTAGTCCTGGTTTAGTCCTCATTTAGTTCCCTGGTTTAGTCCTCATTTAGTCCTTGTGTTGTCTTAATTGAGTCTTGCTCTAGTCCTAGTTTAGTCCTGGTTTAACTCTGATTTAGTCCTGACTAAACCGGGTTCTTCAGACTTGATGTAATCTGCAGTATCTCTACAGTAAATTTAGATCCCAGTTCAATTATTTGAGAGGTTCAGTTTTATTAAATGGATAAAGTGCAGGTCTTTACATTTGAACTAAAAATGAACCTGAAATACATTCTTTTGACAATGGACTACACTTGGTACAGTCTGTCCAATACATGAAAAGATACAGAGGGGGGTCCGCCACCTGTTTGTCTCCATGGGGACATTATTTATTTGTCTGAAATGTTCCACAATACAGTATTAAAACTATCGATATATCTTGCACCAGAACCCATTTAGCTTCTTTCTTTTTTTAATCTTTGATCCATATATTGATGTCTTTTTTTTCCTTGCCTTCTTACATTTAAAGAAGATCTGTTGCGCTTGTGTCTAGTTGTTTCCTGATGTTATAATTTTCACATTTTAAATTGCAACATTTATCTAAAACGACTTGATAAAAGAAGCAAGTCCTCTGATTTCTGTGTTAGAAAACTGCGGCGCCCAGTGGGAGCTGACGTCGCTGTAAAACGACATCACAAAAAAGAGCCGTGTAGCTGTCGGTCCTCGTATGGATAGCTGCAAATTGTGCTGGCGAGTAGTGATTTTTGTTTTTTTTTCATTTGTACCAAAATGACTAGGCGCCGCTGTTCGATTTTTGATGAAGAAAATAAAACTGAAGAACAAAGTATGTACATCAGAGTGGGCGTGTACCGGTGGAGGTGAGAACAGGGACCGATCAGCAACATGACGCCTTGAAAATGAATTATTGAAGATCACTCAAACACTCCAGAAACAACTTTGAGAGGGGTATTGAGAAGGGGAAGCCTATAACAGTCGATTCTGCTTTAATCAGTTACAGGTGTTTGTATCGTTTTAAAAATGCCTTGAAAAACACACTTTCTCACTGTGAATGGGCTCGCCTTAACCCAGATCTGACCTGTAACTTGGCCTGGTAGGGTCGCCTGCTTGTCTGCACGTTTAACGCTGTACTGTGGAACACTCCAGACAGAGCAACAACATCACCATGGAGACAGGCAGGTGGCAGATCCTCCACCTGAAAAGTTACATAGTGCAGCTTTATGTATTTTACCTGCCCTGATCTCAGTTACAGGGATAAAGGAGGACGGGAGGGCATCTGACACATTTGACCTCGTGTATTATTTTACGAGTGACCTGGAGATAGATAATACTAATGCCGTATTAAGGAGCATTCAGGCAAAGCAATAATATCTCGCCATTTATCCTCCACCACTATCACTTTGTTGTCATTGTAGCCTCGGTAACAGCGATGACATAATCGTGTAATCTGACATCTTTTCATGGCTCATCATCGCGGGCTTTCTTTGTGGACTCCGTGAGAAGAAGAGTGTATTATTTATGCGAGACGTGGTTCGAATATAAATGAGGCGCGGAGAGGGAGGGGGCGGAGCCAAGAACAAAAACACGCCGGCGAGATGAAAGAGAGAAGAAGACTGCAGCACAGGCACTGGGATAATCATGGATAATTTAAAAGGACAGACAGGAACTGGTTTTCAGTGAATGTAGGTGTAAACCAGGACTAAACCAGGACTAAACCAGGACTAAACCAGGACTAAACCAGGACTAAACCAGGGCTGAACCAGGACTGAACCAGGACTAAACCAGGACTGAACTAGGACTGAACCAGGACTGAACCAGGACTAAACCAGGACTGAAGCAAGACTAAAACCAGGACTAAAACAGGGCTGAGCCAGGACTTAAGCAGGACTTAAGCAGGACTTAAGCAGGACTAAGGTAAGACCAAACCAGGGCTAGACCAGGACTAAACCAGGGACTAAACCAAGACTAAACTAGGGGTAAACTAGGGCTAGACCCGGGACTCAACCAGGACTAAACCAGGACAATGGCAGGACTAAATCAAGGTTAGACGAAGACTAAACCAGGGACTAAATCAGGACTAGACCAGGTTTAGTCAGGTCTTTGGAAAGACTAATCAGGACTAAGGTAGGACTAAACTAGGACTAGACCAGGACTAAAACTAAACTAAAACGAACTCAAACAGGACTAAACGATGGCTAGACCAAGATTATATTTGAAATAAATCAGCACTAAACCAGGATTTAAGGCAGGACTAAAACTAGGACTAGACCAGAACTCAATCAAAACTAAGGCAGAACTAAACAAGGACTAAATCAGAACTAAACCAGGACTTAACCAAAATCTGACCAAATCTTTGCTTTAATATACTGCCCCCTATTTGATTAGATCAGCAAAAAAATCCCACCCACATTTCCCTGCACATTTTGACATTCCCTCCACAGAATTCCCTCTTTTAAAAACATTGATTTTCCCAGCGCCGCGTTCCTGCCTCCCTTTGACTTTGCTCCCGACTATTACTCAGCTCAATTCAACGTGTTTCTGTCAACTCTCACTCAAGTCTCCAAAGAACATTTTGTCATGACCTTTGAACCCACGCTGCGAAATGTCAAAACATCCTGCCTGCAGAATTCGTGGAAATACCAGCTTCCAGTTTAAATGTATTATATTGAATCGTGTGCAAAATGAATGGAGAAAATTACTTGTTTTGTGTAGAAATGCTGGGTTACTTACAATTCACTAAGATAGAGTCAAACCAGGATTAAACCAGAACTTAACCAGGTCTTTTCCAGGACTATACAAGGACCAAACCAAGGACTAAGCATTTATTTTCATTTATTTATGTACAGTTATGAGGAAGAGGCCCCCGTCGCAGCCTCTGGGATACTTTCAGTGGTCTTTGCTGTCAGAGTTTTGGGGCTGGTGTGTCCTTTGTCTCTGGAGAGTTTTGCCATGGGGGAGTCTGTGTTTTGTCTTTTAATGGCAGACTTATGTTCAGCCAGTTTGTCACAGAAACAGAGCTTCGTCCTCCCCACATAAAAGCATCCACGCTCACACTTCAGTCTCGTGACCACCCACTTTGCCTCTAAATGTGACTAAACTGCAGTTTCTTTGTGGTGGCACTTCCGGTTAAGAAGGAATCCCATTCATTTCAATGGAGAATCTGGGAACATTTTTGCCGCAAAACTATGATATAAAGTAGGTTCATTTGTATAAAATGTTCAGTGTTGATTTGCACCAATATGTCCAGATTCTCCGATTCTCTGGAGGCTTTAAAACGGCTCTGTAGTCCCTGTAGAACTTATTTACTGTTAAAATCAGCGACCTCATACAAAATAAAACAACTCAAATGACGATGGCGGTGCAGCAACTGGAACTGGGTGGAGAGTTCCTGTCTCAAGTGGAGGAGTTCAAGTATCTCGGGGTCGTGTTCGGTGCAGCGTCTGCAGTGATGCGGTCGCTCTATCAGTCTGTTGTGGTAAAGAAGGAGCTGAGTCCAAAGGCAAAGCTCTCGATTAATCTACGTTCCTCCCCTCACCTATGGTCATGAGCTCTGGGTAATGACCAAAAGGACAAGATCATGGATACAAGCGGCCGAAATGGGCTTCCTCCGCAGGGTGGCTGGGTGCTCCCTTAGAGACAGGGTCAGGAGCTCGGTCACATGGGAGGAGCTTTGAGTAGAGCCACTGCTCCTATACGTCGAGAGGAGCCAGCTGAGGTGGCTTGGGCGCCTTCCTAGGGAGGTATTCTGGGCATGTCCCACTGGGAGGAGGCCCTGGAGAAACCCAGGACACGCTGGAGGGACTATGTCTCTCGGCTGGCCTGGGAACGCCTTGGGGTCCCACCGGAGGAGCTGGAGGACGTGTCTGGGGTGAGGGAAGTCTGGGAGTCCCTGCTTATTCTGCTGCCCCCGCGACCCGGCCCGGATAAGCAGAAGAAAATGGATGGATGGATATTACAAATGTTGTGTTACAGTTGGCGAAAGCTCAGTGAAGCTGTTTGTGTCGACCACTTTGTTACCATGGTTACAGTGACCACATTTGAATGTTCCATTCTGCTGTCTAAGTCAAGTGGATGGTTTGCACAAGGACTGGTCTTAATATAGCAATACTGTATAGACCAAAATCAGGACTACATAAATATTAAACTCTAGGGACAAAACAGTAAAACCAGGACTAAACCAGGACTAAACCAGGACTAAACCAGTACTAGCTCTGCGTCTCGTGTGACTGTAAGCGAGAATGAACAAAATGCCTGGCTTATGTTTAGTGATGCTAGCTTGTTTACTGAGCTGTGAGCGCGGCTGTTTTTAGATCCTTTTAGTCAGCAATGTATGAAAAATATCACGCAAAAGAGCTGTAATATATTCAAGCTGGACCCATGTGTAGTATTCTGTCCAGGACTAAACCAGGGCTAAAACAGAACTAAACTAGGACTAAAACAGGACTAAAACAGGAATAACAGGACGAAACCAGGACTAAACCGGAACTGGACCAGGACTAAACCAGGACTTAAACAAGGACTTAAATCAGGACTAAACCAGGACTAAACCAGTACTCAAACAAGGACTTAAATCAGGACTAAACCAGGACTAAACCAGGACTAAACCAGGACTAAACCAGAACTAAACCAGGACTTAAACAAGGACTTAAATCAGGACTAAACCAGGACTAAACCAGAACTAAACCAGGACTAAACCAGAACTAAACCAGGACTTAAACAACCGGACTTAAACCGGAACTAAACCGGGACTAAACCGGGACTAAACCACTGAGGACTTGAAACAAACCGGACTAAAACTAAACCGGACTAAACCACTAAACCGGGACTAAACCAGGACTAAACCAGGACTAAACCAGGACTAAACCAGAACTAAACCGGGACTAAACTGGGACTAAACCAGGACTAAACCAGGACTAAACCAGGACTAAACCAGCACTGAACCAGGACTAAACCAGCCCTGAAACGAGACTAAACCGGGACTAAACCGGGACTAAACCAGGACTAAACCAGGACTAAACCAGAACTAAACCAGGACTAAACCAGGACAAAACCATACCATTAATATATTCCAGTTGGACACTCTACTGTGACCATGTTCATAGATAAATCCCGGCCCTTATTTAATCCCTCTAAAACAGACGAGCCTCTCCCCTGGATGTAAATCTGTCCTTTGTGCCTGGTGCTATTGATCTGTTTTGTATTGATAAGCCCATCGCGGCTGCACTTCCCCTTCTCATTATGTTTTTATTTATTTGCAGGTAATTTATGCGCTCAACACCAAGAACGACGAGCACGAGGAGGAAATCGAATCACTCAAAGAGGCCCACGAAGATGAGGTACGAAATATTCATGTTTACTAATCATATATGGGTCTATAATAGGGATGTTGCAGTGTCACATTTAAGTGTTATGAATAATACTGTTGGGCTGCAGTCACACCTGCAGGGGGAGTTCATGCAAAAACAATTATTTATGCAGAAAAAATACAAGGAAACAAGCAATTTACAGTTGAAACCAGAAGTAAAAAGACACATACACTTTTTTCTCACGAACTGCTCCGGGTCAGAGATGCCTTCTAGTTTAACTTGTACAAACATCCACAGTGTCCTCGAGCACGTACTTCCTTTGTTTTGTCCGTTTCATCATGTTTAGAAGCAAAAACAGCGCCTAGAGCGCCTAGAATGCGCCGCATTAGGCAAAGTCAGTAAGGTTACAAAAATCTCGGCATGTCACACACGTGCTCACTGCTCATTGGCTGTGAGGAGAAAACGTCACTAAACGTGTGTGATGTGATTGGTTGGTTCTACACGGGGGAGAGTGGGGCGTAAACTTTCAGTCACATGTTGTCACTGATTCATTGTTTGTGGCTCCAGTGACACAACCTCCACCTTATTGGACAACACTGGTGTCAATCAGAAGATAACACGTGTGTTTATCTCTGAGAAACAAAGGCCGTGTCCCAGTTCATCACATGCTCTGTTCATGTACTGTTCGAGGTGCAGGTTGAAGTACCGCTCGACTTAAATGCGCCTTAAGGCACTTTGGTGAATTTTTGGTGAATTGAGACACGGCCAAAGTTGGCATTGTCTTAAGTTTATTATGCCTGAAATCGACCAAAGAAATGCCAAAAAGTGTGACGGAGCAGATTTCGTGTGTGGAATACTTTCCTGCAGCAGATTGAACATGGAGGATCTGACTTATTTTGTGGACATGATTTCTTCAGTGGGTTATATTCTCTGGACCTGTACGGAACGAATGAGACCAACTTTGTGGAATATGTTGATGTTTGACAGAATCAGAGCCTCAAAGGTGAGTTTTCTGTAAAAAACGTCTTTCGTCAGCTTGGTGGTCTTTAGTTTGCATAAAAAAAGACGAGCACTGAATCACGATTTATTTTGGTCACGATAATCGTGAGTCTAAATTGTTATCGTCACATCCCTACACAGGATAAAAAACTGAACGTCTTTTGTCCCTGTGCATTAAACTGTAATCTGTCTTTTTTTATGTTTCACGTGGATAATTCTTCTTCCTGCAGAGTTTTGCCTTTCAGACCATGTCAGTACAGTCCTTGTTTCACTGTGGATAATGACACACTCTCACCAGCTTCAGCAGCATCTTCACAGGGTCTTTTGCTTTTGTTCTTGGGTTAATATTCACATTTCGGACCAAGGCACATTCATCTTTGGGACACAGAACCGTCTCCTTCCTGAGCGTTATGATGGCTGGACATGCCCATGGTGTTTGTACTTGTGTATAATTGTTTGAACAGATGAATGTGGCACCTTCAGGCATCTGGAAATCGCACCAAAGATCAACCAGACTTATGCACAATTTTCTTCCTGATATCTTGGCCGATTCCTTTTGACTTTCCCACAATGTTACATAAAGACGCAGTGTGTCTCAGGTGTGCCTTCAAATACATCCACAGGTGTGTCTCTAATTAAGTCAAATGTTGTCCATAAACCAATCAGAAGCTTCTAAAGACATGACATCATCAACTGGGTCCAAATAGTTTACATGCATAATAATCTTACTGAATTTAAAATCCTTCTCTCATTATTCTGGCATTTAGCAAATAAAATATAATTTTGGTACATCTACACATTTCTATAATTTGAGAAATAGAGGCCAAGAATAACCATTTTGAACACATTTTGGTTATACAGTGCCTCTGTGGGATCTTGGGCCGTGTAAAAGCTGCTCACCCTGTACTTTAGACCTTTACAAACATGTTCTGAATACATGTTTGTTCTTGTGTTTGCTTAGCACTACAAATTTCAGCCCAAAACTCAGATCCAAGCTATTAAAAGAACCAAAAAGCATGATTACAGATTCACCCTACAAAAGTAACCATAACACATCTGATGTCATAGCTCCTTTCATTGCTGTACACACTGGATATTAAATATTACATGTGCCACTCTGTCTGAAAATAGTCGTGTCCATAACTGAGAGTGGTGTCTGAAAGCTCCATGTAAAAGCCTGCGCTACACTTCAACTTAAAATACAATTATTCCTTTGGCTTAAAACTGGATTTATATGGTCTCTACTTGTAGGTCCTGTACCCAGTTTTCCCCATGTGTTTGAGCCTCAGTTTAGTGCAGATAATGTTTAAGCAGCTCTTCAGGTCAAAATCTATTTGCTGAACTTTCTACATCTAATCATGAAGCGTTATATTGTCCAATAATCAGAAAGTTATATGTGGAAAGTTAAGTACTTGTATTGTTTAGAGTGAAAAGAAACTTAAAGGTGCGCTATGCAACTTTTCTGGTGGAGAGCCTGCCACTTACTTGTCTCCATGGAGATGTTTTTGCCTGGAATGTTCCTTGTGGCATTAAATGTTTGTCTATTCAGCATAATTACTAAAAAAATCCATTAAAAACATGCATTCGTATTGTAAGTGGGGTTGTCTCTTCGCAGATCTGACCTGTAACCTGTCAAAGTGGCGCTTGCTTGTTTCCGTGGAGATAGATACATTTAACATCACACTGTGGAACATATGTCGTAATACAGGGCGAAATTGGACCAAGATATGCAGGACTCGGGGAAAGGTTTACAGTATTTATTTATAATAGTGTCAATATCACAAACAATGAAGGTGGATTCGGCGAAGAGCGGAGAAAGCGGAGAACGGGGTGCAGGTCTGGGTCCGGAGCTGGGAACGGAGCGGGAGCCAGAGTCCGGGGACGAGGAGTGCAGGAACGGGAACAAGACGAGCGGGACCAGAGCGAGGAGCGAGGGGTGCGAGGCAGAGTCCAGAGACGGGAGCTGCAGAGACACCAAGACAGACTGTACCGGGACTGGGGAGCAGGGTCGGAGCAGAGCCAGGAGCGAAGGAGCTGGGACAGACCAGGAAGCGGGATCTGGAGAGCGGCAGAAAACATCCAATGAACAAGGCTAAAAAAAGAGCAAAAAAGTCAAAAACTAGGAACAGCTAGATAGTAGTTGATCTGGCCCCCGAGTGTTAGGTCCTAGCTCCTCTTATCCATGACAGGTGGCGTTGTTTGCGTTGATGAGTTCCAGGTGCGCGCAGGAGGAGCCAGGAACTTCGCCCAGCTCCAGACTCAGGCAGGTGAGGGAGGGAAAAAGCAAGACAGGAGGCAAAACACGGAGCAGGAACTTGTGAGATCGTGACAACATTCAAAGCAAAGCAAAATCTCCATGGAGACAAGCAGGTTAGGCTATATTTTCACTGCTGATTACACTGCACTTGGCCATGAAATATCCAAAAGGTAAATTCATTAATATGTGATCTGATAATTTCTGTACTCAACCAATTAAAACCTCTTGTACTACAATTTAAATCTGCACTTAAACAATATTAACTTCAGCTGTCCCCATCTGTGTTAAATATTATTGGCCTGTAAAGACGTCCTGATGTCACGTGAAACCCAACAGTACCTGTGTTTATGTTCTGTAGGTGCAGCACATCGTGACGGAGACGCGGGATAAGATCATGCAGTACAAGAGTAAGATGGCGGACGAGGCGGACCTGAGGAGGAGGCTGGCCAGTCTGGAGGAATCTGTGGAGCTGCACGAGCACATGAAGAGACAGGTACAAACTACTCAACTGTGTTTCATTTCATAAAGTGAAATGTTTCGCCTCAGTGCGGATGTAATATAAAAACAGCGCTTAGGGTCAAAATGAGGCCGCCATGTGCTGTCTGCATCTAATTATAAAGTGTACCGTTTGCATGCTGGTTGGTATTAGCGTAAGTGTGATGGTAAAACTACGATCGTGCCTCAGAATGTTGGGAAAAGCGCTGTATAAACTAATTGCTGTGAATAATTAGGACGCTACAAAGATGTTCCTAATTTTTTTCCATATAGTTAGGCAAAATGTGTCTCGCCCCTGCACAGATCTGCTCTATAAACAGCTCTTGAGACCAAAATGAGACTGCGGTGACCTCTCTGCATTTAATTATAAAGCGTTTTATAGTCTGAGAATCAGGAAGTGCGCTGTTGGCATGCCCCACTCCATTTTATTTACCATCGTGTCTCTATCATCTCTATAATTTCATTGCATTTATGGTTTGCATTGTGAAATTTGTGAGTTCACTAACTCTTGGCAAGCTCCCGCAGTCGTGATTGCCCCGGCCACTAGTGAGCTGGAGATCGGACCAATTACAATTATTTTAGCCGAAACAGGGACTAGTTTATTTGAGAAAAGCGAGCAGAGGGAAGTGCTTTGTGCTTTTGTGGAGGGGAAGATTTCTGTGCTTTTTTCTCACCTCGATTTGACAATAGTTAGATTTTTCGGCTTGTTTTACACTTGGGCCAATCAGATTGAAGTATTTGTTTGAACGTCCTGATCGATTTGAGCGAGAGCTGCCCTACATTGACATTGCTAAACATGTCATATCTTTAGGTAGGCTAGGTTTTATCGTTTCGCCCTCTACATTTCATACCAGTCTGAATTCGACCGCTAAAAAGGTCACGCTCACTTCCTCTGCGGTGCGTTCACGGCCCAGTCAACTTCCCCGGGAAACCACTAGCGACTTTGGTCCGTGCGGCATTGCTCTGCTAACCTGCTATGCTAACGTGCTGTGGTGTTGCGTTCAGGCTCTGGCGGAGTTTGAGATGTACCGGCAGCGCATGGAGGACTCCCAGCTCTGCACTGAAGCACAGCACACACAGCGAGTGGTGTCCATGAGCAGAGAGGTGAGTGAGAGAGGACAGAAGAGGATAAATATATGAGAGGGGCATGAAATATTAATATGCTTCGCTTTCAGTTTTAGCTTTGGAAAGATGGGTTTGACTCCGGGGCTGTTTCTGAGCCCGATAACTGTCTCTGTTAACTTTTCGATTTAGGCCTAACTTTGAACTTCAGATGTGTGCAGTTGATTTTCATGCCATAATCCATGTTTTATCACACGACTCAAATACATGCCTAATTTTGATCATTTTGTTTCATTAATTTAAGTTCTGTTTTGACCAAGTCTGTTTCTGCAGATTGCACTTCAAACACAGGTGGAAACTGTACTACACTTCACATTTCGATTTAGGGCCATAGACTGGTCACCAATACAGTGAATACTTCAAATCTGCATTATTATTACAAGTTAGACTGAACCACGAGACCTTTATTCATGCTACATCCTCAGTGGGACACATTAAATATTTGACATGGCCTTGATAAAGTAGATTTTCAGACATATACTGTAAAAAGTTCTGTTTAAGGTAATATGGGCCAATTCACCTGGAAGCTTGAGGGCCAAGAAAAATTGGTCTGAGGGCCGCAATTGTCCCCCGGGCCACAGGTTGGGCATGTCTGGTCTAAAACAACTTGACTTCTTGTTCAGATTTGCAGATATTTGTTTTTATCATTGTTACAGGAAGCACAGAGGAGTGGGCGGAGCTAAGGGTTAGGTGAAAATGGCGAGCACACAAGCCAGACATGCATGCGAGTTAAATGTGAGTTAGCCAGTAGTAGCAAATTTAGTTGATTTTACATTATTGATACTTTGGAGTTACGTCATGCTGGGGGGGAATGCATGCATGTGTATGGCAGAATCTTCACCAGTTACCGTGGCGACAGAATGCACACATTAGCAAACATTGCCTGATAAGTCTGAAAAACTACAAAATTGATTTAAATAACGCAAGCATGCAAACATTTATGGTCCCGTGTATTTGTTCGTTTGATTTTCAACAAAAAAGTGAGTGTGACTATCTGAAACACTGTTGGCTAAGGCTAGCTAGCTTGCGACTGTAATGTTATTTGAGAGAGACTTGTTTAGCTCACCTGTTGTAGTTCCAGCTAACTCCGTTCTTTATTTTCAGATCGTGTTAAAACTAGGGATGCACCGATCCAACTTTTTCAGTTCCGATACTATAAATTTAAGGATGTACCGATACCCGATCAAAGAATACCAGTGCAGAGACACCATATATTTCCTTAAAACTACATAAAGACAAACTGATCCAAATGTGTTATGTAGCTATCATTTATCTCAGCCTACAGTTAGTTTAATCTCCCCTGGGAATTTTGAGCTGCAAAGTATCTATATGTCCTCTTAGTTAGCATCGATTAGACATTTCCAGACTTTACTGGAGACCTTGAACGCCTCACGTGGCTCAGTGGCGTCTCTGGTGGTGCTTTCAGGTGGAGGAGATGCGTCGGGATTTTGAGGAGAAGCTGCGCTCGTTCAGCCAGGCCCAGGCGCAGTTCGAGGCCGACAAGAGGAGGGCGCTAGAGGATCTGAGGGCCACACACAGACAGGAAGTGGAGGATCTCATCAACAAACACCAGGACCAGAGCGCTTCCTCCTCTGAAGACCAGGAGAGACTGGCTGAGCTGCACAGACAGGAGGTGGGACTCAAAATGGACGCCTTTGCTCTATGACATCACCGCTTTACATCTCCGCAGTTTATTTACTCGTTCGGATTTCCAGTCCCCCCAAAACCGGACACAGCTTGTTTTTAAAAGGTGCACTGTGTAACTTTTTTTGGTGCGGTTGACCTCGGTTTGGCATCTTTTCCAGTGCCAACTCTCCTCAGATCTGACCTGAACCTGTAACGTGGCCTTGTGGCATGTCACGCACTTGTCTCCATGGAGATCGAGAAGTTTAAATCCATACGGTGGGACATTCTTGGCAAAGCAACATCATCTCCATGGAGACAAGGACCAGAAAAGTTACATAGTCCACCTTTAACAGTCAAGATGGATGGTAACTCATGATTCTGTAATGGAACAGGAGCTTTTGGCATGTCATCCTCTTTATTTCCTCATTTTGATTTCTTCACACAGACGAAGACGCTACTTTACGCCCAAAGCTACAACATCTCCACAGTGTAAAATGTAAGTGTTTTGTTTTAGGTGGATTCGCTGATGGAGCGGGTGGAGGAGCTGTCGAAGGATAAGGTCCGTTTGGTGGAGGAGTACGAGGCTAAACTGGGCAAAGCTCAGGAGTACTACGAGAGAGAGCTGGAGGCCATGAGACGAACACACCAACTCACCACAGAGAACCTGCTGGCCTGGAAGAGGACCGAGGTCAGTAGTAGTAGTAGTAGTAGTTGTTGTAGTAGTAATAGTAGTAGTAGAGGTGCTCCGATCAGGCCAATCACTGATACTGATATCTGAATTTACTCCCAATATTTGTCACATGGACTTTGATACAGTGATGCGAACTATTTTATTATTTGATGACATGAAGTTTGACCAAAATCTAACGAGTTTCACAGCATCAATGGAATTTTCAGTCAGTTTAAGTCAATAATGTGCCTCTAGCTGCCCATCGATTACCTACGTGGGTGATCGGTGCGTCTGATCAGCCCACTTTGCCAAAAACCAATCACGTTATTTTTGTCTTGATCGATTGGAGCATCTCTGAGGAGTAGCTGTTGTCGCAGGTACAGAAAGACAATGACTCACCACAAGAAAACTAATTAAGGAAAAACGTTTGGTGATTTTGATATGTAATACTCTTTAATTATGAATAATAGCCACATTAAATAACTTATAGTAGTACTTGTTGTCGACCTGTCACAGTATTACACAGTACTATAAATGTTGTGAAGAGTAGCGAAGAGTAATTATAGTATTCCATTCAATGCACAGCACATTTAAATCATACATAGTAAAAGAACAATAAAATACCTGTGTAACTAGTATTAAATCCCAGGGAGAAGAGGTGGGTTTTCAGTCAGCTGACCTCTGACCTCTGACCTCAGGGCTCTGTAGGGCTGCCGTAACTCCTTTAAATAAAGAGGACCCATAGAGTGCAGACACTTTTGAATCGCAGCTGATATGAAACAGGAGCCTGATGTATCTTGTCTCTTAGTTTGTGTCAGATGAGTATTTATTGATACATAAACATCTATCAACCCACCTGTCGTCTAGGCCAATTGACAATGACTTAATAACTGACAAAGCCACTTGGATGAAAAATGGCCTCCCTTCAACCCAAAGCCAAGCTGCCAGTGCCACACACACATAATATATAGTAGTAGTAGAGTAGTAGAGTTGTAAGTTGCAGTTCCTGTCTAATGATTCCAGTCTTGAAAATGGGAGAGTGGCCCATCTTCTGTACTGTACGTTTGGATCTCTGCCCGGGTCTGTCCACAGCTTATATCCTTTTACAACTCCAAAAATATCCACGGATTTGTAGCTCAGACACAGAGCGATATTATACCAGTGTGGTGTTATGTAACTGAGCAAAAGGTTGGCAGCCTCACCAGTCATCTCAATAACGTTATGCAAAAACTCTAACCACTTTAACACTCATCTGAGCTTGTGGGATGGAAAATGACTTTCTATTCTGAATTTGGAGTTTGTGGGTTAGACTCCTGATCTCTCTGAGTGGAGTCTCCATGTTACTGTGGCAGAGTAGTTATCCTGTCCAGCTTTTACAGTGCCGATACTGATTCCGATACTTTTCGATGAGTTTCTGCAGATACCTGATATCAACTGATATGCAGAGACTGAAAACAATTTTCCTTAACATGAAAATAAAATGAGACAAAACTGATCCAAATGTGTTGAGCTGTTATTTAACTACAGAACATCTTTGTGTAAATAAAAGTTCAAACATTCTCAGACTTTCTGGACCAAACACGTTGAAGCCAGAAGTTTACATACGTATGCTATATAAAAAGACGCTTTTTTTTTTCTCACTGTCTGACATGAAATCAGACTAAACATTTCCTGTTTTAGTTCCGTTAGGATTACTAAAATTATTTCTATTTGCTAAATGCCAGAATAATGAGAGAAGGAGGTAATTTTTCATGACTTTCTTCAAAGTCAGAAGTTTAAATACATTTCATTAGTATATAGCTTTGTAATGACCACTCCAAAACATTGACTTTGTTATCCTTAAGCCACTTTGTAACCAGTTGGGCAGTATGCTTTGGGTCATTGTCCATTTAGAAGACACATTTGAACCCAAGCTTTAACTTCTTGGCTGAGATGTTGCTTCAGTATTTCCACATAATGTTCTTTCCTCATGACCACTCCAAAACATTGACTTCGATGTGTTTTTATGCGTGTTTAAAATGTGTAACCTTGAACAGTGTGTTTAAAATGTGACCCTTGAACAGAATCCTATTTTTAAAGCTTAAATTGCAAATCTAATCACAATGCTTTTCAATAACTTACAATTAGATATTTTCCCCAAATTGTTGGTCCCTGTAAAGTTGCATGTGGTGTTCTCAGGTGGAGCTGCGTAAGGAGTTCCAGGCTCAGGAGGCGGCTCTGCAGAGGTCGCTGTCCAAACTGAGGAGTGAGCTGCAGAAAGCCCAAGAGGAGGCCCGAGAGAACAGGGACAAAACCAACCGCCTCCAGACCTCACTGGCCAACGCAGAGGGCACGATCAAGGTACTACTGCTACTACTACTGCTACTACTACTACTACTACTACTGCTGCTACTACTACTGCTACTGCTGCTACTACTGCTACTGCTGCTACTACTGCTACTGCTGCTACTACTGCTACTGCTGCTACTACTGCTACTGCTGCTACTACTACTACTACTACTACTACTGCTACTACTACTACTACTGCTACTACTACTGCTACTGCTGCTACTACTGCTACTACTACTGCTACTGCTAGTACTTCTGCTAGTACTACTGCTACTACTACTGCTACTGCTATTACTTCTACTGCTACTACTACTACTACTACTGCTACTACTACTGCTACTGCTACTACTACTGCTACTACTACTGCTGCTATTACTACTACTGCTACTACTGCTAGTACTACTACTGCTGCTACTACTACTACTACTACTACTACTATACTACTACTGCTACTGCTACTACTACTACTACTACTACTACTACTACTACTACTGCTACTGCTACTACTACTACTGCTACTACTACTACTACTACTACGAACTACTGCTACGAATACTGCTGCTACTACTGCTACTACTACTGCTGCTATTAGTGCCACTACTACTACTGCTTATACTACTGCTGCTTCTACTACTACTATGACTCCTGCTGCTTCTACTACTGCTGGTTCTACTACTACTCCTGCTGCTCTACTATTACTCATGCTGATGCTGCTACTACTACTACTCCGCGTAAAAATAGACTCCCAGCTGAAAGAATCCAGAGCACCGTAGCCCTTCACTGGCACCGTTTTAATTACACAGATTCTTGCAGGACAGGAGCTGCACCACGAGCGTTACTCTGAGCGAACATCTGCACAAACCTGACGAGTATTTGGCCTCCTCCTGCATGTTTCCATGGAGTCATGCAGGTGATGTGACTCCTCCACAAAGTTACATACTGTACCTTTAACTCTGAATCCCTCTTGATAAACTATTTGTCCTTTATGAGTTTTACTTTGCTCATAGCATAAAAAAAACTCTTACGTCATGGACACAAACTTAAAATGCAAATTGGAATTAATTGAGTGAATAAATCCTAGCTTGAGACAAAGACAGAAGTACAGGCCTGAGGAGACGTTTGGTAAATTGGAGGAATGCATAATGTTCGATCTGAAAGAGTTTTGTATCCGTGGGCGACGTTTAAACTTTTTTTATTTGTAATTATTTTGTTTTGTCAGAATCTGCACAAACAGCTGGAGGAGGCCATTCAGGACGGGGAGATCTGGGTGATGCAGCTCAAAGACACAGAGTACGAACTGGAAGTGAGTCGAGAGAGAGTACAGCAACAAGCTACCGAAATACTACACAAAGCAGGTACTAATACTACTAACTACTTCTACTGCTAGTACTGCTACTGATACTATTACCTTTACTACCACTTTTTGCACGACTGTTGTCATACTGTGAATATGGATGACGTGTTTTGCCTAAGCTCACGTGAGACGTTTTGATCCTGCAAATATTTTAAATTTATATTTATTGATTTCTGAGCAAAAATCCCAATAAGTGTAAAACGTGGACAGATCAGGAGTAAAACCCTGGACAGATCAGGAGTAAAACCCTGGACAGATCAGGAGCTACTATTACTCCTGCCGCTGCTGCTACTGCTACTACTATTACGCCTACTGCTTCTACTACTATTACTCATGCTGATGCTACTACTACTACTACTACCTCTAACCTCTAACCTCTAACAAACTCTTCGGGTATGTGATCCAAAAGGAGTTTGTTAGAGGTTTGTTGGAGGTAGATAATTGTCTTCACATTAAATCTATTTGTGTTTTATTCCCCTCGTTCAGGTCAGATCGGGTCTCTTCAGGCCACACAAATGTCCCACGAAGCCACGATCCGAAACCTGGATCAGGAGCAGAGTCGCCTGAAGGACAAGATCCGGAGTCTGGAGGGAGAGAGAGAGGCTCTGCTCAACCAGAGCCAAGCAGCCAGCGAGCAGCACAAGCAACAAGTGCACAAACTCGAACAGGTCAGGAGACGTTATGGTTATGGTTAAATCAAAATTTGACAATAATTACAGATTTTTTTTTGAATAAACAGAAAAACCTTCATTTGTGGTGTGATGTCTTTGTGTTTCCCCAGTCTCTTCGTGAGGAGCATCAGGGCCATGAGAAGGAGCTGACCAGGCTGAGAGCTCACTTTGAGGATGAGACGCGCAGGTTTAAAGACGCCCAGGTGAGGGCGCTAGAGGACCTGGAGGAGAAGCACCGCAGGCTGAGGGAGGACGCACAACAGGAGAAGGAGGACGAGAAACAACTGCTCATCAAGGTTTGGATAAAGTTACACTATTATTACTTCACTTTTTTCAATGTCACTAGTAAAAATCCTGTTGGTTAAATAGGTTGCTTTGAAGTGGCATCTCAACATTCTATAATCTTTATCGTTTAAAGTCGACTTAGGCTCTACCTGGAGGACTAAAGAAAAGAGTGAGTAGGGGCAGAGTGGAGTATAAGGAGTAGTGTGAGGGTCTAACATTTATCCACACTTCAGACTCTGCCCTTGCAGCCAGGTGTTTGTGATCAGAAACACCCGGCTGTAATCAGGACAGTTATGCGTGATGTCACATAGTACTTAAAATCTGAGTGGCCACTGAAGGCAGCACACACAGTTCGTTTTCCAAATATAGTTTGCACTAAAATTGCCAAAAGGGAATAAGAAAAGTAGATTATATATAATGCTATTAAAGGTTAATATTATGAGCAGCGAACGAACAGTATTTTGTGTTGATATTTCATCCTAAACCAAAAAGATAGACTAAAGAAGGACTAACCCAGGACTAACCCAGGACTAACCCAGGACTAAACCAGGACTAAACCAGGACTAAACTAGGACTAAACTAGGACTAAACCAGGGCCAAAACAGGACCAAAGCAGGACTAAACCAGGTCCAAAACCAGGACTAAACCAGGTCTAAACCAGGACCAAAGCAGGACTAAACCAGGTCCAAAACCGGGACTAAACCAGGACTAAAACGGGTCTAAATCAGCTCTAAACTAGGCAGGACTTAAACCAAGTCTGAACCAGTTGTATATTAGGACTAAACCAGGTCTAAAACAGGATTACCTCAAAACAGGTCAGAATTTTTATCATGGGATTCTATAATCTGTAATCTGTCAGATTACAGATTTGTTGACCTGGTTTATGGTTACTTTCTCTGTAATTACTGGGCCTATCCACATGCAACAAAAACTGACACAAATTTCACTGTCTTCTCTGTAAATGAACAAAAGCGAAATCATTTTTTTCACATTATCTTCAGAAAGTGGAGCCGTTTTTCGACCCCAAAGACGTGATAGTTGTCAGATGAAAGGACTTTAAACCATCGCTCTTTACAGTGTTTAGTTTTTTCATTTGGCCTTGAGAAACTTTGCTTAAGCTTAAGCACAGCTGAGTGGCCAGTCGTTTAGTACTTGTCTGGACTGAGGAGGTGACTACAACATCTCCATTTGTTGTCGCTAATGTTCGTTATCTCCAAATGAATCGCCTGTAATTAATTGAACAAGGTTAATTTGACTTGGCGTCTCTCTCCTTCTCTCTCTTCGCTCAGTGGTATTAAGTATTCTGGTCCTGTGCTGCTTTGAAGCTTGTAGAGAGGAAAAAGAGGTCATGGGAAAAAGTCAAGTCTTATGTAAAGCTTTAGAGACTTGAGTACATTTAAAGAAGATATTTCCAATGTAAAATTACAAGTATTACTGCTCCAATTAAATATTACCAATGTCACTGGTATAAAGTCTGTTTAAGTCCTGGTCTAGTCCTGGTTTAGTCCTGGTTTAGTCCTGGTTTAGTCCTGGTTTAGTCCTGGTTTAGTCCTGGTTTAGTCCTGGTTTAGTCTTGGTTTAGCCCTGGTCTAGTCCTGGTTTAGTCCTGGTTTAGTCCTGGTTTAGTCCTGGTTTAGTCTTGGTTTAGCCCTGGTCTAGTCCTGGTTTAGTCCTGGTCTAGTACTGGTTTAGTCCTGGTTTAGTCCAGTTCTAGTCTTAATTGAGTCCTGGATTAGTTCTGGTCTAGTACTGGTTTAGTCCTGGTTTAGTCCTGGTTTAGTCCTGGGCTAGTACTGGTTTAGTCCTGGTTTAGTTCTGGTTTTGTCCTAGTTTAGTCCAGATCTAGTCCTTGTTTAGTCCTGGTTTAGTCTTGATTTAGTCCTGGTCTAGTCTTGAGTTATTCCTGTTCTAGTCCTGCTTTAGTCCTGGCCTAGTTCTGTTTTAGTCTTGGTTTATTATCTGCTGGTGTTTAGTCCTGGTCTGATCCTGGTTTAGTCCTCGGTTTAGTCCTGGTGTAGCAGTGTCTTTCTTACTTTAGTCCTGGTCTAGGCCTTTAATATTCATGGTTTAGTCCTGTTGTAGTCTTGGTTTAGTCCTCCTGATCTAATCTTGGTGTAGTCCTGGTGTAGTCCTGGTCTAGTCCTGGTCTAGTCCTGGTCTAGTCCTGGTCTAGTCCTGGTCTAGTCCTGGTCTAGTCTCCATTATAAAGGCTTCTAGTTAAATGTAAGCAGAGGGTCTTTCTAACATTAAGCTGATTACAGGAATAATTTGTCTTGTAAATCCTCCGCACCTACAAACTGTACACATCAAACAGGAAAATATGATCCTTTTTAGCCTTTTGCTTTTAAAGAAACAGTTTTTTTTTTTTTTATCATCATGCCGACTCACGTGTCCAGGCTGCACACTACTCAAATCTGACTCATATGCACAACAAATAGGATTTACTAATGCAACTTGAGCTCTCACTGCCATATTTCCAGAGCGAGGCCAGTGCTTATTCTAGCATAAAATCCAGTCATGTTTAAAGCACCAATTCTGCAAAATGGACTTTTCAGAGCATTTGACCATGTTATAGTTGTTTCCTCTTCTCATTTACCCTCTCGAAGTTGTTTTATACAGATGTACGATAATATACACACTTATACAACTATGGAGCATTTGGCGTTGACTGAGCTCTTTTTAAACCAGGAATGTGAAAGACAAACTAAAACTGGACTAACCCAGGACTAAAGCTGGACTAAAGCTGGACTGACCCAGGACCGAACCAGAAGACTAAACCAAGACTAAACTAACCAAGACTTTTGAAAAATACTGACCACTGCCCCAAAGAGTTGAAGAAAATCAGAACAAAATCAGCACTAAACCAGGTCAAAACTGGATCTAAACCAGGTCTAACCTGAGACTCTGAGGTCTAAAGCATCTTTGATAGATACTGACCACTGCAAAACAGAAATACCTCTCAAGAGCTGATGTAAACCAAGACTAAATTACAACTAAACTAGGTCTAAACCAGGACTAAACTAGGTCTAAACCAGGTCTAAAGCAGGACTAAACCAGGTCTAAACCAGGTCTAAACCAGGTCTAAACCAGGTCTAAACCAGGACTAAACCAGGACTAAACCAGGACTAAACCAGGACTTAACCAGGACTGAACCAGGACTGAACCAGGTCTAAACCAGGACTAAACTAGGACTAAAACAGGTCTAAACCAGGTCTAAACCAGCATTAACCAAAGCACCTCTGATAGATACAGAGACTGCTGCACATGAACTTTGAGGACTACATTTTTACTTCCTTTTAATACTTGATGGAGAAACTTGATGGAGAGAGATGCATTTTATCTGTCATCAACTGAAATATTAAAATACTGCACCATTTAAATGATTTTTTGTTTTGTTTTTCAGAAAATGAGCCAGGAGTTTGAGATTAAGCGTTTGTCGTTGGAGGAGCAGAGAGACAGACTTCAACAACAGCTGGATAATCTGAAGGAGGAACTGTCGGCTAAACTCAACATGGCCAATCAGGAGGTACGACAGTTCTCAGATACATTTACTCGTGTTTTTGTTTGAATATCTGAGACAAAACCAGGGTACGACTACGCTAAACCCAACGTTAACCAGTGCTATAAATCTAATGCGTGTAATTAAACTAAACTGGTCACTGTTGAATCTCATAGAGTTCAGATTGAAGTGATTGACAGGTGGATCAGCCAATCAGAGTAACGCATGGTCTGTCCCTGTCAAAACAAATATGGCCGCTTACGAGGAAAACGGAAAGATGAATAAATATCACACGAGACTAAAAAGCAACGTGCATTTCTCCAGAATCAATGAGCGAAGCACTAAACTCCGAGGTGAGAGGAGTTTGAGTTTGTTCAAAATGATGGTGACCAATGAGCTCCTTCGTTTCTCGCTGAAATAAATCTGATTGGACGGTTGTTTTTGGTTCCGACTCGAGACGTCGCAGAGCTGAGCTAGGGGTTGGTGATATATCGTTTTTAATAGTGGTGTCATCATGTCATTCCCAGTTAGTCCTCAGCGAATCAGATTTGTCTTTTTGAACAAACTCATGAGTAAAAGGGGAAATAGATCAACAGTTTGCAGAGTTATTTTGCGTCCCTCATAAATACATTTTGCTGTTACTATTACAAAAGTGGGAAGATAATTTGCAGTCTTTACTTCAGCTTAAGATACATTTATGGACCTTGCTATGGATTTCAGACCAAATATCGATATTCGCTCAAAGAATCCATATTGAACCATCGCTAATTTGTACCTTTTCTATTCCCACAGGTGTCTCATCTACAGGAGATGGTGCGAGAGGGAGAGCAGAACCTCAACTCGGCTCAAACCCAAATTTCCTGTTTAAAAGAAACGCAAGAAAAACTGAGAATCGAACTGGACGCGACGAGAGCCAGAGTCCGAGAGACGAGCAACCTCCTCACCGACCTCCAGGCAAGAACAGTTTTTGTAGTAACATCGATGTCCTTTTGGTTCAAGTCGCACCATGAACTTTTTCTGGTGGGGGGTCAGCTAACTTCTTGTCTTCATGGAGATGTTATAGAGAACAGCTAACCGTGCGGAGGGTTCGAATAGCGCCTTGGAGAGATCTCTAGATTACTCAAACATGCATGGATGACATCTAAAACCTCTTCCGGCGTGTTTTTGATGAGGGAACATTGTTATGAAAGCTCCATAATGTCGATTTTTGCATAATAGCCCCTCTAATGCCATATGGTGAAACAATCCAGGCAAAGCGATAACATCTCCACAGAGACACGCAGGCGGCTTATCCTCCTTCTCCAGAAATTTACATAGTGCATCTTTAATTCTAACTACATCCTGCTGACTTTGACGTTGAGGATTACATGAGGAAGCTAAGGCAGGAAATTAGCATCTACCAGCTGTGCTAATGACAATAATTAGACTGTTGTTCTTACAAAACTATATTTGGGCCTGCGCCACTCTAAAAACTTTCTGGTTTTAGTTTCATAAATCTCTGTATCTGAGCGCAGGTTTTCATGTTTTTCTAAACATTACTTTTTGGTTTGGTGGGATTGTGTCTGTGGTAAATATGTGTCATAGTTTTACATCAGTTCAGTGGCAGTTTATGGGGAAAAGTTGAGAAGAAAAGTAGAAAAATACAGGAAGTAGCGCCTAGTACAGGGCCGGCTCAGAGTATAAGCAGAATAAGCAGCTGTTTAGGGCCCCAAGGCCAGCAGGGGGCCCCCAAGAGCCCATACATTTACATTGAAAAGACAGTTTAAACCTTCATTTAACAAAATAAAGCTGTTGTAATTTATTTGTATTAGTCTAATTATAACTATTGTGTAATTTAGACAAGTTTAGGCCCTTGTGTGCATTATGGTTGCTATGGAAACATCTCTACGTAAGTCATATCTGCGGCCCGTGTCCAACCAGGAAGTAAAATTAGAAACTATGTACGATTTTGACATATAATTGCGTTAACTTTTTGTGAAATGAGCCGTCTAAACTGTCGTAACGCTCTTAGTTTAATATTTCTGACATTTTAAAGTGTTGTGCTGCTGCTACGCCTTTTGTTGATTTGTCCATAATTATTTTGTGCTCACTAATAAGTCATTCTTCCATTCTCCATCGCTCCTTCGGCCTCTGCTGCGTGTTTTTTTTTTTCAAACGCAGAAAAAGAGATTTAAACAGAAAATGTGCTACCTCTTGGTAAGATCTACAAGTCAATGGATTTTAATATCACAATGTTCTTGAGTTTGACACTGCAACTTCACCACACAGGCTGTGTAATTAAAGACTAAATATGACTTAAATCCACCTGCACAAAGAAAAAAATAAACCTAAACTATCTCTCAAAGTCTCAAGTTTAGGTTTATTTTTATCTTGTATTTTTCTCTTGATTATTTAAAGAGGGGGTATTATGCTAAATCATTTTTTTTTTTTTACTTTATACCATGTTAAAATGTTGTTTCATCATCAAAAACAGGCATGAAGATATTATAGATGTATCCATGCATGTTTGAGTAATCTAGCGATCTGTATTCAAGCTCTCCTTACGGTTAGATGTAAGTTTCTGTACAAGGCTCCGCCCACAAGCCTCCGGACCCACCCTCCCACACGACAATTCTCCATAAATATACAAAAAACATGATACAAAACCGATTGTAATGTGATAGTGCTCTGAAGGGGAGTGACTTAGAGCGGAGAGCAAAGGGAGGGGACAAAGTGAAACTTGTACATCTTAGTTTTCAGTGAATATAGCGTTTTCAAAACAATAAAAGGTAACATGGTGATCTAACTTTGTTATGTGTGAGCCGTTAAAACCCCGTAGATGTGAAATACCCCCTCTTTAAGCAAACTTCACTAGTTTTTAATTTTTGAATTTTATAAAACTACACAAAAACTGCACAATCGAACTTTTCTTAATCCTATTTTAATACAAAATACAAACACACAACATTAAGTCATGAGCTTACACTGAATCATTTCATTAGACTTAGACTATTATATATTTAAACTTTTTTGAAGTTGAAAATCACATTCACTCAGCATAAATATATGGATACTACATATAAACTTTCTTGCATGACTCAAGTGGTTGACCCATCTCCAGATCGTGAGCGAGTCTCGGTCAGGACTGAGCCCGACTGAGGGTTTGACTATGGTGCATGTTTTGGGTTGATGGGGGAAACTGTGCCCACTGTGCCCGGAGGAAACCCCCCCAAACACAGCAAGAACATGCAAACTCCACACAGAAGATGAACCCAGAACCTTCTTGCTTTTAGTTGAGAGCAGTCTAAGCAGGGACTCCCAGACTTCCCTCACCACAGACATGTCCTCCAGCTCCTCCGGTGGGACCCCAAGGCGTTCCCAGGCCAGCAGAGACATTGTCCTGGGTCTTCCCCGGGGCCTCGGATTTGGAGGAGCTGATTCTCATCCTTCACACTCGGCCTCAAACCGTCCCGGTGTCTGCTGCAGGTCCTGACTGGAAGAAGCCATCAGGACAAAATCACTGTTTCCCATTAATACAGGAGACTACGGCGGCCCTCCAGAGTCAAAAAACAACCTGGACTATATTGGCATATTAAAATTTCCTCATTGTATTAGCATAAACTTACTAAAGAGGCAACTCTGGTCAAAAAGGACTGGATGAAGATGAAATATAGGCAGTAAGTGACATTTATACTCCACAAATTGACCAAAATGATTAAACAAAACATTGAAACACTGATAACAGCTGCTATAAATTACAGTATCATGTCTGTCAAAATATTGTGTGAGCAGGGAGGGTGAGATCATTGGCTGGGGCTGGATAAAGCTCTACAAACATGCAGAGTGTGTTTAGTGACAAAATGACACTAATTCATTAATGTGTCTAAATATTTACGCCTCCACCTGTCACTCAAACGCATCACTGAGTCATCCCCATCTGAAAAACAGCCATTTCTCACTAAATATCGACATTTATAATTATGTAAATGGACCAAATTATCCATCTGAGCGTTGATTTGATGGAGTGATATTTAGTAATTAGAGTAATCGCATCAGTGTGTGCAAATATAGGTGATTTTGTGTTCGTCAAAGGGCTCGTATTATGCTATTTTCTGACCTAGTGATGTCTTTTTCTTTCATTCACACATGTTTAACACACAAATCCTGCATATTTAGGCTGAGTTCTTCTCTGAAATGGAAAAAAAACACTCTGTTGCACCTTGTGATGTCATCATGTGGTAATACAGGAAGTGCTCCACTGTGTTTTTAAACTCCACACACTTCACTTGTATCATTTGGATCATTTCAGCCCTGGAAATGCCAAACTCTGCTTAACTAAAGGTAAAAAAAAGTAGCTGTTAACTTGAAACTACCACTTTGTGACATCACAAGGTGGAACAGAGCGTTTTGAGGTTTGGAGATGTAGACAAAATAATAAAGTGTTACTCAAACATGTGTGAATGAAGCAAATCACAACTCCAAGTCTGTTTTTGAGGAGGAAAAAACATTAAAACATGACTTAAAACTCACAAGAATCCATCCTTTAAGGTTCACTATGTAACATGTTGGACATATTGTTGCTTTCTTGAAATGTTCCACAGTCTGGCATTAAAAAAATCGATCTACATCTAGCATTTCTTTCAATTACAGGTCTTTTTATTGCTTGGAAATGGATTAAAAAACATGCGTTCTTATTGTGAGCGGGCTTGCCTCTCCATGGATCTAACCTTGTGGTGTTAATTGCTTGTCTCCATGGAGATAGGTAGATTTTATGTCATACTTCGGAACATTCGAGGTGAAGTAGTAACATTTCCATGGAAACAAACAGGTGGTGAACCCAGTTTTACACCGTGCACCTTTATTTGATTTAACAAGTGTATTTTGTCTTCAAATTCAGTTTTATTTTTATTCATTTTAATACAACTTCAGCCGATCAAAGTGCGCCACATAAAAATCTACTTCTAATCTTCTATTCCTAAAATATTTATCTAATCTAGTAAAGTAGTCACAACCTTCAATGACATTTTATTCATGTTTTTTGTATCATATTTTTATTTCAATTGTAACATCACTATAACAATAAAGGACCGTTGCCATGACAACTCTTTCAAATCAGGAAGTAACACGCCAAGACTTACTTAAATAACTAATATTCGGAGCATCTTTGGCTAATTCATATTTCAAAGTCAATGTTTAGCCCCAGGTTTTCTCCAGTCAAATACAGAAAAGGTCTCTGTTAAATAAAGATTATTTTATTTAAATGTTTCATGAGCTCTCGAACACCTTGTGCCTGGAGCGTGCGATGAGCCAATGGAGGAAATCGCCTGTAGCTTAATGTTTTATGAATAAAAGAGAAAAAAGGACAAGAGATGGGACATATTTTTACTCTGAATCTAATCAAATTTGAAAATGTAGTTTGGAAAAAAGTATTTTCTACACTGTGTGTGCTGCAACTTACTGATGGCACCAAGGAAATACAATATATGAAGTGTATGTGCTGTGTTAGATTTAGAATAACCTCAATGGTGTACAGGTCACAAAAATGAAAAAAAAAAACAAACAAAACAACAAAATTTCAACCAATAACAGAATAACATACCGAATTTGAAAAAAAAAAAAAAAAAAAAAAAAAACAAAGAATTTCAGCCAATAACACACTGAATTTGGAAAAAAATAAAATAAATAAATAAAATGAAACATCCAAGAATTTCAGCCAATAACACAATAACACACTGAATTTGAAAAATAAATAAATAAATTAATTAAATAAAAATAATTCAACCAAGAATTTCAGCCAATAACACAATAACACTCTGAATTTGAAAAATAAATAAATAAATAAAATAATTCAACCAAGAATTTCAGCCAATAACACAATAACATACTGAATAAAAAAATAAATAAATAAATAAAATAATTCAACCAAGAATTTCAGCCAATAACACAATAACACTCTGAATTTGAAAAATAAATAAATAAAATAAAATAATTCAACTAAGAATTTCAACCAATAACACAATAACATACCAAATTTGAAAAAAAAAAAAAATTCAACCAAGAATTTCAGCCAATGACACAATAACTCACTGAATTTGAAAAAAAAAAAAAAAACATTAAGAAATGTATGTGTAATGTGTAGTTCATTATAATATATTTGGAAATAATCAGTCAATGCACAATATTCTTATCCAGTTATTTCAATAGTGCGTTTAATATAAAGTGATTAAAATGGATACTGATTGTTTAACACACACCTCCTAAAGCACAGAATCACTACACTACAAGTTGTGAAAAGTAAAACAACTTAAGTCTACATGTTTTAATATGTTTATAGATATTATTTATGTGTTTGTTTATTTATTTATTTGCATATTTGCAGGAGGAGATAGAGACACAGAAGCAGCAGCACGAGGCCAGAGTCATGTCCATCCGAACAGAGGAGAAACAGAAGATGGACAAAATGGCCGACGATCTGGACCAGAAGTGGAGAGACGCGCTCAGGTCACTACTGTACAGGATTCACACATGTCAAATGAAAATGAGCTGATTTTTACATTTGAGAGAAGACATTTGAACTGATAAACTAATGCAATAATCCTATCCTATAACAGGACTATCCCAGGTCTAATCTAGGACTAAAAAAGGTCTAAACCAGGTCTACAACAGGAATATTCCAGGTCTAATCCAGGACTAGACCAGATCTAAAAGTCAACTACATCATTTTCATTGTAGTTTGAAACAAGAAATGTTCCAAAAGTGGACCAAAAAAGTAGATACAATGAACTCACAAACTGAAGAGCTGTCCAAGTACCACCTGAAGGAAGTACTATAGTTTGAGAAAGACCGGATGATAATGTTTTGTTTTGCAGGGAGGAGGTGCGTCTGCTCAAAGACGAGTTGAATGAGGAGTATGAGGCGGATAAACAGGCGGCTCTGAACCAGCTCTCACAACAGAAAGAACTGGAGCTGATGGCAGCCAGAGAGTCCTGGCAACGCAAAGTGGAGGATCTACTGGAGCAGGTATGAGGACTAGACCAGGACTGAACCAGGACTAAACCAGGACTGAACCAGGACTGACCCAGGACTAAACCAGGACTGACCCAGGACTGACCCAGGACTAAACCAGGGCCAAACCAGGACTAAACCAGGACTAAACCAGGACTAAACCAGGGCCAAATCAGGACTAAACTAGCACTAAACCAGCAAAAAAACAGGGCCAAATCAGGACTAAACCTGGACTAGACCAGGACTATACCAGGACTAAACCAGGACTGATCCAGGACTAAACCAGGGCCAAATCAGGACTAGACCAGGACTGACCCAGGACTAAACCAGGACTAAACCAGGGCCAAATCAGGACTAGACCAGGACTGACCCAGGACTAAACCAGGACTAAACCAGGGCCAAATCAGGACTAAACTAGCACTAAACCAGGACAAAACAGGGCCAAATCAGGACTAAACCTGGACTAAACCAGGACTAGACCAGGACTAGACCAAGGACTAGACCAGGACTAGACCTGGACTAAACCAGGAAAAAAACAGGGCCAAATCAGGACTAAACCTGGACTAGACCAGGACTAGACTAGGACTAGACCAGGACTAGACCAGGACTAAACCAGGACTGATCCAGGACTAAACCAGGGCCAAATCAGGACTAAACCAGGACCGAACCAGGACTGAACTAGTACTAAACCAGGACTAAACCAGGACTGAACCAGGACTAAACCAGGACTAGAATAAAGGCTAAAACAGGATTAAACCAGCTCTTAAACTGGTGTAAATGAACTGAGGAGTATTACATAAACCATTAACAGCACAGTTTACATGTTGTATTTATTATATGCCTTATATCACAAAGCACTGTCTCAAAGAAAATAGATAACTTACCTTTTTTGTTTGTTTTATTTTATCACCGAGTCCAATTTCTCATTTCAAATCCCCCCATAGTCTATCAAATATTTACTTAACCACACTTCACCCTTGGGATTATATCGGGTGTGTCATGAATAATACATCGGGCAATTCCTAACCCCATCCACTGGTTTGATAGAGGTCAACATTTGAATCGCAGACAATATTTCAACTTTATTTTCAGACCGTAGCTTGTAAATAACTGTATATTCATGAAATATAAAGCAGCGAAAGGTTCATTGGGAACAAATTTACACGGCCAGTAAAATGAGATTAGCCGATAATTAGATTCTGGTGACATGTGTCTTTTAATCAGTGGTTTAACTGCTCTATTTGTAAGAATAAAGCACAAACAATTTTAAAGTAAATTTCTCATTGCCTGAAGAGGTTTTACACGTCGTCCCTGCATGTTTGAGTAATCTAGTGATCTCCCCCGGGCCCTACAACCCTATGTCATCCACAGTTCTCCATAAATGTACAAGAACATACAAAACGATCCACTACGACTTCACAAACCTGATGCGATGTGCAGTAGTTTCATGAGCATAAAAACTGGTCTGAGGGTCGCGTTTGGCCCCCGAGCCGTAGTTTGGACACCCCTGAAATACATGTGTTAGCAGTTAATACCCCATAGAAGTAAAATAGTAATATCTGTAATATTTTCTCTTTCATTTTCGTCTTTGCCACGTTAGTTTGCTATTTTTTTTGCATAATTATCCTTATTGAAACCTGCGCAGGAGCTTTTCAACATTAAATCATAGTACTTTCTTTCATATTCCCATGTGTCTTATACCTGTGTAATACCTCAGTGTCCAGTAGGTTCACAGTGGTCCATGGGTGTATACTCTTTGTGATACAGCACAAGATCATTCTAAATCTTTCATTTCTGTCCTGTGAACTTTTTTAGTATCGATACTTGCTCAAATGAGTATCTAGTATCAAACACAAGCAGGTCTGAGTGTGAAGGAGAAAGTCTCTCTCAAACCTCAGGAAGCTGCAGACCTGATTACACATGTCCCTGTGGCTAATGTCACGTCATTAATTACTCATAATAGACCAGGCAAAACGCACCTGAGCCCTAAGATTAAATGAGGGAGTTTAATTTAAGATTATAATAAACTGAAACAGCAATTAAGATTTGGACATTTTGATCCAGCTTCCATCGAGACGACTGCTTAAAGGTCTGGTACTTCTGTGGAGGATTAACCACTAACATGTAACATGTTTACATCACCGTGTTAGCTTTTATTGTTTTGAAAATGATATATTTTTACAATGTTATCAGTATCATTATCACATTACAATCAGCATGTATCCCGCTAATGAAACTACTGCACATCACATCAGGTTTGTGAAGTTGTAGTGTATTGTTTTGTATCATATTTTTGTATATTTATGGAGGATTGCCGTGTGGGAGTGTTGGTGATGGAGGCTTATGTTCTGAGCATTGGACAGAATCTCACAGCTAACCATAAGGAGGGTTTGGATAGGGCCCAGGAGAGATCACTAGATTACTCAAACATGCATGGATAACGTATAAAACGTTTTCAGGCATGTTTTTGATTAATGAGCCCAACGGGCCGTGTGTGGCCCTTGGGCCATACTTTGCTCACCCTGTACTAGCCTGTTTTTCCATTCTTAAATTTCCAATCTTGTAAAATAATACAGATTCACAACATGTATAACCCTGTTTAGACTAAACCAGGACTGAACTGGTCTAAACTATGACTAAAAAAAGTCGTTATAACTTATTTTATACCAGAACATTATAATTCAAAGCTAATTTAGGTTTTACTTCTTAGACGATTATTTTGAATGGACAAAGAGACAAAACATCAATAATGGACAAGACTAAATAATTTTCACTGTACATCTTGTTAGCAGCAGCACAGGCGATTAAAGTAATTATGTGGCAACAGTGCAGCCTAATTAAAATTGTCGATAAAATCCGAAACTACATTCAAAAAGTCATTTATTGTTTTGAAACAGCGGCTCACAGAGCAGATGTGTTATGCTGAAGTGGGCCTGAGGGGGGGGGGGGTTTGAGTGATAGATTGGACCCATTTTGTTTCGGACAGACTGAGTTTAATTCAGCTGTCAATCAAAAGTGCTGCAGTGGCTCCCAAAGCGGACCCTACAGGGAGAGAGGGGCCCAAAGGGATTATGGGTACTTCCACTTCAAGGCCAATTCGTTTTCAGTGTCATGGTAATAGTGGAAACTAAGGAAAATGTATAGAAAGACACAATCAAAATCAAGATTCACTTCACTTAACATCGTCTACAACAGGACTAGAACAGGACTAAACCAAGACTAAACCATGGCTAAACCAGGACTAGAACAGGACTAAACCAGGACTAAACCAGGACTAGAACAGGACTAAACCAGGACTAGAACAGGACTAAACCAGGACTAGAACAGGACTAAACCAAGACTAAACCATGGCTAAACCAGGACTAGAACAGGACTAAACCAGGACTAAACCAGGACTAAACCAGGACTAGAACAGGACTAAACCAGGACTAGAACAGGACTAGAACAGGACTAGAACAGGACTAGAACAGGACTAAACCAGGACTAAACCGGGACTTAAACCCAGGACTAAACAAGGACTAAACAAGGACTAAACCGGGACTTAAACCAGGACTAAACCAGGACTAAACCAGGACTAAACCGGGATCTGAACCGGGACTAAACCGGGACTAAACCAGGACTAAACCGGGACTAAACCGGGACTAAACCAGGATTTAAACCAGACTAAACCGACTAAACCAGAACTAAACCAGGACTAAACCGGGACCTAAACCGGGACTAAACCAGGATTTAAACCAGGACTAAACCAGAACTAAACCAGGACTAAACCGGGACCTAAACCGGGACTAAACCAGGATTTAAACCAGGACTAAACCGGGACTAAACCGGGACCTAAACCAGGACTAAACCAGGACTAAAGAGGTCTCTTTTGATCTCAGATCTCGTTGTTGAAGCAGTCCCTCGAGCTCCAGTTGTCTCAGTCTCAGGCTGCGCTGCAGCAGCTGCAATCTCAGTTCAGCCAGGAGAGGGAGCTCCTCACGCAGCAGCTCAAAGGTAAGTGTGATTCACAATGTACTTTTTTCTAGTATCAGGACCAAACATTAACTAGCTCAAAACAAAGGTCATGTTTAATTTACAGACAAATCAATTCATGTTTTTATCTTTTTTGCTTTAATGATTATTTACAACTGTCTTATTCATGGTTTCATCTCATTTCAGACCCGATTTAGTCTCATTTTTGGCAATTTTAGCTTTAGATTTAATATATCCCAAGCTTAGATCTGGTGGTACTTGATGTGAAAGCTTTAAGAACTACTGGACTAAACCAAAGAGTGAAATAAATGCATAGCCAGGTCTAAACCAGGACTAAACTAGGACCTAAACAAGGACACGTACATTTCTGCATATTCTTTAATAAATGTGTGTTTGTGTTTCTCAGAGATGCAGAGGGAGCACCAGAGGAGAGAGCATCGTTTACAGGAGGCTCACTGCTGCGCCCTCAGCACGATGGAGGAGGCCCGACAGCACCAGATCAGGGTAAGACACAGAGAGGGGCTGTTAAAGTACAAATGACAGGTTAAAGGACTGATTTCACTAAAACAGAAGTAACATTTTTAGCCTTTTCTTTTTTTTTAAATATAATTTACTTCCTGGTTGGACATAGGCAGCAGATGTGAGGTAATCCATAACTGTTACCATAGCAACCATGATGGAAACAAGGGCTAAAACTTGTTTAAATGACGCAATAGTTACAATTAGACTAATAAAAAGTAATTACAGCTCCTTTATTTTGTTAAATGAGGGTGAAAGCTCTCAGAATAAATGTCTTCCTTGTGCGTAAATTGTCCCCACCAAACCAAGTCAGAATTAGAAAAACCTGAAAGCCTGTTATGTGCATTTTAACCGTCTAGTGCAAACATTGTATCTATAACGTTGTAGGCGTTGGAGGAGCGTCTGAAGCAGGAGCAGCGGGAGGAGGTGCACGCTCTGAAGGAGGCCCACAGACGGACTCTGGACATCCTGAGGCAACAGTCCGACCAGGAGCTGCAGACGCTCCGGTTTGAGCTGGAGGACGAGGGAAAGGCCAAACTCGGTGAGGAGTCTGATCACTACATTTGAATTACATTGAGGCTGGAGTGTAAATTCAATACATTTTCAATACTTCATTCATCCTCTCGAGTCACATGTCTGTCTGTAACTTTTCTGTTGGAGGGTCTGACACCTGCTTGTCTCCATGGAGATGTTATAGCTTTGGTTGAAATGTTCCACAGTAGTAATTATTATGCATTGGACGTATGTAGCACATTTCAAATAAATACAGATGGATGAATTTAAAGTCACACTGTACATCATTAACTCACCCAGCAAAATAAATTCTCGCTGTATTTGTGAGTTCACACCTTCCAGTTATTTGTCATGATGTTCCACCTTTTACCGATCACGTTCAACAAGAGCCATCCCAGATTTATGAAGCACACAACTGAATTCAGAGTGATGCACACAGCATCTGATGAGACCAAGCCATAACACCTCAGTGGAGACAAGTAGAAAGACTCTTCATCTGGTTTAGTCCTGGTGGTTTAGACCTGGTTTAGTCCTGGTTTAGTCCTGGTTTAGTCCTGGTTTAGTCCTGCTTTAGTCCTGGTTTAGACCTGGTTTAGTCCTGGTTTAGTCCTGGTTTAGACCTGGTTTAGTCCTGGTTTAGACCTGGTTTAGTCCTGGTTTAGACCTGGTTTAGACCTGGTTTAGTCCTGCTTTAGTCCTGGTTTATTCCTGGATTAGACTTGGTTTAGATCGGGTTAAAACCTGGATTGGACTCGGGTTTAGTCCTGGTTTAGTCCTAGTTTAGTCCTGGTTTAGTCCTAGTTTAGTCCTGGTGTAGTCCTGGTTTAGTCCTGGTTTAGACCGTGTTTAGTGCTGGTTTAGTTCTAGTTTATTCCTGGATTAGTCCTGGTTTAGTCCTGGATTAGTCTTGGTTTAGTTCTGGGTTAGTCCTGGTTTACTCCTGGTTTAGTTCTGGTTTAGACCTGGTTTAGTCCTGTTTTAATCCGGGTCTAGTCCTGGTTTAGTCCTGGTTTAGTCCTGTTTTAAACCTGGTCTAGTCCTGGTTTAGTCCTGGATTAGTCCTGGTTTAGACCTGGTTCAGTCCTGGTTTAGTCTGGGTTTAGTCTGGGTTTAGTCCTGGTTTAGACTTGGTTTAGTCCGGGTGTAATTACATATTGCACATTTAATCTAAATGCACTGTCTCTCCCCTTCATTACGCCCCTCGTCTGCTCCGTCTCCACCGCAGCAGTAGAACCATCAGCCTCCTCAGCCTCTCCATCTCCTCCTCTTCACCATCATCCTTGCACAACCACGTGTAATACATCTTTTTTTACACCCATCTCTTATTACCCCCCCTCTCCCCTGTCAGTGACCTTCATACTGTGGCTGATTTAACTTTTCTCTCCTTTAGCGTCTCTTCGTGCCGAGTTGAACCACATTCACGCGACGGCGATCGAACATTTAAAACAGATTCACCTCAAAGAAAACACGGGGGCCAAGCGCGAGCTGGAGAAGGCCATCGAGCACAGCAGACAACAGGTGACAGTATTTCACATCGTCAAAAAACGTCTCAGGGTTCCAGCTCAATGACACGTAGTACATTTACATTCACCTGGGTCACTTTTTGAGTAGTTTTTAGACACTGTTGTGGAATTTCTAATAGTAAAAACCTTAAAAATATAAAAGGCAGGGCAAGTTTTTTTTATAGCACAATCGCACACAAGGTAATTCAAAGTGCTTCACAGAATAAAAAAGACATTAAAATCACACAAAACATAAATGATCATCATAAAATTAACATTAAAACAGAAAAGTGCAGAATAAAAACCTTTCAGTCACATGCACAGATAAACAGAACAGTTTTGAGGCTGGATTTAAACATGGTCAAAGTCGAGTCAAGTGAAGATTTAGGTTAACGAATGCCATAACAACACCATATTTGTACTTCTGCTTGAGTTATATATTTGACAGTGTAGCAGTACTCATCAGCCACCATGAATCACTCACTCACACGCTGCATTTATACTCAGGCAACTGTATATGCAAGGACACGGCAACAGTATTGTAGCCAGAATTGAACTTTGCAACTTTCCACTGCCCTCTGACTTCATTACAAACTACACCGTCCTGCTATTTTTATCCAAAACCACATTAACTGAGCTCATTTTGCTTGGTGTTAACTAGATCTACTGAAGAGAAATGAATTGTCCTGTAATCCTGTAATATTTTCTGCAGTGTTCTTCCATGTCCTCATAAGTTAGTTTGATCTACTTAGGCTGCTGTTGTTTGGCCTATTTACTCCTCTCTAATGATTATGTTTATGACACTGTTGCTCCACAGGGGGCAGCACTTGAGCTAGTTATGGCTAAGCTGTTTTTCAAATCTTTTACATTCTCTTCTCTGAAACTAATCGACTTCACGCAAAATGGAAAACTAAATAAATTGAGAAACAAGCCGTTTTAAAGGTGTTCTGTGTAACTTTTCAGGTGGGGAATACATCATCTGCTTCTTTAACGGAGATTTTTTTGTCTAAAATGCTCATTCAACTCATCTTTTTTGTAATAATTCAATTGCATTGTGATTGACAGGTGGACTGGCCAATCAGGGACACACATGGTCTGCCTGTATCAAAAGAAATATGGCAGCATATGAGGAAAAAAGAAAGGAAGAAAGAACTAACTCTTACTCTGCTGTTATAGGAGCAGGAGCTTTTGATGCGCATCTCCGAGCTCCAGTCTGAGGTGTGTTCCCGTAGCAACCGCATCACAGACCTGGACCACGAGATCCACTCCCTGAACGAGACCATCGACACTTTGACCCGAGAACTGGAGCACAAAGGCAAAGAGGTGCTGAGAGTGCGAAGTGAAGCCAACCACCAGATCAGGTAAAACTATGAGAAACAACCACCAGATCAGGTAAATCTATAAGAAACAACCACCAGATCAGGTAAAACTATAAGAAACAACCACCAGATCAGGTAAAACTATTAGAAACAACCACCAGATCAGGTAAAACTATAAGAATCTATAAGAAACAACCACCAGATCAGGTAAAACTATAAGAAACAACCACCAGATCAGGTAAAACTATAAGAAAAACCACCAGATCAGGTAAACTATAAGAAACAACCACCAGATCAGGTAAAACTATAAGAAACAACCACCAGATCAGGTAAAACTATAAGAAACAACCACCAGATCAGGTAAAACTAGAAACAACCACCAGATCAGGTAAAACTATAAGAAACAACCACCAGATCAGGTAAAACTATAAGAAACAACCACCAGATCAGGTAAAACTATTAGAAACAACCACCAGATCAGGTAAAACTATAAGAAACTATAAGAAACAACCCACCAGATCAGGTAAAACTATAAGAAACTTTGAGAAACAACCACCAGATCTTGTTACATACACACTCTTTTTTGTGTAGTCGAAAAACAGACAACCCCAGGTTTAATCTAAGCTGTTATATACAATATTAGGAGCAGATGGACAGGTGGCACTGGGTGAACCTCTTTTGTCCACTTATCGAGGTCATAAAAGTTATTAGCACCATCTTGTCGACTGCACATGCATCACTGAAATGAACAAACCTGATTGCACACTTTTCTAGTGTCTAATCTAATCCATACTAAAACTTACATCAAATCCAGATACTCATTTGAGCAAAAATGTGGACAAAACTGTAGGTTTTTTGAAGAGTTTTAGTGCCATTTTGAGCTTTATCAGAACTATATAAAGCCTCATGGAAACATCCATACTATATTTTGAAACGCTCCGGGTTTTTCCTAAAGTTATCGTGTATTTTTCTTCCCAGAGCCCATGAGCAGGACCTGACAAAGAGACACGAGCGTGACCTGGGTGAAATAAGCGCCGCCCACCACCGGGAGGCGCAGTGCATGTTAGCCGACTTCAACAAGGCTCAAGAACTGCTTAAAGACAAGATCTCCGCTCTGCAAATACTGTGCGTAATAAACTAAAGGAAAGGCTCGTTTTACAGTAACATCACCGGTGCTTGTAATGTTCCGTGTTGTGTCTTTAGTCTGGAGGGGACAGAGGAGAAGTTGAGGAACAGGGAGAGCAGACCTGAAGACCTCCACGTGATCGCAGAGCTCCGAGAGATGGTGACGGAGAGAGAGGCGCTGGTCAAGAAACTAGTGGTGTGTTCAGAATACACTTTTTTGAGCTTTTAAACATGTCATACTATACCTGGAGTTGTATTTACGGTTAAAGTTATGATTGATTCACATTGATTTTAGTAATACTCTGTAAAAGTCCTTTGAGCCTCTACACTGTTTTGAAGTCCTTAAATCATTGCCAGACTCACAAAAAGCTGCCAAATTTCTGCTGCCAAATTATAATTAGGTAAGATTCGTTTTTTTTCCCTATGGTGATTCCCCCTGCTGCCAGTAGATGGAGCCCCCCAC
Organism: Periophthalmus modestus; assembly: GCA_019594935.1. NCBI lineage: Eukaryota > Metazoa > Chordata > Actinopteri > Gobiiformes > Gobiidae > Periophthalmus > Periophthalmus modestus. The sequence goes on from JAIEZT010000198.1 coordinate 7,706,319, forward strand.
CAGCCTCCAGTATGGGGAGCACTGAAGCTGGAAATTAATATCTGATCAGTGGTGGAAGGTACAAGTAGTAAAGTACTGTACTCAAGTAGTATTTTTAGGCATCTGTACTGGATACTTTTTACTTTTACTTCACTACATTTGAGAGCAGTATCTGTACTTTCTCCTCTAATGCATTTTTGAACTGCACTGAAAAGTAAAAACTACTTCTCATATGAGTTGAGTTAGTTAAAACTTCAGCTTTGAGCAAACAAAAATAAACACACAAAATTCACAAGAAAATTACTAAATTGATTTGTATTGCTACTGTTGACCAAAATATGCATCATTTTTTAATCAGTGTCACTTCAGTTAATAACACTATCAAAATCTGTGTGAAATACTTTACTTTTTACTCTTAAAACATTTTACTCTTAAGTAGATTTTTTTTTTAATTTGATACTTTTACTTTTACTTGAGTAACAGAATTGAGTACTTCCTCCACCACTGTATCTGGTTCATTATTTTAAGTTCTGAAAGATGCTGAAGCGACCACAGTCCAGAGCCCGGTCAAAGAGCGCACACCAAACATAAATACATGTGTTTTTGTTTCCCAGGATGATAAGAAGTTCTACCAGCTCGAGCTGGTGAACAGAGAGACAGGGTTTGGGAAAGTTTTTAATGCGAGCGCCAACGTCGGAGTCATCAACCCTCTGATCAAGGTGAACGGAGGACAGCAGTACACCAAGGCATGTACTACACACACACACACACACACACACATACACACATATACACACACATACACACACACTATATACACACACATACACACACACACACATACATACACACACATACACACACGCATACACACACACATATACATTTACACACATACATACACACACGCACATATATACACATACACACACACAAACTCATATACACACATACATACACACAGGCACACACACACACGCACGTACACACACGCACATACACACGCACATATATACACACACACACACACACACACAAGGCAGTCTGGGAGAGCAGCCATTTTGAATTGACTTGTTGTTTTTCTGTTTTAAAGAGGCTGTACCTGTTTTTTACTCTTTACTCTTTTTATTAACTACAATATTAACAGCCTCAATAAAGTATGAAGAAAGACTTAATTAATAATGAACAAATAGTTTATTATGAAGGATGCTCTGAATGTGTAAGGTAAGTGAGGAATAACTGTGGACGCCTGCAAACTGTTAGTTTTGTTTTTAAGACGATGAAAACCAGGTACAGCGTCTTTAAATGATGTACAAATCTCCCAAACTGCCTTAAATTGCACTATTTTCACCTCTTCTGCTGCGGCCTGTGTGAGTGTACTCCTCAGCCCGCCCTGGTTTTGTTCAGGTCTTACTGAGGACTACATAACCTCCGAGTGACTTGTGCAAATGTCCGATGCATTTTCCACATTTCATCATTTCTTATTCACCCTGTTCGTTTTTCAGAGTATGCTCATTTCAAAAGCACTATCACGACCACCATGTTTCCCAAACCCAACCCCTCACTCCCTCTGTCACAAAACCTGCCTGATAAAATGAACAAAATAAAGTATAAAGTATTTTAGTTAGATAATATTTCTTACACCATAACTTATAAACTTAAAACCAAATGGACAGTTTGTAATGGACAGTATTACAATAATGAAAGCAGTATTTAAACGCCCTGCGCATGATTTTTCCCATATGTTTGAGCAGAATTTGTATTGTATAAGCTGTATGCATATCATTCTAAAGCGTTTATCCATTAATCAGGAAGTGCTATTTTAACATGCTAGTTGTTGTTAGCGTTACCGTGATGACAGACACTTTCACAACTTTCAGCGACACATGGAAAGTTGTGAAAAGAGCTTATAACCTTCTTTTAGAGTCACTCTTGCAGATCATACCACTACTACTACTACTACTACTACAGCTACAACTACTACAACTACTACTACACAAGCAGCTACTACTACTACTACACAAGCAGCTACTACTACTACTACAGAGGCAGCTACTACTACAGAGGCAGCTACTACTACTACAGAGGCAGCTACTACTACTACAGAGCCAGCTACTACTACTACATAGGCAGTTAGTAATACTACAGAGGCAGCTACTACACAGGCAGCTACTTGCTACTACTACTACAGAGGCAGCTACTACTACTACAGAGAGCCAGCTACTACTACTACAGAGGCAGCTACTACTACTACAGAGGCAGTTAGTAATACTACAGAGCCAGCTACTACTACTACAGAGGCAGCTACTACTACTACTACAGAGGCAGCTGCTAATACTACAGAGGCAGCTACTACTACTACAGAGGCAGCTACTACTACTACAGAGGCAGCTACTACTACTACAGAGGCAGCTACTACTACTACAGAGGCAGCTACTACTACTACAGAGGCAGCTACTACTACTACAGAGGCAGCTACCACTTCTACAGAGGCAGCTATTAGAAGCATCACGGTTAATAACTAGTATTCCTGTAATGCATAAGATAAGTGAGGAACAACTTTGGACCACTGCAAATTAACTAGTTCTGTTTTTCACGTTTTTAAGACAGTAAAAGTCAGGTACTGCACTTTTAAGTTTGCTGGTTGAGAGTCCAGGAGGTAGCATGGCACCTGCAAATTTTTTTGAAGTATTGCTTGCGGCTCACTGCGTCTCCCTTTCACAAAATGACATATTTGGGAGTCATGTAAAGGGCCCATCTCTACTGTATGTGTGTAGCTAAACTCCATCGTCCAATCAGAACAGCACCTCAGCCTCTCTAGCCAATCAGCTCTGGCCTTCTGTAGCGCGCAGGCGGGACAGGAAGTGCGCTGGTCCCTGCCGCGAATCAGGAAGCGCCGTCCTCTCTCCATCAACGTCACGCCATTTCCTGTCTCCGCCCACCCTCATCCAACTTCACTCAGCATCAGTCTGCCCCTGGAGGACTGCAAAAGGTGAGGTGGAAACCAGAACTAAACCAGGACTAAACTAGAACTAAACCAGGTCCAAACTAAGTCTAAATTAGGACTAAAACGTGGGCTACACTAGGACTGAACCAGGTCTAAGCTAGGACTTAACTTCAACTAAACCAGGACTAAACTATGTCGTCTTAACTAGGACTAAACTAGGACTAAACCAGGAGTAAACTAGGACTAACCCATGTCTGAACTAACACTAAACTAGGTCTAAACCAGGTTTAAAACAGGTCTAAACTATGACTAAACCAGGTTTAAAACTGGGTACACTAAGACTAGGTCAAAACTAGGACTAAACTAGAACTAAGCCAAAACTAAACAACAAGTACTAAATCAGATCTAAACCAGGACTACATTAGGACTTAATCAGAATTAAACCAGGCCTACAACAGGTGAGGGGAAACCAGTCCTAAAACTAGTCTAAACTTGGACTAAACAAGGACTAACCCAGGTCTTAACTAGAAGTGAAGTAAGAATATGTCAGGACTTAACCAGAACTAAACCAGGACTAAACCAATAATGAAATAAGACTAAACTTGGGATTGTTTATGGCATCCAGGCTGAACCAGGACTAAACCAAGACTAAAACCAGGACTGAACCAGGACTAAACCAGACTAAACCAGGACTAAACCAGGACTAAACCAGGTCTAAACCAAGACTAAACCAGGACTGAACCTGGACTGAACCAAGACTAAACCGAGACTAAACCTGGACTAAACCAGGACTAAACCTGGACTAAACCAGGACTAACTGTAGACTTTTTGAGAGCACAGATAAAGTTCCCTGTGGCTGGGTCTTGCTCCTCGTCGTTCTTCATTTCATTCCCAAACCAAGACTAAACATCATTTCCTGGACAGATGCCATGACTGGACCGAGACTATAACTGTGCTACATTGTGAAATAACTAAAATCTAACCTGGACTAAACACCAGGATTAAACCAATGATGACCATCTAAACCAGTTTGAATACTAAAAAAAAAACCAGTCACAACTATAGAACAGGTTGAGAGCACAAAGTGAGTTTTTTTTTTGCTTTTAATGTCTTAAATCCAGAATATTTCTTTTTTTAAAAGGTTGAAATCAAATTCTTCTTTCTGTACATATCATTTAGGTAAATTAAATCAACAGGCAACGCTATGTAAAGTTGCGCTATGTAACTTTTCTGGTGGGAGGTCCGCTACCTGCCTGTTTCCATGGAGATTTTTAGACGTGTAATGTTCCGCAGTATGTCATTAAGCTTATACATCTTTATTATTGCTTAAAAACACATTAAAAAACATGGGTCCGCAGATCCGACCTGTAACTTTCCCTGGTCTCCTGCTTGTCTCCATGGAAATAGAGTTTTTAATGCCAGGCAAAGTTACATAATGAACCTTTAAATATATAGAAATGTACTGATATTGATTACATATACTTTTTTTAATATCAGAAAGCTACAAAAATGAAATAAAATAAGTCATAATTTGATTTCAAGCTGTTTTTCACTTTGAGAATAACTATTTTTCATTCATGTAAGACGATTATAACTTATTTTTGTCGTTTTCCTTTAGCCTTCCTGAAGCTAACGATGCTAACAGCGTGAAGTCCGAGCTCCTGGCCCTGGAACCGGTCCGGACCAGCCCAACCCAGCTCGACTCCGCCTACTTCACCTTCTGACACGACCGCAAAAAATATCACAATACAGTCAAAAAATACACAGCGCAGAGGGGCCAGAGGACGGAGATGGGCAAAGGGAATTATTACATGTTTATTTTGTATTTGTTAGTTCCTCAGTACCATAATAAAATATCACAATTATTGGTCATAATGGAGGTTTATAACTGTGGATAGATACAGATATTGTTATTTTTAAGGGAACAGATTTGGGGAATTGATTCAGGCTTAGTAACTGCTTAATTAAACCCTTAAACTCTATTTTTTTTTTTTTTTTTTAAACCTTTTAACCTTAACTTCTAAGCTAACCTCAATAATCGTTTTGTATTTATTTATTTGTTATAGTGAGCCAAACCAAAATAACACTTTGCCGAGAAAGTGCTGTTTAGTCTGTCTAAAAGACTGAGGAATTTTTTTGTTTATTAAAAAAAAGGACTTTTTAAAAAAATTATTATTATTTATGTATTTATTTATTTTTATTTATTTTTTATTTATGTATTTTATTTTTTTTATTTTATTTAATTTTTTTTTTAACATATTTTTTATACAAAATTTCGCCCAGAAAATCCTCTTTAGTTCGCTCATCTAGTCATTGAGTCTATGTAAAAGACACCCATAGTAATTTACCTCATTTGTGACACCAGCAGAGCGCCCTAACTCCGCCCCTCTGCCCCGCTGTGCTGCGCCTGTACATAAACTCAATGTCTAAAGTTGTTTTCAAATCTCTCCAAGGGGCGCTTGATTTACCTCCCGGCGCGTCTGTCTGTGAACCAAGCGCTCCTTCAGATTTTTACTATTGGATATTTATAATGTACTAAGCTGTTTTTCTACGGTCAATGCCAAGCTACTCAAACATGCACAAATTTAGTTTTACACAAACATTTTAAAGGTGCACTGTGCAGCTTTTCAGATAGAGGGTTCACCATCTACTTGTTTCCATGGAGATGTTACTGCTTTGCCTGGAATGTTCTGCAGTTTTGAGCTTTCTGCTGTGTTATAGCATTGTTCTCTTATCAAAAAACAGTCCTGAAGAGGTTTTAGATGTCATTCATACATGTTTCAGTAATCTAGCGATCTCTCCTGGGCCCTATTCAAACCCTCCTTACGGTTAGCTGTAAGATTCTGTACAAGGCTCCGCCCACAAGCCTACGTCTCCCATGCTCCCACACGGAAATTCCCCATAAATACACAAAAACATGATATAAAACTGCACAATAACTTGACAAACCTGATGCGATGTGCAGTAGTTTCACTAGCAGGATGCACGTCGACAGTAATGTGATAGCGCTCTGAAGGGGAGCAACTTAGTACAGAGAGCAAAGGGAGGGAGGAGCGTCAAAAACGAAACTGAAACTTATTCAACATGTTAATATGTTGTTTTTCGGTGAATATATCATCTTCAAAACAACAAAAGGTAACATGGTGATCTAAATGTTAGCATGTGTTAGCAGTTGTGTTAGCATACGCCATGGAAGCCATATAAAATACTCCCTCTTTAACTAAATTACTGGTATTTTTATTGCTCAAAAATAACTTGAAATACCTGGAAATCTGCAGAAAATTCCAGACAACGTAGTAACATCTCCATGGAAACAAACAGTTGGCTGACACTCCACGATAAAAATTACACAGTGCGCCTTTAGGCTAAACTTGTGCATATTTTTGGTAGACCCTAGTGCATGTAAAAACAGGATCACTGAACCAAACATTGGCACACATGTATTATTGTCCAATTTATTTTACTATTTCAAAGTTGTACAAAATGCATGGTCTCGGTAAGTTAAGTTTAAGGTAAATTTTTAAAAATTCAAATCATTTATTTAAAATTTTGAGGCTCGTCTTCCATATATTTCGCTGTCTCGCAGAAATAATAGAAATGTTCTTTGTTCAAAATTTAGCCAAGGCAACACTGTCTCAATGTCGTCTCATTTTGTGTGAGTCTGTAGAGACTGAAAGGAGCCCGGTAATATCAAGGTTGGTGGTTTGATTCCTACAACTAGCACTGCATACGGCCATCGTGTCCATGGGCAAGACACTTCACCCATTTTACTCCTTTACATGTAATGGTAGTATAAAATAATTCATGGATATTTGATCTATATAGTCATGAATTATTTTATGATGATTTTTATTTTATTTTTTATTTTATATTAACTGAAATATTTTATCTTTTGGTTAATATAAAATAAAACATGGACAGTTATAATATAGATTTTTATTATTATAATGATGAAAAGTAAGGTTTAAGTTTTCCAAAAAATACAGTTTACTGATTTTTTAAATGAATTATTCTTAATTACCTCAGTCTCATTTTATTATATTCTGTTCTCGATATATTTGGGTGAAGTGTCTTGCTCAAAGGCACAAAAACAGAATGTAGGACCAGTATTAATTAATCTCTACCAGCCAATTACAACTACACTTTTTCTCTCTTTTTTTTTTTTTTCTTATTTAAAGTTGCACTCTGTAACTTTCCCGGCGTAGGTTCTACTTTGCTTGTCTCCATGGAGATGTTTTTGCTTCGCCTGGAATGTTCCACAGTAGGCATTAAACTAACTTATCTTGCATTCTTTCAATTACGGGTTTTTTATTGCCAATGCCAAAATATGCCAAATGCCAAAAACACCATGGAAACGCAAGCATTCTGTGAGCAAAGACGCCTCTCCACAGATCTCACCTGTACCTGTGCTTTGCCATGGTGGTGTCAGTTGCTTGTCTCCATGGAGATTGAAAAGTTTAATGCAATACTTTGGAACATTACAGGGAAGGAACATCATGAATACTAACAGGACGTGGACTATTCATCAGAAAAGTTACATAGTGTAGCTTTAAAGTGAAATATAGTCATTTTTCGTTGAAATATGTAACTGTTCCAATGGTTATTTCTGGGAGACAGCTTTTCATCAAGACCTCTGTCCAAGAAACTATGTACAGTTCACCCAATGAGCACACTTTTACACTAGTTATTATTTCTACTCCCAAATACTACTTCAAAGTATCCACTACTACTACTACTTCATCATCTACTTTGAGTACTTATAGACAATGGTGCCTGTATCACGCTTCGAAAAGGAGAAATCTACCCTGCAGAATCTTTATAAATTTGCACATTTTTTCCAACTTTAACCCCAATTTCAAAATAAAGCTAAAGCTACAGCTATAGTGAATGTCTGAGATGGTTTGATTTGTAAATATGGGCTTTTATTTTGAAGGATCTGTTTCTCCGTGCACACTGTGATCAAATAATAACACGTTTTGTCATGATATAATATTAAATGGACAATGCAGGTTGAACTTAACTCATTTTTAGTCTTATACAATTGTCTTATTTACATGTTTTTCAGGTAAAGCTTGTCAAAGGGCAGAGTTGCAATAGAAAAAAGGGACGATTTCAGTGTTTTTGTCCATATAATGTGAAAAATATTCGTTTCAGAGTTGCACATTCGAAGTGACTTGACCTGTATCTAATCGTACGTCAGCCTATGTAATGTATGTCGGTGTATTCTTGTACATGTATGTTAAAATTGATCATATTTGAGTGGAGTTATAAGGGGCTAAAGCCATAGACAGGAAAAGAATAAGTAATTTGACCTCTGCAGTATCTTGATCAGGAGTACCAAGCTGGAGGATTAAACTAAAGTGCATTTTATTGGTTTATGGGACAAGAAGTACCCAAGAACTGAATCTGAGACCTTCTTGTTACGAGGCATAAGCACTAACCACTCTGCCACTTAGCTAAATATCATCATGAACAGATTTGTAAAGCTACATGCGTAATTCCTGGAAACGTGGTGCACGTTTACACTTTTATTATAACTTTTCTTACGCATCCTAGCCAAAAATAGAGATACCCTTTGGTTAATGGGCAAACGCTTAACCCACTACACCACCAGTCACTATTTTCTTAGCTTTTCTTTACACTATTTTTGCGTTTTATCAGATATCAGTCAACAATGAGTTCAATTTTCTTAGGAATGTAAAAATGGAGTTTAGAGTTTATCATATGGGCCACCCTCTGGTTAAAGGGTATAAGCTTAACTTACTACACCACATCTAACCTATCTTATCTTCCTATAGGTTTTCTCTACATTATTTTACTCTTTTTGTGCCAGGATCTACAATTGGGTTGAAATGTTCCACACAGAAACACTATAAAAGGATATGGTAATTGAAAAGTATGTGGTGATCAAACTGGCTTACCATGTGGTTAATGGGCGAATGCTTAACAGACTGCACCACAATCTAAAATCAACTTCCTATATCTTTTTTCTGCATTATTTTACTGTTGTTTGTCAGGGGTTAGTCTTCAATCGGGTTGAAGTCTCTTACACAGAAACAAAACCAAAGTATATGATAATTGAACCGGCTACCAGCTGGTTAATGGGCGAATGCTTAACCGACTACAGCACTGCTCATTCTATTTCTGTCTATGGCAAAACAGATACAAACTCTACTACTGTTCTTTAATGTACATAGAAGTATAACATTTGGGCTGACGACTTGGCTACCTGCAATACATACACAATAATTTACACTATTTATTCATTCATATCTTCTAAATTTGCACTTTTTTCACTTTTTTTTCACTTTTTTGTTACAATTTTCACACATTTGGCCAAAAATTAAATTGAAATATTCCCAATTTGAAAGATTAAAGGTCCTATATTACTCAAAACTGACTCTTATGAGCGTTTACATCCTCAAAGACATACCTGGAGTTGTGTTTTGTTTCATTCGCACATGTTTGAATAATCTTCCACCTTGTGATGTCATCAAGTGGTAGCTTTAAACAGCAATTTTTTTAGTGGTGCTTTTATTTTGAAATCATTTAGTTTAACAGTTTGTACAGTTGAGATTGTCAGTATAAAATGCGCAGAGGAGTGAATGACGCTAGTTTCAATGAGGCTAAAACAAAGGGTGTAACTTCAGCACTTCCTGTTTTACCACATGACATCACAAGGTGGAACAGAGTGTTTTCAGTTTGAGAGAAGAACTCAGCCTAAATATGCAGGTTTGAAGCGAGTTAAACATGTGTAAATGAACCTAAACACATCTCCGGGTGTGTTTATGACGAGGAAACATGATAACATAGATCAAACCTCGTGCAGTATGGGCCCTTTAAAGGTCGCATTGGATTGTGGGTAATTGTCAGATACATTCCAGTGCATCACATTCTGACTGTTGCATGATCACTTTTACACAGATATACTAAGAGACTATAGTGCCATAAAAATGTCCAAGTTTTTTGTCAAATTTTGTTACAATTTTTTTGGAATAATTTAGATTTTTTATTTCATTTTCATCGTGGTTGTTTGTCGATCAGGGCTATACGTGTCCTGTAAAATGTGTCTCTTTGTCAATTTTGAAGTTATATAAACCAATTATAACAATATTTATTTATATTTATATAATTTCTGTTGTATGGTATGAAACAGTAAAATTCTAATTGTGAGATCTGCCTCGTCTCTGTTTGATTTTTCACTTTCCATGATAAAATATAAGCCCTTTGATAACATCATTTATATGTTGGTGTGATGCTAACTGTAGGCACTGCTCTGTCTGAAGCTCTGTTAGACTTCTGAGCTTTATTTTAACACAGTATAACCAGAAAGAAGTGACTAAACTGGAACTACAGCAGGTGAGCTGAGTTGTGTAGTAAAAAAGTCCCTCTCTAGTAACATTACAGTCATACACTAGCTAGCATTAGCATTAGCCAACAGTTTTTCAGTCAGTCTCACTTTTTTGTTTAAAGTCAAACATCTAAACTGGACCATGAACGCTCGGATTGATCACAGACTCCTGAAAATGTGCTGTTTAAATCCATTTTATATTTTTCTTGAGTTTACAGACTGTCTTGAAACGCCTTGACAGTGTTAATGTGTGCTTTTTGTCTCCATGGTAACTACTGAACATTCTGCCATAGAGATACATGTTGAATCCCCCCTAGTATTATGCCATTGCAAAGTATCCATGACCTTCATGAGTAATCTATAGTACAGTATACTTTAAGAGAACGGATTTTTAAAGTAAAGGCACACTATGTAACTTTTCAAATGAAGGTTCAGCCACCTACTTGTCTCCATGGCGATGTTATAGCTTTGCCTGGAATGTTCCACAGCATGGCATTAAACTTTTTTTATTTTTTTTATTATTTATTTATTTTTTCTATTACAGGTGTTTTTATTGCTCAAAAATACCTTGAAAAACTGCATTCTTATTGTGACCGGGGTCGCCTCTCCACAGATCTGACCCGTAACTTGTCCTGGTGGTGTCAACTGTGCAAGTTTGATAGAAATAGACTAGATTAATACTATATTAAAGGCAAAATGACATCTCCATGGAGACGAGCAGGTGGCTGACTCTCCACCAGAAAAGTTGCGAAGGTAGTAGGTAGTAGTAGTAGTAGTAGTAGTAGTAGTAGTAGTAGCAACAGATTTAGTCCTTTTAATAGTACCTTTGACAATTTTTTTTTCCTATATTATATCCATATCTGTCTGATTTGACAAGAAAATTATACAAAAAGGTTAAACCAATGTGACAAAAATGAAAGAGAAAATACAGTGTGGCCCAAAAGTCGCTGACAGTTGAAAAAAATTCATAACTCTTTTGTTCTTAAATTTTTTTTTTTTTTTTTTCAGAGCATTTAGAACGACTCTTCCGACATTTATGAGCAAATACAGACCAAACCCTCATTGTACAGTGGTACTTTTAATATGGGCAAATTCACAAACACCGGTGTTACCGAGACATTTTAATACGAATGCCCCAAGTGTTCATGGAATAATAAGTTTGAGTCACAGACAGGGGGCAGTAATCTCCACAACCTGAGGTCGGATGTCTTCCTGTGGGGCTATGTCGACATTTTGAATACCAGAGATGCCCTGAGCGTAAATGCGATTAAAGGAATAATAAGTGGTTTTTAAACAGACAGGGGGGATCAGTATGTGATCTCCACAGACCTGACTAGTCCTGATTTTTTACTTCCTGTGGGTACTATCTTAAAGAAAAGTGTTTGTGAATAAAATCTCAGAAGGTTCAGTTTAACTACTGCTAAAATTTGGTGAGTATAACTTAAGAAATATAGGAGCTACTGAAGATTTAAAAGTGTCAGTGACTTTTGGGCCACCCTGTATTAAAGATATAATCCACTGAGTCACTTACACATGTCACCAGTGTTGATCATCAGATTTGTTGTACTTTTGGGGCCACCCTGTATTAAAGTATATCACTTACACACATGTCACCAGGGTCAGAGAACTTAGACAGGTATAACTTATCTTTACTTAATAGTCGCATATATCAATAGACTGTATGAAGAAGTGAGTAAGTGAGTGTGAGGTTCACTATTTTCTCCTCCATCACTATTTGACCCAAAGAAACAGAATGGATTTGGAGACATTTATAGACATGCAGTTTATTTAAGGACTTACAGACTTACAATTTTAAACAACAAATGGTGCAGTTTTACACAAACATGAACCACATGAAAGTTTCTTTTCTACACAATACAATGATACACAGAACTCAAACCATGCAGTGAGGATTTCATTCATAAATTTAAAATAAAGTCTTGTGGTTATGGTTTCTTAAGGTTTGCCAAAAACTACATGCGAAATGGGCAAAAAAAAAAAAAAAAAAAAAAGCTACTATTAAAATGTACTTAAGATTATTGCACTGTTCAGGCCTGTACATCTTCTTGAAATTAACCACTAGAGGGCGCCACACAACAGTATTTGTTATGTCTGCTTTAAGATGGATGTACTGGTTTGGTAGTGATCACGATATATACTGCTTAAAGGTCCTATATTACACAAAATCAACTCTCAAACAACGCTCTGTTCCACCTTGTGATGTCATGGGGTGGTAGTTTTCACGTTAACAGCTACGTTTTACCTTTTGTTTAGCAGCAATGGACATTTCCAGCTCTGAAATGATCTAAATGATTCTAGCGAAGGTGCACGGAGTTTAAAAACAAAGCACAGCACTTCCTGTCTTACCACATGATGACATCACAAGGTGGAACAGAGTGTTTTCTGTTTGAGGAGAAGCTTAAATCTGCAGGGTTTGTGTGTTAAACATGTGTGAATGAAACAAAACACAACTCCAGGTCTGTTTGTGATGAGGAAACAACATTATAACATCAGAAAATAGAGTAATATGGGCCCTTTAAAGATGCACTATGTAACTTTTCTATGCAGATGTTATTTGCCTGGAATGTTTCACAGTATGGCATTAAACTTAACTATATTACCTTTATTCAATCACAAGAAATGTCCACAGATGTGACTTGAAGACTTGTAACTTAACTGGCGGTGACCTGGTGGTGTCGTCTGCTTGTCGCCATGGAGATAGGTAAGCTTAATGCCATACTGTGGAACATTCCAAGCAAAGCAATATTTCCTGTCAAGTTATATTATGCAAACACAAAACATCCAATAGCGAATTCAGATGTAGTTATTGTTTAATACTAACTTACTCCTACATGGATACAATACATGGTAGTACTGCAGTTAAATGAAGAACGGTAAGTACTTTTTAAAAACACAGTAGAAGTATTGTTTCCTCTGTCCTTGTTTAAACCAGGCCTGTGTTACAGCAGTGAGGAGGGCTGGACTTTGTATAATTAAACTTATGTCCAAATGTTTAGTTTTATCTGACACTTAGTCTATATTTAGCCCCACAGAAGAGCGATCCATCTGAAGTCAGAACTGTACCTCTGCTCTACGAGGTTCAGCTCCTTCTTTCTACGTCTCATAGAAGCAGAGGGGCTAAAACTTGCCATGATACTTTGATCGGACTTAGGTGAAAAAATATTTAGTTGTCCACTGCGTATTAAACACTCAGAGCTCACTATCCACTTTTCTTTTCTTTGATAAGCTCATTTTTGCAGAAGGGCTGATAAGAGAATAAGAGTACAAGGTTGATGTAGCTGAAATGCGCCATAATTTGGTCACGTTCGGCGGGCCGGATTAATAAGACCAATGGGCCGTATGTGGCCCCCGCGCCGTAGTTTGCCCACCCCGTGTGAATGCTAAAACATTCACTTTTGGAAGAAATAGTGTAGTACATTTGCAGTAAACCATATTTAAAGTGCTCTAATTATGACTTAGTTTGGTGGATAGTACCTGTAGTAAATATATATAGGAGTTTTACGTCGGTTAAGTGGCAGTTTATGGGGAAAAAAAACTTTACAAAAATACAAGAATCGATCTATTTCATCAACTTCAAAAATTCCATCCAAATTGCAGAGGATTTTTGTGACAATTTAAACAAAAGACAGGAAACAAGTCTAAACATGACCATATCCAATCAGAAGTGAGTTTATAAACTTTAAACTGATAGATATAAAGATGTTTTTCTGTGAAATGGTTAATCTTCGCTGTCATACGAACTTTAACCTAATGAATGAATTTTCCAAGCCCCAATCAAGACGGTAATATTTCTATCTCTCCTCCAGATAAAATGCAGTAATAGCATTAGCCTGTAGCATTAGCCTGTAGCATTAGCCTGTAGCATTAGCCGTAGCATTAGCCTGCGTGCTTCAGCTGCTGAGGAGGACGATGATGTAGATGAGCAGGAGACAAATGAGGATCAGAGTGAAGTTCACAAACAGCTCCTGCAGGTTCCTCTTGGCCTGTGGGTTCACCTCGATCTGAGACGCTCTCCGGATCGCAGACTTGGTCATGTGCTGCACCCTCTCCATGGCAACGGGACAACGGTTTGGTCTGTGGTCTGGACTCTGGTCTGAGCTCAAGACTTCTCGGACGTAGGTCGTAAGGAGGACTTACAGAGGACCTAACCTTCAGTCTTCAGATGTCTCTTAATTCCTGAAAAAAAAAAGTTTAAGTTTTTAATATTTTTATGGACGACTCCCTCCATCGCACCTCGAACCAGAGCCAAACACTCCGTCCAATCAGATTTGTTCTGATTTCAGAGACACATGTGAAATAAAGAAGCTCATTGGTCACCATCATTTTGAACAAACTCAAACTTCTCTCACCTCAGATTAACAGAGTTTTGCTTCTCTTATTGATTCTGCAAAAATCTACGTCTTTTTTCCTCGTAAGCAGCCATATTTGTTTTGATACAGACGGATCATGCATGTCCCTGATTGGCTAATCCACCTGTCAATCAAACCCATCTGAACTCAGGGAGATTCATCGGTGACTCAGACTCTCTTTGTAAAGTTTTAAAGAAATGTGTTTTCTGGATCCCCGAAACAAGAATTTAGCAGGGTAGGACAGGGCGAGAGCTTAAATATTTAATCACAATATAAAAGAAAAAAATGTAATAATGATATAATTTACGCTGCTTAAAGCTCCTATATGACACAAAATTGACTCTTGTGAGTTTTAAGCCATTTTAAATGTTGTTTCCTCATCAAAAACAGACCTGGACTTGTGTTTTGTTTCATTCACACATGTTTGAGTAACACTTTATTATTAGTCTGTTCACATCTCCAAAGCTCAAAATGCTCTGTTCCACCTTGTGATGTCACGAAGTGGTAGTTTTCAAGTTAACAGCTGCTTTTTAATTTAGTCCAGTAGAGATTGGCAATTCCAGGGCTGAAATTATCCAAATGATTCTAGTGAAGGTGTTGGACTTTAAAAAAAAACCACAGTGGAGCACTTCCTGTATTACCACACGATGACATCACAAGGTGGAAGACGTGGTGAAGAACTCAGCTTAAATATGCAGAGTCTGTGTGAAACAAAAACAACTCCAGGTCTGTTTGTGACGAGGAAACAATATTATAACACAGATGAGAAAGTAGTGTAACATTAACTTTAAATGTCTTGATATTATGCTACTTTACTATGAACTACTACTACTACTTATATCTATACTATTATATCTGTACTATTATATCGATATATCACCAGCATGGATTTTATTTGCTAGCATTACTTTTCCAATCTGATTTACAGCACTTAAACTTGCTGCAACTTCAAGCTTGACCAGAAATATTTCTCAAATGGGTTGCCAGGTCAAAAGTTTTCAGGTCAGCAATTCAGCCTTTCAAGTTTTCAGCACATCCACTGTGTGTACAGAGGCAGTGCCCTACATAACAGCATCAGACGCTCCAAATCTGGTCAGTCCTGTTTTCTCTCCAGAAAAACTGTCTGAAAAATATCTGTTTAAACTGTATCTCTTAAAGTGGTTGTTTCTATGGCGATAAGTTTAATGCCATAATGTGGAACAACAGGCAAAACTATAACATCTTCATGGCGACGAGCAGGTTGCAGATCATCCCCGTCCACCACAAAACTTACACCATCTACCTTTAATGCCCCAGTACGTAACATTTGAACCATGCATCTTTACTGTTAGGCCTGGACCGCAGCTGCTTGTTTCCATGGAAATGTTGTTCCTTTGGCTGTAATATTCCACAGTACGATGTAAAATGCATCTCCAGTATCTCCATGGAGAGCGGTTTTGACAGCTTATTTCCTTTGAATCATACAGGTGAAGTTTCCGCTCCAGAAAGGTTACGTAATGGACCTTTAACTAACATTTAAAGGTCCTATATTACGCAAAATTGACTCTTGAAGCTTTAAGCCTGGGGTGTCAAATTTACAGTGGCCAAAATTAAAAACAGACAAATTCACAGGCCAAACTCGATATTTATTGAAGAATTGACTGCACCTGATTTGTTTAATGTTTGACCTTTTCATATGGAAACAAATTTTAGTTTTGCTTAAACAAAATATGTAACAAATCAAGCTTGATATTACAAACAGAGAGAGATTAAATTTGAAATAAAAAAAAATAAAATCATAATCATTTCTTATTTAAATAAATAAAATAAATGATGTTTCTCTCTGTAGTCATTCATTTGACTGAGGTGACTAGTAGCTTGTTGCTAATGAGTCTCAACAGAAAAGGAGGGGTACTTACTGGTCTTGACTGTGTACCAGCGTACTAGCAAAGCATTCTGGGATTTGTAGTATTAGTGGTGTATGCACTATATACCAGCGGGCCAGCTCTAATGCACATTTGATATGATGTCACGGGCCAAATATAATTACACCGCGGGACAGAGATTGCCCCCGGGCCTGAGTTTGACATACATGCTTTAAGCCGTGATATGATGCTGTTCCCTCATGAAAAACAGACCTGGAGTTGTGTTTTGTTTCATTGACACATGTTTGAATAACCCTTCTTCCTGTATTACCACATGATGACATCACAAGGTGGAACAGAGTGTTTTCCTTTTGAAAGAAGAACTAAGAAGCCTAAATCTGCAGGTTTTGTGTGTTAAACGTGTGAAAGAAACAGCTCCAGGTCTGTTTTTGATGCAGAAACAACATTATATGACATAGATCAGAAAACAGCAGAATAAGGCCATTAGAAAACGAAATAATCCCGATATTTCTCTGTATTTGTCTCTCTGTCCCTCACTTGAACCGTGCCCATCTCTTTTACCCATTCAGCGTTCATCTTGTAGCTTAGCACCACTGTCACCTTCGTCTATAGGTCTCTAATACACATAGCACGCATTTCTAAGCCAAATTTAACCATCCTGAACAAGATGGTGGCCGCTCCTGTTAATATCCAACAGCTTGTTTCAGTTGTCAACACTTACAGCTCTGCTCAATCCTCACGGGCTATCACCGGACGCTCTGATTGGTCCGTTGGGTCAAAAGTGGCGTCGTGATTGGCTGAGAGGTGCTTGAGGACAGCTGGATAGGGTAAGGCCAGGGTATCTGTGGAAAAAGTACAAGATAAGTAAAGCTTGTTGACGTGTTAAAGATGTGCTATTTAAATATGAACGTGTTAGCGCCATCTATATGTCACTGCTGGTATGTGTAACTTTGTTTTGACACAATGTAAAAAGGTTATGTGGAATGTGACCTGGATTTCAGCGGCTACAGGCTGTGCATTCTGGGATAGCAGCGCTCGTAAAAGAATACAGACAAATTAAATGGTATTGTCCTGGTTTAGCCCTGACTTAGTCCTGGTTTAGATGTGATTTAGTACCGGTTTAGACCTCGTTTAGACCTGGTTTAGTCCTAGCTTAGTCCCGGTTTAGACCTGCTTTAGACCTGATTTAGTATCGGTTTAGACCTCGTTTAGACCTGGTTTAGTCTTGATTGAGTCCTGTTTTAGTTCTGGTTTAGACCTGGTTTAAACCTGGTTTAGTCTTGATTGAGTCCTGTCTTAGTTCTGGTTTAAACCTGGTTTAGACCTGGTTTAGTCCTAGCTTAGTCCCGGTTTAGACCTCGTTTAGACCTGGTTTAGTCTTGATTGAGTCCTGTCTTAGTTCTGGTTTAGACCTGGTTTAAACCTGGTTTAGACCTGGTTTAGTCCTAGCTTAGTCCCGGTTTAGACCTCGTTTAGACCTGGTTTAGTCTTGATTGAGTCCTGTCTTAGTCCCGGTTTAGACCCGGTTTAGACATGGTTTAGACCTGGTTTAGACCTGGTTTAGACCTGGTTTAGTCCCAGTTTAGACCTCGTTTAGTCCTGGTTTAGTCCTGGTTTAGTCCTTGTTTAGTTCTGGTGTAGACCTGGTTTATACTTGATTTACTCTAGACTTACAGGTGGTTTAGTTCTGGTTCAGTCCAGACTTAGATTTGCTTTAGTCTAGACGTAGACCTGGTTTAGACCTGGTTTAGTCCTTGTTTAGTCCCGGTTTAGTCCTGGTTTAGTCCTGGTTTAATCCTGGTTTAGACCTGGTTTAATTCAGCGATGGAAAATAATAAAGTAAAAGTAGTAAAGTGTTGTACTTTACACACACATCTGTACTTTACTTGAGTACATTTAAACGTTGATACTTTTACTTCACTGCATTTGAGAGCAGGTATCTGTACTTTCTACTCCACTATATTTTTGAACTGCACTGAAAAGTAAAAGTATTTCTTATTATTAGAAAGCTGAGAGTTTATTTTTATGAAGTTAATAGTTTGAGCAAAATACACAAATAAAAAAAGCTAGAAAAAAATGATCAATTCAGCTGTTTCTGTTGGACAAAATTCAGCACAAATCTTTATCAAAATCACTATATTTGAAGCTTTATTATATCTCAAAATCTGTGCAAAATACTTAATACTCCAGCCCAGGTTTAGTCCTGTTTACTCCTGGTTCAGACTTTGGTCAGTCGTCCTGGTTTTGAGTTTCTTCAGTTGTTGTTTCGTCCTCATCCTGACCTCTCTTGTCTGTCTTGAAGTGTCCCTCCCTGTAATCTTTCCGATCTTAAGCTAAACCTGATAATTGCCCCAGATGCCCTTCCGAATAACCTCCCGTGTGGTTTTGCTGTTTGTAGAAGCCGACCGCCGCAGCAGAGATGAAATGACAAATGGAAAGGCCCAGATGCCAGCCATAGCTACAAGTTTATCACAACTGTCACCACCGACGAGCTGCACGAAGGACGGTAAGAGCGCTGTGGGGACGTGTCTTTAGTCCAACCAGAATTTATTTACTCGACTACAGGCCTGAACTTGTAAATACCACATTGTTATGCAAGTACAACACACCAACAGGAGTAAAAACACTAAACTTTTTCATTCACTCCTGTCCACCATGATGCAAGGTCAAAGCAAAGGTTATTCTCATCTCATCTTGTAGAAAATTCCCACTGGACAAGTTGTATTTAACATAATTCCCAGTCCTGCTTTGATTCTTGTTTAGTCCTATTTTTAGTCTGAATGGACCGAAGCAAATTCAACACAGAATTCTATAATACAATGTTTATATATGTCTTTACTGTATAAATGACAATAACATCAGTAAACTTTAAGGTCCTGGTTTAGTCCTGGTTTAGTTTAGACCTGGTTTAGACCTGGTTTAGTCCTGGTTTAGAACTTAGTCCTGGTTTAGTCCCTGGTTTAGACCTGGTTTAGTCCTGGTTTAGAGTCCTGGTTTAGTCCTGGTTTAGTCCTGGTTTTTAGTCCTGGTTGACACCTGGTTTAGACCTGGTTTAGTCCTGGTATAAACCTGGTTTAGACCTGGTTTAGTCCTGTATAAACCTGTTTTAGACCTGGTTTAGTCCTGGTATAAACTGGTTTAGACCTGGTTTAGTCCTGGTTTAGTCCTGGTTATAACCTGGTTTAGACCTGGTTTAGTCCTGGTTTAGTCCTGGTATAAACCTGGTTTAGTCCTGCTTTAGTGTTGTTTATTCCTGGTTCAGACTTTCTTTAGTCCTGGTTTTGTCCTCCACCTTGACTCCTCCGTGCTTTGCCTGTCTTAAAGTCCCTCCCTTTAATCTTTCTGATCTTATATTAAACCTGATAATTGTCCCAGATGCCCTTCCGTATAACCTCCTCAGTGGTCATCGCAAAAATCTGTCTCAAGATTTGCTATTTTAAAGTCCACAACACCAAATAGTGTAGTTGAAGTTTTGCTCTGTTAAGTGTACTTTTGCAACATTATCAGTGCACCTCCCAAAGGAAAAGTGGGGGCCGGGGGCTACAGTGGAAAAACAGTTTCTTTTGGGTCCCATGGCCTTATCATGTGCTTCGTCCACTGCAGAAACTACTATTTACTCCTATGGGACAAATTTCCATTCCCACAGTAAGATTTCCTCAGGCTCCTAATGAACAATACTATACACACTACTATACACTACTATACACTACTATACACTACTATACACACTACTATACACACTACTATACACTACTATACACTACTATACACAACTATACACTACTATACACTACTATACACACTACTATACACTACTATACACTACTATACACACTACTATACACTACCTACTATACACTACTATACACTACTATACACTACTATACACACTACTATACACTACTATACACACTACTATACACACTACTATACACTACTATACACACTACTATACACACTATACTACTATACACTACTATACACCCTACTACTAGACACTACTATACACACTACTATACACTACTATACACTACTATACACTACTATACACTACTATACACTACTATACACAACTATACACTACTATACACTACTATACACACTACTATACACTACTATACACTACTATACACACTACTATACACTACTATACACAACTATACACTACTATACACAACTATACACTACTATACATAACTATGCACTAGTATACACTACTATACAGTACTATACACTACTATACACTACTATACACATTACTATACACTACTATACACTACTATACACACTACTATACACACTACTATACACTACTATACACAACTATACACTACTATACACACTACTATACACTACTATACACACTACTATACACTACTATACACTACTATACACAACTATACACTACTATACACAACTATACACAACTATATACTACTATACACAACTATATACACTACTATACATAACTATGCACTACTATACACTACTATACACTACTATACACAACTATACACTGCTATACACTACTATAGACAACTATACACTACTATAGACAACTATACACTACTGTACACTACTGTACACTACTATACACTACTATACACAACTATACACTAGTGTACACTACTATACACAACTATACACTACTATACACTACTATACACAACTATACACTACTATACACTACTATAGACAACTATACACTACTCTACACTACTATACACTACTATACACAACTATACACTAGTGTACACTACTGTACACGACTATACACAACTATACACTAGTGTACACTACTGTACACGACTATACACTACTATACACTACTATACACAACTATACACTACTATACACAACTATACACTACTATACACTACTATACACTACTATACACTACTATACACTACTATACACTACTATACACTACTATACACTACTATACACTACTATACACTACTATACACTACTATACACTACTATACACTACTATACACACTATACACTACTATACACTACTATACACAACTATACACTACTATACACTACTATACACACTATACACTACTATACACTACTATACACAACTATACACTACTATACACAACTATACACTACTATACACTACTATATACACTACTATACACTACTATACACACTATACACTACTATACACTACTATACACTACTATACACAACTATACACTACTATACACTACTATACACAACTATACACTACTATACACTACTATACACAACTATACACTACTATACACTACTATACACAACTATACACTACTATACACAACTATACACTACTATACACAACTATACACTACTATACACAACTATACACAACTATACACTACTATACACAACTATACACTACACTACTATACTACAAACTTTAGAGTCGGTTTTAGTCTAGGTTTAGTCTGGGTTTAGTCTGGGTTTAGTCTAGGTTTAGTCTGGGTTTAGTCTGGGTTTAGTCTAGGTTTAGTCTAGGTTTAGTCTGGGTTTAGTCGTGGTTTTAGTCCTGATTTATTCTTGGTTGAGACCTGGTTTGTTTCTTGTTTAGTTTAGGTTTGATTTGGTCCTGGTTTAGTCTTTGTTCAGTTCTGCTTTAGAATGTCTTTAGTGCTTTTCCAGTCCTGGTTTAGTCCTGGTTTAGTCCTGGTTTAGTCCTGGTTGAGTCCTGGTTCAGTCCTGATCCACTCATTAGTTTAAGCTGTTTAGATGGTTTAGATCTGTCTTTGTCTGGGTTTATTCATAGATAAATTCACTTTGATCTGATTTTGTTCTAAACCAGCTTTGATGTTTTGATTTGTAGACTGTGTTAGACCCTGTCCAGTCCTGGTTAAGTCCTGGGTTAGTCTGGCTTTGGTCCTGGATTAGTTCTTATTCCTTATTTGGTAATGAATGCATTTTTCTGTGTTCTACTGGACTTTCCTCTAATTTTAGTCCATATAAAACAGTTATTTAGACCAGATATGTTCTAGTTCCATGTTTTGTCAGTAAATGTAGTAGTAAAATTACATAATTGTTGTTCGTAAATTATAAAAGTAATGCAAAGTGCTTACCTTCAGATGCAGACAGGACTAGGTTAAGTTTAGAAATGTCAGAAATGCAGCTCTTGTTTGGGGATGTGAGCGAATGGTTGGAGAGAGAGAAGAGAGGAGGAGAGGAAGAGGAGGAGGAGGAGGAGGAGGAGGAGAGAGAGGATGGGACAGTCCCTGGTTTATTTAGAACAAGTTACACGGGGAGAGAGAGAAAAAGAGGGGAATCCTTATTTAACCATGAAATATTGACTTGAGAAATCGGTCTGTGCATGCTTGTACCTGCTTGTTTCCACGGAGATGTAGATATGTTTAATGCCATGCTGTGGAACAAGGCAAAGCAAAGCAAAGCAGGTATAGCGTACCCCCATCAGAAAAGTTACGTAGAGCGCTTTACTTTAAGCTTTATCTTTTGAATTTCCTTCAGGATCAACAAAGTATAACAGTTGTCCCTCACTATATCGAGGTTCACCTTTCGCACCATCGCTGTTTTGTGGATTTTTTTTACAGCGTATGAACGTGCATTGTGTTCTGCATCCTGATTGGCTGAGGGACTGTAGACCATTGTGTTCTGTGTCCTGATTGGCTGAGGGACTGTAGACCATTGTGTTCTGTGTCCTGATTGGCTGAGGGACTGTAGACCATTGTCCATCAGTCTCCTTCGTGTCTCCTGTCCAGTACAGAATGTGTTCAGACAAATTTACATAAATGTTGGGTCTCAGTGTGACTCTTAGTGCTGTATATTTGCAAGTTTTCTCCCCGGCAAAACCCACAATGTCGATGAAACGTTCTGCACCGACGAAGGTTTGAACTTTGAGAGAGTTTAAAGAGAGAAATGTGAGAAAATGTCTGAGAAAAGTGTATAAAGTGTGTGGTGAGGGGTTTTACAGCCGGCAAAACATATAGAATAATTGTACAAAATAAAGCTGATACTTCGTGGATTTCAGTCTTAACTTAAAGCTACCATATGTAATTAGATTGGCTGACCCGCCCCTCTTGTATTCTCGCATGTCACCACTAGAGGCTGTCTACGTTACTGCTGTCTGACAGTGTGTATGTTTTGGTTTGACAGAAGACCCAGAGAGCACAGGTGAGACTGTGCAAAGACCAGGTGAGCGGAGGGGGAGGGGCCAGGTGAAGGGGGAGGAGCCACGTGGAGACAGGTTTCACATCTGCCATCTACTAAATAAAGTAAAGAAACAACATAAAGTACCACTGAGCCCCCAAAGCTTCAAATAAATGTATCGATTCAATCTATTTTCCGATTGTGACGTTCCCGCTCGTATTCCGCTCCTGTGTGTATTTATAATTCTGCTCTAAGTGTCCTGGTCCGTGATGAAATGGACTGGAGCCGATCAGATGCACATTAGTAATAGTAGAAGGCTGTGCTGCGTGTACTCTAATACTCCGCATGTGTCTCTATTGTTTGGTTATCCAGGCACAAACCGACCAACAGCTGATGCCATCTATAAATATATTCAACAAATGTAATCTAAAAATAAAACACATTTAACTCTGGGGCGTCGTGGTGACAATGAAACAGACGGGGATACCAAACCTGCATTGTGCTACCACTACTAGTACTACCAATACTACTACTAACCTCTTACTCTTACTATTAATAGTACTTATAACTTTATTTTTGGTACTACTTTTTACTACTTCTATAACTACTGCTACAACTTCTACTACGACGACTCAGTATTTTGTATCACATTATAATACACATTGATACCAAAAGGTTTGATTCTCCCCCTTCATAGATAGATAGATAGATAGATAGATAGATAGATAGATAGATAGATAGATAGATAGATAGATAGATAGATAGATATAGGCAGGTATGTAGGCAGGTAGAGGTAGATAGATAGAAGGTAAAAAGATAGGTAGGTAGGCAGATATATAGGTAGGCAGATAAGTAGATAGGCAGGTAGATAAGTAGATAGATAGATAGGTAGGTAGGTAGGTAGGTCGGTAGATAGATATATAGGTAGGTAGGTAAGTAGGTAGGTAGGTAGGTATATAGGCAGGTAGATTGGTAGGTAGGTAGATGTTTTCAGTCTGGAGTACTGCAAAGGTCAATTTCTCAAGTCGAGAGTTTGAAAAAGTAAAAATAAAAATAATTGGCCTAGAAATGACTTTTGCTTTTTCTGTAAACATTCTGCCAGTCGAAATACTTATCATATACATATAGATAAATACTTATCATGTACAGACAGATAAATACTTATCATGTACAGACAGATAAATACTTATCATGTACAGATAGATAATATACTTATCATGTACAGACAGATAAATAAATATCATCATGTACAGATAGATAAATACTTATCATGTACAGACAGATAAATACTTATCATGTACAGATAGATAAAGATAAATACTTATTATCATGTACAGATAGATAAATACTTATCATGTACAGACAGATAAATACTTATCATGTACAGATAGATAAATACTTATCATGTACAGATAGATAAATACTTATCATGTACAGATAGATAAATACTTATCATGTACAGACAGATAAATACTTATCATGTACATATAGATAAATAGTTATGTACATATAGATAAATACTTATCATGTACAGAGTTTAATATCTTCTGAAATCTGAACTGTTAAACGTAATACAAGAATCCCATGCATTTCCGCACAGGTTTGTAGGTTTGTAGACGTCTAAACAGAACAGTACTGCACTAGTGTTGTCACGATAATCAAATTTCAAACTTTATTTTGATAGTAAGGAATAAACTTGATTTTTATGTTGTTTTTGCTTTGCCTGGAGCCAAAACATTTAGTGTAACTGTAGCGATCCCTGTTTTCACATCACATTATGGTTAATATAGTGCAGTGTGATTGTCGGATGTTTCCCTGGCCTCTTGCATATTTCTGTAAGTTTTCCTGTTTGATTTGCGACTCCTGACCAGTTTAATCCAATCTGTTATCTGAACTGAAAGCAGCTCTGGATTTCTCTCCATTTAAGGGTGCACCACTCCACTGCAGCTCAGAGCCAGCAGGAAAAAATGAAACAGTTCTACTGGATGAAAACATTTAGAGAGGAGAGAGAGGAAGAGAGGGAGAGAGGAAGAGAGGGAGATGTAGGGAGAGAGAGAGAGGGAGAGAGACAGCGAGGGAGGGAGAGAAAGAGGGAGACAGAGGGAGGGAGAGAGAGAGACTGAGAGAGAGAGGGGAGACAGAGGAAGAGAGACAGAAAGCGGGAGACAGAGGGAGACGGAGAAAGAGAGAGAGGGAGAGAGAGATGGAGAGAAAGAGAGAGCAGGAGAGAGAGAGAGACAGAGAGGGAGATGGAGAAAGAGAGAGGGGGAGAGAGAGAGAGAGAGAGAGAGAGAGGAGAGAGAGAGAGACAGAGAGGGGAGAGGGAGATGGACGGAGGGGGGGGGGGGGGGGACAGGGAGAGAGACAGAGGGAGAAGGGAGGAGAGAGAGAGGGAGGGAGAGGGAGATGGACGGAGGGGGGGGGGAAAGAGAGGGAGACAGGGAGAGTGACAGAGAGGGAGAGAGAGGCAGGGAGAGAGAGAGAGAGAGAGGCAGAGAGAGAGGGAGATATCATTGGACACAATAAATGAAGGTATAGATTGTAAATTTGATTAGGATAATAATAATCTTGCAGTATATAGTTCAGCCCTAACCTGGCCAGCAACATGCATCCTCGTGATATTTGTGACTTCACAAACTCCGTCCATCAATCTGGCCTGGCTCCTGGTGTTGAGATTTTGTGGTCACCGATGCTTCAGACCAATCACAGAGCAGCTCTGTGGTTTGGAGCCAAAGGCAAAGTGCCAAACAAACCAAAACAAACATGGTGACGTCAACAGATGTGCTCCAGCTTATTTTAGCGAAAATACAGACCATTTTGTTTCTGAAAAACATGACGTCCACAAACGTCCCAAAACCTGCCTCTTATTTGGAGGAGGAGGGCCTCTCCCTGTTGTTTCCATGGAGATGTTCTTTCTTTGGCTGTAATATTCCACAGTATGGCATGACATTTATCTATCTCCATGGAGGAGTTCCAAAGTATGTTTTCACTTTTTATTTCTATGGAATCATGTAGGTGATGCGTCACCTCCAGAAAGTTACATGCTGTACCTTTATCAAAAGTTTGCTTTTTTCAGCTTGTTCCTCTGATCTGACACTTTGACCGATCAGATTCAGAGTCGGTGTGAGCCGGGTTAGTTCAGCCCTATCACCAGGTAAGGTATCTGTCAGTGTTGTTTGAGGTAAGGTATCTGTCAGGATATGCTTGTATTTCTTATCACAAATGAGGAGGCCATTGTGTCTTTAGAGACTGGACCATCAGCTAGGTTTGTCCTGGGTTACACCTGGTTTAGTCCTGGATTACACCCAGTTTACTCCTGGATTAGGAGGTACATTCCTGATTTGGTGTTACATAGCACACTATAAAAGGAGTTTAGACCTGGTTTAGTCCTAATTTAGACCCTTGACCTGGTTTAGTTCTTATTTAGTTCTGGATTACTCCTGGTTTAATCCTGGGTTAGACCTGGTTTAATCCTGGGTTAGACCTGGTTTAGTCCTGGGTTAGACCTGGTTTAGTCCTGGGTTAGATCTGGTTTAGTCTGGATTACACCTAGTTTAGTCCTTGCCTGTATTTCACATAGAGGAAGTTATTGTGACTTTAGGGACCAGACCGTCAGCTGTGTTTTCTTTGAGCTCTGTGCTTCTGTTGGCTCCGTCTGCACATTCCCCTGCTCCCCGCTCATAGTCTGATATGAACATGCAGGTCTAAACCAGGTCTAAACCAGGTCAAGGATCTAAATTAGGACTAAACCAGGACTAAACCAGGTCTGACCCAGAACTAGAGTGCGTCTAAAGCACCTGTGATAGATAGTGACCACTGCAGACTCAGAACATCGCACAGAAGCTGCTCTAATCCAGGACTAAACCATGTCTTTTTTAAATCCATGCCAGTTATTATCATTATCTGACATTCAAATCAAATTATATGGTAGATGTTTTTATAGTCATCTTTTTGTATAACATTTATTTGGTTGCCATGGTGAATAAGCCATCAGAAGGCAAAAGGAAACATCTAAGAAGACTCTTTCTTTTATAATGATTTATGAGATTTGTCGTTATAGCAACAAATGCATCAACTGTCAAAGAAAGTCTCAAATTTGATGAAGAATCAGATTAGACAAATCAGACCCATGAAGTTGTATATACTGCAGGTTGAGTCCGGGTTTAGTTTTAGGCCAGGCTTTAGTTCTTGCTTAGAACTGGTTTAGTCCTGGGTTAGACTTGATTTAGCCATGGTTTAGACCTGAATTAGTCCTGGGTTAGACCTGGTTTAGTTCTGATTTAGTTCTGGTTTATACTCGGTTTATTGCAGTGGGGTGCCCCCTGGGGGTTGACATCATCAGAGGTGCCTGACATGGTTCAGTCCTGGTTTAGTCCTGGTTTAGTCCTGGTTTAGTCCTGGTTTAGTCCTGGTTTAGTCCTGGTTTGGTTGTGGTGCAGTCCTGGATTAGGCCTGGTTTAGTCCTGGTTCAGTCCTGGTTTAGTCCTGGTTCAGTCCTGGATTAGTCTTGGTTTAGTCCTGGCCTGGTCCTGGTTCAGTCCTGGTTTATTCCTGGTTTAGTTTTGGTTTAGTCCTGGTTCAGTCCTGGATCAGTCCTGGTTTAGTCCTGGTTTAGTTTTGGTTTAGTCCTGGTTTAGTCCTGGTTCAGTCCTGGATCAGTCCTGGTTTAGTCCTGGCTTAGTCCTGGTTTAGTCCTGGTTTATTTTTGGTTTAGTCCTGGTTAAGTCCTGTTTTAGTCTTGGTTTAGTTCTGGTTCAGTCCTGGTTTAGTACTGGTTCAGTCCTGGTTTAGTTCTGGTTCAGTCCTGGCTTAGTCCTGGTTTAGTCCTGGTTTATTTTTGGTTTTCAGTCCTGGTTTAGTCCTGGTTAAGTCCTGTTTTAGTCCTGGTTTAGTCCTGGTTAAGTCCTGGTTTAGTCTTGGTTTAGTCCTGGTTCAGTCCTGCTTTAGTCCTGGTTTAGTACTAGTTAAGTCCTGCTTTAGTCCTGGTTTAGTACTAGTTAAGTCCTGGTTAGTTCAGTCAAATAAATAGAACATAATTTTATCTCACTTTACCAATAGTACAGCAAGTTTTCAGACCTTTTAATTCCTTAAATTTCATTATGATGTTGCCAAATACAAAAAAGTTCATTTTTATTCCAAAAATTCTGTAGTAAATACCCTACAAAATAAAATGAAAACTATAATTTTGGAAAGTTTTACAAAGATTTGAAAAAAGAAAACGTAGAATTTTACCTTGACATATCTATCCCGACTATATACTGTACACAACAGCCATATGAATCCTACCTGCATTACTTCTCATTGTTGATTTAAACCTTACTTTAAAAACCAGCAGCTGTTTAACTATTTTAATCTTTCTCAAACGATTTATTTTTAACCCTATACCTTCCCACCTCTTAAACAGGCGTGGTGGTATTTAGGTGCTCTTATTGTGATGGGACATTTTGCAGTTGTTGTTGTGGTTTTGTTAACTCAAGTAAGGAGTGCATTGTATTGTGTCCTGGATTTAAGCTCGTACATATTTGGGGTCGATGGGCCCTCATGGAGAGACAGGTGCAGGGCTTAAAGAAGGTCGCGTTGAATCGGTTGCACTCGACTGGCATCACAACATTGTAGAATCCCCAGAGTTTAAACTGAGACGGCGACAGGTCTGAATTCTACGGCGAAACTTGCATAGCATTAGCTTTAGTTTTACGTGTTTCACTTCCTGTGGCCTTCCTCACAAGCGTCACATGATGCTGCAGGGGCGTGTCTTGTAGGCTTACTTTGTTTTGCCAGACTGTAGGGGAAGCTTACGCCCCCTACTGTCTAACACCTTCTCCAGGACTGCATCACCGGGTGTGTGATAAGGTGTATGCTCCCTCGTCACGGTTTATGCTCCTTGGACGTGGTTTGTGGATCTTGAGGGCCTCTCTGATCCGGTGGTGGATGATCCTGGTATTTTTCCAGTCCGTGATGTGGTTTTGTTTCTCGCAGTGGTCGGATATGGCTCTACTTGTTCTTTTATTTCTCTTGTTTGTCTGTTGGTCGTTTCTTTTTCAGACTCTTTTTGAAGTTCTTTGAAGGTCTTCCTTTTTCCCCTATGGCACAGTATCGATTCTCATATATATATACGTTGCATATGTGTTCGTGTTGTATTCTGTCCTTTGCTTTCACTAATAATCGTGTGAGTTTCGTGTCTGCTTTGGTGCATTAATGTTGTGGTCGCTTATGAGAAAGGCTACAGGAAGTAGCTGAAACATGTAAAGCAGGTAAAAGGGCTTCTGTCTGACAAAAAAATCCTACGACGGGTTAAATTTGATGTTTAACTGTCAGATTGCAGATTGGTTGATCAGGTTTATGGTTAAAGAGGCAAAAGCAACTTGTTGGAGCCATTTTATAATCAAAAAGGTCCTTGAAGACGTTTTAGATGCATGTTTCAGCAATTTAGCAATCTCTCTACATTGTTTTCAGCGAATATAGTATTTTCAGAACAGTAAGAGATGGTGATCTAAATATCTCTGTAATACTGGGCCTGTCCACATGAAAAACACTGGCATAACGTTCAACATCTTCTCTGTCAGTGCAAATCATTTTTTTCACGACAGCTTCAGAAAGTGGTGATATTATTCAAACCCAAAGACCGTGGTTGTTGTCAGTTGAAACGACTTTAACCCATGACAAGTTTGGAGCATATGACGGCTATAAGCAGCTGGGTAAAAAACAGCTCCAAGTCACAAGTTCACTATTGTGCTTGTGTCTGCTGCAGTGTATGGTTCTATCTGTGACACCCGTGGATCATTATGTTACAATTTAGACATTTAAAATCGCAATATTGACAACTTAATAAAAATTAAATTGGAAAACCCATCATTCTAAATCAGGGGTTTCAGACTCATTTTCATAGAGGGTCACATCAGCAAAATGGTTGGTCTCAAAGGGCCAGATGTAAATGTAAGAGAGTATAAATATGACTAAATGTAACCAAATGTAATGTAAAATAAATGTAACTTTTTTTTATCTTGTTAATTAACTGTTTCTGTATTTATTATAAGTGACAAATTTTGCATATGAATTTGCATAGATATTTTAAAAAATGTCTGTGTAACTGTGCATCTCCTGATAAACTATTATTTTAAGACAGTTGTACCTTTTAATTTTAACTTGTTGCGGGCCACATAAAATGACGTGGCGGGTCACATTTTGCCCGTGGGCCTTGAGTTTGACATATATGCTCTAAACTATAACATCATAGTTGTTTCCTTCTCTGAAAAGCCCATTTTGCAGAATAGGCCTGATTTAACAATATGAAATCAGTAAGTTATAAATGAGTAATAATGAACAGTAATAGACTGAATACTGCGTTCATAATCTCAATCTTCATAATCTCATAATCTTAACATAACACTTTAAAGCGCCGCTCTAATGAGGCAATTGTCCGTCATCTATTGTCATCATTTCACTATCACATGTGTCATCACTATAAAAAGACTCAGGGACTTCCCAGAATGCATTGTGCTTCCTAGACCTGTAGGGAGGTCGACTTGTGCCATCGGCTCGGAGGTCATCCAGTACTTTTGGTGCTACACTGTACAAAAGTAGTGGAATGAGAGCGGGAAATGAGCTGAATTCTGAGTATTAATCTTGTTTTGGGAGGACAGATGGTTAGACTGAGTTGGTTAGACATTTAAACACATTTTTTGTTGAGAAAATGATCAAATTGTCGCCATTTTTTCATGTTTTTGGTGTAATTATATTATTTAAAGCTACACTGTGTAACTTTTAGATATTTTGTTATTTATTTATTGTTTTGTTTGTTTGCTTTTTTCCATTTTGGTTGTTTATTGTTCATTTTTTATTTATTTGTTCATATACTGTGTCCTTACTGTGAGCGGGCTCGCATCTCCACAAACCTGACTCTTATTTGCCATGAGGTCCTTCTCCTGCTTGTTTTCATGGAAATTTAGTTTTTTTTTGGCTATAATATTTTGCAATATCTTTTATATGTTCATGCAGAATGTTCCAAAATACTGTTTTAATTTTCTATTTCCATGGAGTCATGCCACCATCAGCAAATTACGCAGTGTAGCTTTAATTTTCTGACTCCATCAACAGATAATATAGCATGAAAAATGGAAATAAACTGTTTAATATATATATTAATAGTAGTCTAAAAAAACTAGGCATATACAAAAATATTAATCTGAAATTTCAAAAATAAAATTAAAACTGATTCTGCCTTTCTGTGCGGAGTTTGAATGTTCTCCCTGTGTGTTGTAAACCTGAAACACAAAAAACTTCAGCTAGGTACTAGGGCAGCCAGAATCAAAATTGCAAATCTAATCATAGTCCCAGTACTTCTAATAGTCCCTGCAGTACTCCAGACCGAGACCCCGGCTCAGATCTGGCTCGTTTTGTACAGTGCGGGTGATCACTTCGTGTGAGCTCGGAAACTCAGAAGTTATGATTCATGACTTGGAAAATTGAGCTTGAACCCAAACTCAGGTCGGAATTTCAACTCGGAAACTCGTGAGGAAGCGCTGGATTCCGAGTTTCCGAGTGTGTACTACTGGCACTTAACTGATGTAAAACTATGATCATGGACAAAATAGAGAAATAAAAGCACCAGGATTATGTAGAGTGGGTTAATACGAACATTTTAAGACCAAAATGACGAGTCTGACAGCAGCAGTTACAGAGGGAGGGGCGATGGTTTTTCAATGTAAAGTGAATTGGAGCCAGAGTTGATGTAGCCAGAAGTGCATCTGTGAGCACTTCCTATTTTGAACGCGGCGACTGGCAAACAGTCTATGGTACTATCCCATTAAACAAAGTCAGAGTGAACAAGTAGTAATGTGTAGAGAGAGAGAAGAGGAGAGAGAGAAGAGGAGAGAGAGAGAGAAGAGGAAAGAGAGAGGAGGGGAGAGAGGGGAGGAGGAGCGAGAGAGGAGAGAGACAAGAGGAGAGAAGAGGAAAGAGAGAGGAGAGAGAAGAGGAAAGAGAAAGAATACATAGAGGAGAGAGAGGAAAGGAAAGAGAGAGGAGAGAGAATAGAGAGAAAAGGGGAGAAGAGGAGAGAGAGAAGAGAGACAGAAGAGGAAAGAGAGAGGGTAGAGAGAGGAGGAGGGAGAGAAGAGGAGAGAGAGAGGAGAGAGAGAAGAGGAGAGAGAGAGGATACAGAGAGGAGAGAGAGAAGAGGAGAGAGAGAGAGGAGGATACAGAGAGAAGAGGAGAGAGAGAGGAAAGAGAGAGAAGAGGAGAGACAGAGAAGAGGAATTAATGTGTCGCCCTTAGAGGTTTTGATGAGGAACAGATCAGACCCAAGTCCATTTATTTCCAACACCAAAAATATATTTACAAAAACAACTGCAAGACTTAAAATGAGCCTGGCAGTAACTTCCTGTACACACAGCGCCCTCTTTCTGCGCAGACTGAGGTTTGCTCCTTTTATACAGCCCCTCCCTTAAACGGGTTACGCCCACACTGCAGCACAGGTGAGATTGCCCTGGAACCTTCTTAAGCTGCTCGTGCTCCCTGGGGACACATTTGGCCGTAACACCTAAGATGGCCGACAACATGGGTAAGTAGAAATTCAACAATTCAATTACAAGCAATTAGCAGATGTACTTACTCGTGTTTTTTGTTACTGGCCAACTTTACTACACAAACATTTCAATTAACCAAAAAACATTTTAAACTTCTTTGAGTACTGACATTTTACCTGTTATCTTTTAAGGTTAGGCCCGTGTATTGAAGTAGCTACATTACAACATGAAAACCTGTCAAACTGTCCCATTTTTAGCCATTTTGAAATCGTGACAGAATCTGATTGGTCGATCGTAGAGAATGCAGGGCTGTGATTGGCTGAGAGGTTAGATGGACTTGTAAGGACAGAGTGGAAGAAAACATGACGTCTATTTATAAAGTCCCATTGAAGACAAGTGGGAGCAGATACACAAACATGTACCAGAAGTGTGAAGTATTTTAATGGTGTGAAAATCTAAGTTATTTAAGGAGGAAATTCACAGTTTGACGTTTTGTTTTTTTGTCCTGTTGTGCACAAATAAATGTTGGTTAAATTTAAGGGATTGATGCAAACGGCAAAGTGCAAAAAGTTAGAATTATAGTAGTACTAGTTCTTGCAGTAATGGGCTTGTAGTAGTGGTAGAAGTAAAATAGTACATTTTAAAGGTTATGTAACTTTTCAGGTTTTCAGGATCTGCCACCTACATTACCTGTCAAAAGTTTTCCATCTCATTAAATGTTTTTTTGGGGGTTTTTCTGTATTTTTACGACTTTCTACATGTTATATATATGCAGAAGATGTATAAATACTAATAATACAAATGCTGCTGCTGCTACTACTACACTACTACTGCTGCTGATACTACTACTACTACTGCTAATACTACTATTGCTACTAACACTACTGCTACTAACACTACTACTGCTAATACTACTACTGCTTCTACTACTGCTACCTTTTCTTTGTCAAAAAATAATTAGTAGTTAATTCACTTTCTTTACTACATAATTCCATAGATCTTGCTTTATATATTTGATGTCTTCTCTATGTATCTAGAATGTAGTGTAAAGTGTAGTGGTAGTGTACTTGGAATTTTCCACAGTATGGCATTACATGTATCTATCTCACTGAAAAAAGCAGGTGTTTTTAAATTTTGTTTTTTGTTTTTTACATACTGTGCAACATTACTAAGAAACCTCAAAATAAGTTATGCAAATATTCAATAGTGATGTTCTGTAAAGTTCATTCCAAATGTGTCTACACAGTGCTGCCCTCTTGTGGCTCATAGTAGCAGTGTAACTTTTCACAAAACTTTTCAGATATTCTCTTTTAACATTAAGGTATGATGTGTCTGAAAATGTGATGTTTTTTTTTTATAATATTTTATATATATATATTTTTAAAATTTATAATATATATAAGATTTTATTTCGACAAAATCAAATTCAAATATTTCTCCCATGAGATTCTTCTTTTTTTCTAGTTTCATAGAAACTCAATAAAACAGAATGAAGAACTAAAAGTGAAACAAAAAAGCAGAAATGAGATCATAAGACGTGTTCCTTAAATTTAATAATGTCTAAAACACAAAACAAATCGTGGCTACTCCTGTTACTGTGGCTAATACTCCGGATCAACATTTTAAGAGCAGCTGAAAAACTGCAAGAATTCACATTTTGCACAATTGGATCTTAAGAAGGTTCTAAGTAGTGCTTCAAAATGCAAAAAGAAGAAATGCAAGTGAGACAAAAAAAATTTTGACTAAGCAATTTATTGCAAACAAATCATTTTGAGCGTGGTCGGATGAAATAGGCCATTGCTGTTCAAAACGTCTTCAAAGACCTTGTCTCCTTCAATGGGACAAAACTGCCCATTTGGCGTTTACATTAAAAGGTGAAAGAAAGTTTTATTCTCTGATGACAAAAAACTGAATCTTGACAGTCCTGATGGCTTTCAGTGTTACTGGCATGACAAGGTGATCCCACCTGAGATGTTTTCTACACGGCAGAGTGTAGGGGGCGCCATCATGATCGGGACTTTTTGCTTCAGTGGAACAAAAAAAGCCAAACGGCAGCTGAACATCACTATTGAATATTGCAGGGGGCGTCCCTCATGACTGAAGGCCGTCGTCTGTGAGGTAATGACAGGACAACGCTGCAGTTCACAATGCTGCTGACAAAGGACTTCTTCCAGAGAAATAACATCACTCTTTTGAACGTCCTGCGTGTTCCCCTGATCTAAATCCAATTGAGAACATTTGGGGTTGGATGGCAAGGGAAGTTTACAAAATGGACACCAGTCCCAGACAGTGGATGTCCTCCATGAAGCATCTTCACCACTTGGAGCAACATTCCCACGAGGCTCCTGGAAACACCAGCATCAAGCATGATGAAACTAATTTTTGAGATGATTAACAAGAATGGCACTGCTCCTCATTACTGCGTCCTTTTCTGAACATTTTATTTGTATTTTACGGGTTCTTGGTTTGTTTTTTTTTTTTTTTTTTTTTTTTTAAAACTTTTGATCATCTGATGAACAGCCTGTTTCCGTTTAATGATTTGCAATAATTTGCTCACTCCAATGTTTTTTTGTCTCACTTCCATTTCTTCTTTTTGCATTTTGAAGCACTACTTGGAGACTTCTTAAGATCCAGCAGTGCAAAATGTGAATTCTTGCAACTTTTCAACTGCTCTTAAAATTTTGATCAGGAGTGTACGACTAATATCACTATTATACTGCTACTACTACAACTACTACAGTAACTACAGTGCTTCATGTGAGTATCATTTCTGTTTTGTCTTATTTAAAGGTGCACTAGTATGTAAGTTTTCTGGTGAAGGGTCTGCCAACTGCTTGTCTCCATGGAGATACTGCTTTCCTTGGAATGTTCCACAGTATGGACATTAAACTTTTATGTCTCCATGGAGACATTTTTAGAAATAAAAGCATTTGAAATTGACTGGTATGAAAAATTGTTATAAACTTTTTGGAGCTTTCTACCATGTGATTGTGTTGTTCTGAAGAGGTTTTAAATGTTATCCTGCAAGTTTTAGTCATTTAGAAATTGTCTCACTGCACTTACACTAAATGAAATACAACTAGTTTTGCTGCTGCTGTTGCTACTCCCAGTACTACTACTCCCACTACTACTACTACCACTACTACTACTACTACTGCTACTAGTTTTATAGACCTGGTAGTTCTTAATAAGTCCTGGTTTAGTCCTGATTTAGCTGGTTTAAGTCCTGGTTTAAGTCCTGTTTTTAGTCCTAGTTTAGTCCTGATTTAGCTTAGTTGAATTTGTTGACTTCATATTAAAAAACAAAAAATAAAATGGAGATCCTCTTACAGAGACTAGAGGGCTGGGTGGACATCTCTGGTACTGCACTAAAGTGGTTCAAGTCCTGTCTAGAAAAACAGAGTACTTTGTTGAAATTGTTGTTCAATCTCCTCATGCTGCCGTTAGGCCAGTTAATACGCAGCAATAATGTGTCCTACCACAGCTCTGCAGATGACTCTCAGATCTATGTGTCACTGCAGCAGGTGAATATGGACCAGTGGATTCACTCTGCCACTGTATCCAACAGATCAGTGAGTGGAGACAAAACAACTTTCTCCAGATAAACTCAGACAAGACTGAAGTCATAGTCTTTGGTCCACAGAAACATGGAGAAGGTGTCAGCAGTCACCTCCAGTCTCTCTCTAAAACCTTCAAATCAAGCTAGAAATCTCGGGGTAATAATGGACTCAGACTTGAACTTCAACAGCCACATCAAATCAATAACATCTGCAGCTTTTTATCATCTAAAAACATGTCAAAAATCAAAGTTATACTGTCAAATCCAGACTTGGAGAGACTTATCCTGCATTTGTCTCCAGTAGGTTAGATACTGTAATGTCCTGCTCACTGGCCTCTCCAAACGAGCCTTAAGACAGAACAGTACATCCAGAACACTGCTGCTCGGGTCCTGACCAGAACCAGGAAGTACTTCACACATGTGTCCTGTGTCTCTGGCTCCTGTGGCTCAGAGACTTTATAGCAGCTCTGTGTGAACAAGTCTCTCCATGGACCAGCACCAAAGAACATCCCCCACATGTTAGAGCCACATGAACCATCTCACACTCTGAGGACTTCAGGGACCCAACTCCTGCTGGTCCCAGAGTCAGGACTAAACATGGAGAATTAGAGTTTCATTTTTACGCAGCTAAAACCTGGAACAGCCCTGAAGATGTGAGACAGGCCTCGACTTTGACGATGTTTAAATCCAGCCTCAAAACTGTTCTGTTTATCTGTGCATGTGACTGAAAGGTTTTTAATCTGCACTTTTCTCTTTTAATGTTCATTTTATGCTGATTATTTGTGATTTTTTTATTTTTCGATTTGTTTGTATTGTGATTTAAAGTCTTTCTTATTCTGTAAAGCTCTTTGAACGACTTTTTCTACTAAATAAACTTTCCTTAACTTGCCTTTCCCTGGAATGTTGCATAGCATGGCATTACTTTTCTATGTCCATGGAGACAAGCAGGAGACAATGAACGTTTTTGAGCAATAAAAACACCTTTACTTGAATAAATGCAAGATGGATGAATTTAATGTCGTACTGTGGAACATTTCAGGCAAACGAATAACCGAGTGACAGACCCTCGACCAGAAAAGTTACACAGTGCAGCTTTAACCTTTTCACAGGCAACACTTGTTCTAGATACTGTTTGCATCACTTCCTTTTGCAGAGTGTCGTCTTAAAAGCGAGGCCCAGATTTGCCTTTGTTCAGACGAAGAGGAGGAGGAGGAAGATGGGCCACTCTGCTGTCGTTTGGTTTATTTCTCTGGGCACCTGTCTGATCGTCATCTCTGCAGGTACAAATACTACTACTGCTTCTACAACTTCTACCGCTACTACTGTTACTTCTACCTCTACTACTACCTCTCTCTGTACTTCGACTGTTGTCTCAGCATGTTACAAGTTTTACTGTACATAATATTACTGCTACTATTACTACTACTAATAGTGTATGTACTTTGATTGCCCTCTCAACTTAAAATTATACACATTTTTTTACTACTACTACTACTACTAGTCTACGTCTTTGATTGTTTCAACTTGAAATTACAGATTTTAGGTGTTGTAATGTTTGTTATAATTTATCACTGTTACTACTACTACTTCTACTTTTATTCATAACTTGAAATTATACAGATTTTAGCTGTAAAGGTTCAGTATTGTAATGCTTGTAATAATTTCTTATGCATACTCCTAAAGGTACAAAATATGCACCATACCATTTACCACTACTTATAACTAGTACTACTACTGCTACTTGGATACTTTGATTGTCTTCTCAACTTGTAATTGTATAGATTTTAGTTGTAGTAGTCGGTTATAGTAATTTTAGTTATAAATTATTCTCTAAGCATTCTTCTAGAGCAGAGGTGCCCAAACTTTTTATTGAGGGCCACATCTCGAAACATATTTGAAGTGGAGGACCACAGACGGTGATCAGTGCAGTACTTTATACACAGTTTTGACAGAGCCGCTGTGTATTAATAAGACTTGAAACACATTTATTTTAGGTCTGTATCACACTGTGATGTTTGAGCAGTGACGTGTGGTGAGGTTTGTGGTGAGGCCCTGATGTCGTCATGATCAGATTTACAAACATATAAACCAGGGGTCAGTACATTTGGCCCCGGGTCAGTTTCTCTCCCAGTGACTTGGGGCCAGAATAAAAAAGAATTTCAAAATAAAAGTTCCGAAGTCTGTATGAAGTAGCTCTAATAGTATGAAATAAAACCAGCTGGTTTTGTATTGTTTTTTATCCTTATTCTGGTTCCCCAATTTTCAATGGATTTTAAGTCATTAAATTTCTTACTTTTTCGTGCCACTCTGTTTGAAAAGAGCGAGACTTTTGTCCTGTCGTCTGGAGCAAACCATTTAGCTGGTCCTTTAATTATAACCACCTGCTTCGACCGAAAGTCCAGTTTAGAAAACTGTTTGAGCTTTAATATGTATCTTCCTCCATTTAAAAAGTAGGGCCAGACAAGAAGAAAAAAGTGAACAGATTGCTAAACTTGATTTGCTAACTCTAAATTGTAGTTTAAGGCCCCTATTCTACGGGAGTTACAAGAATCCCTGGGCTCACGAGCGCCCCCTAACATGAGGCAGGGTAACTACGTGCCTCACCCGGCGCCTTTTCACAGCCGCTTAAAGCAGCAGCGTCACTGCTGAGCTACAGCAGTCAGTCCATGTGAGGCACGAACGGCCTGTGCCTCACCGCACGTCTCTTTTCAGGATTTGAACGGTAAACGTAAAATTGCAGCGTTAAATATAAAATAACTTTATAGTACAAATCATTGGATAAAAATAACCATTTCATTTGTTTTTTTCTCTGTGATGACAGGTGAGGCCTCACCTCCCGTCTGCACGTCACTGTGTTTGAGGATATAGTGGTAGAAATGGTTTAATTTGCTGTTAAAAGTTCTGATTATGATCACTTGGGTCGGTTCAGCAGGAGGCCTGAGGGCCACATTTGGCCCGCGGGCCATAGTTTGGACACTCCTGTTCTAGAGGTAATTAATATACCACATAATATTACTATTACTGTTTTGAGTTTGAACTGGAGCGGGGCAGATTTTAATCACGATTAATCACTAATCACTGGGTCTAAATAGTTCTTTATTTGACCTTCTGGGCTTAAATAAACTGTAGGATTCACTCTGTTGGGCTGGTTTGACTCGGATCCTGATCTGGAATTTCCCCACTGTGGGACTAATAAAGGCATATCTTATCTTATCTTATATGATGTTTCTTTGTGTCTGAGACTAAGTTATTTGAAAATATCCAAATAAAAGTCTAAATAATAATAAAAGGCTCAGTATTGGCCTATTGTATTATTTTCTACATTCAGATATAGGACTGGAGTGTTCTTGAAGGTGGTGTTTTGTGTCCTGTGGTTGTCCTGTGTGCTCTGGAGTGTTCTTGAATGTTTTGAAGGTGGTGTTTTGTGTCCTGTGGTTGTCCCGTGTGCTCTGGAGTGTTCTTGAATGTTTTGAAGGTGGTGTTTTGTGTCCTGTGGTTGTCCTGCTCTGCTGCTCCTGTCTCTTCACTATGATCCTGAAGCCTTCTCGAGTCCTGGCTCAGTCTTTAGTTCAGATCTGGTGCAGTTCTAGGTCAAACCAGCTCACATGTTACTCAACATGTGTGATTTAATATCTCTGTAGTTAACATGATTGACACATGCACATTGCTGCTGATAATCCTCCGCGTGCTCATACTGAATCACATATTTAGTGTGACTCTCGGTTTACAGACTTTAGCGGCTGTTCCTCCTGATCTGAGTGTTTTTGGAGAGTTTGTGTCTGTCCTCGTGTCCAGTGCACAGACACAGTGGACATGTCCTCTCTGTGTATCAGTGTATGTGTGTATCTGTGTATTGAGTTGACGTGATAAAACCCATGAACATGCCCAGCTCTAGTAACTGTAAAGCAGGTTTTTATTTAATCAGTTTAAAGTCTGTGTATTTGAGGAAAATTATATTTAAGTGAAAATGTGCAAATTTACCAAAACATTTAATTAGTCTTATACGAGTCTATTCATTTGAAAAAGTGCATTTGACAGATTAATGTTTTTCCAATTCTGACTTGGTTTGGTGAGATAGTACCTGTGATAAATATTTTTCATAGTTAATATACATCACCTACGCAGCAGTTTGTGAAGAAAAGTAAAAAGCAAATATCATCAACACAGAAAACTCCATCTGAAATGTAGAAACAGTTTATACACGAGGAAAGCACTTCAGTTTAACTAAATAAAGGCGTTGTCATTTATTTGTATCAGTCTAATCATAAATATTGTGTCATTTAGAAGTTTTGACCCTTTTTAACATTATGGTTGCTATGGAAACAGTTGCGTAATTACCTCCACATATGTCACATCTGCTGTCAGACAAAAACTGAATAAAGAAGTGACCTAAGTGAGTGTGACGTCACCCACAGCGTTCGGCTCCAGTCAAATGAAGCTCATCGAGGCTAGAGCAGGTCACGGAGGAGGATTTGGAGCCCAGGTCTATATTTGGAATTCAGACCGCGAGTATCATAGCAACCAAAGAGCCAATCAGGAGCAAGGCTGTTGAAGGTAGCACCGGGATCATGCAGAGTGGGTCAATATGAACATTTTTAAAACCAAAATGACGAGTCTGACAGCAGCAGTAACAGAGAAGGGGCGGCGTTTTTTCAATAGAAAGTGAATTGAAGCCAAAGTCGATGGAGCAGGAAGCACACCCATGATCACTTCCTGTTTGGAGCACTGTAGCTAGCACGTTAGCTATGCACATTTATATATACAGTCTGTCATGTCAAATCAGGAAGTGAAATTATAAGCTTCTATAAACTCCGAGAAACTAATTGCAGTTAAAACAAAACTAGGAAAAAAAACACATGATTCTGAATAAAATCTTAAATATAAATATGATAAGTGTTTTGGAGAAATGAGCAGTCTAAGTGTCGTCTGCGCTCTCAATGGAAAAGTCTTGAATATTTCTGATAACACTGTGATAGTTTTCAGGTCACACTTCCTGTCAGGTGAAAGCCACAAGTGTCGCTCTAAATGACATTTTCCACAGACATTATCCGACAACTACATTAGGTTTATATGTTTTATTTCAGCATAAAGTAATATTAAAAAGCAACGACATGATGCTGTGTGATGTTGCATTTTGTTTCATATAAATACATGTTTGTCGTTATCTTTGTGGTTGTCAAAATCAGTATTGAGTATCTAGGCTTCTACTTATTATCGAAATCAAGTTTGAAATTTTAGTATTGCACTTTATTTATTTATTTATCTTTATTTTATTTTATTCATTTATTTATTTTATTATGTATTTATTTTATTTTATTTTTTTTTTTTAATTTATTTTATTTTATTCTACTGCTACTGCCACTACTAGTACTACTGGTACTACTGGTACTACTACTACTACTACTATTACTACTACTGCAACAACTATGGAGACAATTAAAACTACTTCTGCAGCTTCTACTCACAAAAGAACTTCTCATTTTGTTTTTATTAAAATGAATTTGAATAATAGGCTACCTCAGTGGTTCCTCTCAACGTGAAGAAGCAGCGGCTCTACTCCGAGCTCTCCCGTGTGACTGAGCTCCTCCACCCTGTCTCTAAGGGTGCGCCTAGGCTCTAAAAATGACAAATGTATGAATGAATGATATAAATAAAATAAATAAATATTGATATAAATATAATGACGTCAATACATTACATTTAACTAAAACTGAAACTTGTACTGGGATTATTTTCAACAAAAATATGCCAAAACACAGTAGAATGACTTTTTGATGTCTTGGGATGGGCTAATTTTTGGTCAATTATGATTTTTGAAAAGAAAAAAGAAACTAAAACTGGATTTCCATATTGATTTCCTGAACTTAAACAATACAAACTTTTAATCACTGCAGTTTAACACAAATAATAGTCCAGTTTCTTCCTTCAGACTCCACATTGATTGGCTGTGGACCTCATTAAAAAGACCAAGGCTCATCAATTAAAAATAACTGAACCTTGATTAAAGCGTCATTATTTGCACAGCCTGAATATAAAGTGCAGGCCGACTGTGTGTAATTATAATGTGAAACTGTTACATAATGACTGTCCCATGGGTGTGATTCTGTAGTTCTGAGCTCTACAAGGCAAGAGGAGTTTATTTGCATAGAAAAATTCATACAAAGTCATTCAAAGTGCTTTACAGAAAAAAAAAAAAAACACAAAAATCACAATACAAACAAATCAAAACATAAATAATCCAAATTAATCAACATAAAATTAACATAAAAATAGAAGAGCGCAGTGTTAATATTCAAAAGCCACATGTAGGGGACGGTTAGTCAATGCTGAGAAATACTATTTATCTAGACCAGAGATGGGCAAACTACGGCCCGGGGGCCACACCCGGCCCATTGGGCTTATTAATCTGGCCCACTCAACGTGACCATATTATATTAAAATAGATAAGGGTAAACATTGCTCAGTTTACATTTCCCAAATTATGGCGCACTTCAGCTACATCAACCTTGTATCACTCTCTTCTTCTCTTAGCTTTTCTGCAAAAATGAGTTTATCAAAGAAAAGAAAAGTGGATAGTGAGCTCTGAGTGTTTAATATGGAGTGGACAACTAAATATTTTTTCACCGAAGTCCGATCAAAGTACCAAGGCAAGTTTTTTTGCTGGCATTAAAATTAGTAAATGTTAGCAAGTCTTTCTCTGAAGGCGAGTTTTTAAATAAATGCATTTGGAAAAC
Organism: Periophthalmus modestus; assembly: GCA_019594935.1. Classification (NCBI taxonomy): domain Eukaryota; kingdom Metazoa; phylum Chordata; class Actinopteri; order Gobiiformes; family Gobiidae; genus Periophthalmus; species Periophthalmus modestus. Next base: position 7,749,770 of record JAIEZT010000198.1, read on the forward strand.
AATTTGTACAATGAGCCGTTCATATTCCTGCTGTGCTACATGTTATAGACCAAATCTCTAATGTAACATAAACACATATATATATATATATATATATATATATCCTGTCCCGACCCCTCTGTCAAATTTTAGATTCCACTGTGGCCCATGTGTCAAAAAGTTTGCCCACCCCTGGGCCAGACCAAACTATTGTCTCACCACAGACACGCCACAATGTGTGACAATGTGTCGCTGTACTTCTGCTTTTTAAAGAATAAAATGAAGTACTGTATTACATTAAAGGCAAAATTACAAACAAACAAAACTAGTTAATTTTAAACGGTTTGCATTCAGACCATCCTAATTATTCACCACGATGAGTTTTAAAGTGCTTTTCACAACTTTCAGAGACGAGCGGAGTTTGATGTCACAATAAAACTAACAACTAACTTGCTAATGCGCACTTCCTGATTCTCTGATAATAAAAGCTTATGCACTATATCTGTATTGGAGTCGGACACATTTTGTTTAGGATTATCAAAATCAGCACAGAGTATGTAGGCTTCTCCTTACTACTACTACTACTACTACTACTACTACTACTACTACTCACAGCTATTACTACAACTATGAAAAAACAACTCCTAATTTTATTTGTATTGTTGAAATACTTGGATAAATGCAAACGTTAATGACAAATACCTGGATAATGTAACAGAGCCAATAGATTTTTAATTTTTCGACTCATGTCTATAAATGTGAAAATAACCGTACATGTATTTAAACGCCTGTTACCATCTGCACTTCAAACCACATACTCTGCGCTCTGAAATGTGCTGTGTAAAATTAGACTTAGATAAAAAGAGTTTGTGGAAGTTGTGGTTTGAAACGTCAAACTGTTTCCTAAGCAATAAAAAATAGACTGTTCAGAATATACCTCTGTTTTATAGTTTTTAGGATTGCTTAGTTAATACTTAATACTTTTTTTTTTTAACCTCTACCTTGGTAGTATTTTGAAGTAACAGTATTCTTACTCGAGTAAAAGTTGTAGTTACTCATCCCTCTGTGAGTTAGTGTAGTAGTCCTGGAGAGTATAGTAACAAACAGGCTGAGTCTTTTACTTCATTAATTTGTTTTTCTGCCTCAACACTCCTCATGACATCAGGCGGGTTTTGGACGATCAAACTTGGTGTAAAGCTGCAGAAAATAAGGAAACTTTTTTTGTCTTAAGCAATGTGCTCACGAGTGCCACACACGGCCATTCTGTGCACCTCAGTTTTTTGGTATCCGAGTATATCACGTTTTTTTCCCCATTACTAGTGCAATGTGGTGTACCTCAGGGCACTGTCATCGCCCCAGCCTTGTTTATTCTCTTTAAGTTTCTCTTTAGACTTTTCTAGAAGCTTTATCTGCGTTATTACCCTAAAGTGACAAAATGACACCAGTCGCATAGGCAGATAATGCACTAATAAATGAGTAACTGGGCCAGCCCCTGGAGCGTGAGGTTTAGTGCCTTCAACACGGTGTTTTCTTTTCAAGTGAAAAAACACCTAGGTGTGAATGACTTAAAATATAAGTGTCATGTTGAAAAAATGTGTAAAGTGCTCATCTGTGGTGCAGGAAAGACTCTGGTGAACGACTCACGAAAGCATGCAGCGGAGATGCACCTGCCGCGCCTCGCCCACATAAACTACCACACTCGGCTTCTCAGCACTGCAAACAGACGCAGTTCTGCACAGGCAGGTTTTGCATTGACACTGTGCACTGGGTTTTCACCGGCCCGCGCTGAAAAAAGTCCTGCCTTACAATGAATGGCGATCCTCAGTGTGTTTCCTCACGGGACACTGTCCAGCACTGCCATCCTGCAGAGGTCATGTCCCACTCTGGCCACTAGGAGGCTCAGTGCGTTCAATCGTTCTGACAGTGTCTCTCATTTTGATCAATGGGCAAATTCAGTGAACTCCTGAGAGCACGGCCCAGGGGTCGGGTCTCTGCACGCGGCCCAGGGGTCGGGCCTCTGCACGCGGCCCGAGGGTGGGGCCTCTGCACGCGGCCCGGGGGTGGGGCCTCTGCACACGGCCCAGGGGTGGGGCCTCTGCACGCGGCCCGGGGGTGAGGCCTCTGCACACGGCCCAGGGGTCGGGCCTTTGCACACGGCCCAGGGGTGAGGCCTCTGCACACGGCCTTTTTGGATGAGACGGGGGTTGAGTGGGTTCATAAAATTTTCCCACAGTGATATGACCTCGGAATTTTTATTTATCATTTTAATAATTCTAATGTCTTAAATACTTTTTATATATCTAATATATAAAACAAAATAGTGACAAAAGCTTAAGGTTGAGAATGAAATGATTTGAACATTTGTTTCTTCAGCTCCTTCATGTGATTTAGTTTGTGATTTGTTTTGTTGGAGTTATAATCTGACACTGTTTAATAACTTGTTCTTTACATTTACTCAAAGTTTTCAATCAGTGTGAGTAACTGTTTGGACGTAACATCTGACGACATTTTACTTGAGTGATTGACATTTGACTTACTACTACTTTTTACTGCATAAGATTATTTTAAATTAATTGTACTAATCCATGAGTACTACTTTGATCATTTAAGTCACAATATGGTAAGACTTCTGTACAACTGCTGTTGCCGTTGGTACCACTAGAACTTACCAGTGTAGTACTACTTAAAGGGTACTATGTAACTTTTCTGGTGAAGGGCCTGGCTCCTGCTTGTCACCATGGCGATGTTATTGCTTTTTCTCGCTTGCATTTATTCAATTGCAGGTGTATTTATGGCTCAAAAACACCTTGAACTTTACTGAAAGCGGACTCGCCTCTCCACAAATGTGACCTGTAACTTGACCTGGTGGTTTCAACTGCTTGTTTCCATGGAGATGTGTTTAACGTGATGACAATTAGATATTCAAAACTTTCAAAAGGCAGTTTATATGTTTTCTTGTTTGCATTTTACACCATGTTCTCGTGAGTCTGTCGTCGGGTTTGTGGTAAACTCGAGGTGCAGAGCATTGAGCAGAAAAGTGCATTCTTCCTGTGGTTTTGACACCTTTAAAATTTACCGTGAGCGACAATAAAAGACAATACACGAACACCACTTTCAGTTTGACTCCAGCAGATACAGGAAAAAATGACAATTGTACCGGTGATATGACTGGAACCGGGTTAGACCTGGTTTAGACCTGGTTTAGACCTGGTTTAGACCTGGTTTAGACCTGGGTTTAGTTTAGACCTGGTTTAGTCCTGGTTTAGTCCTGGCTTAGACCTGGTTTAGATAGTCCTGGTTAGTCCTGGTTTAGACCTGGTTTAGTCCTGGTTTAGTCCTGGTTTAGACCTGGTTTAGTCCTGGGTTAGACCTGTTTAGTCCTGGCTTAGTCCTGGCTTAGTCCTGGCTTAGACCTGGTTTAGTCCTGGTTTAGACCTGGTTTAAATCTGGTTTAGACCTGGTTTAGTCCTGGTTTAGATCTGGGTTAGTCCTGGTTTAGATCTGGTTTAGACCTGGCTTAGACCTGGTTTAGACCTGGTTTAGACCTGGTTAAGATCTGGTTTAGACCTGGTTTAGACCTGGTTTAGACCTGGTTTAGATCTGGGTTAGTCCTGGTTTAGACCTGGTTTAGATCTGGTTTAGACCTGGTTTAGACCTTTAGTTTAGACCTAGGGTTAGTCTTGGTTTAGTCTTAGTTTTTTAGTCCAGCTTAAGTTTAGTCTTGGTTTAGTCCTGATTTAGTCCTGGTTTAGTCCTGGTTTAGGCTGGGTTTTGTATCGTGTCAGTTTTGGTTTAGTCCTGCTTTGGCTCTGTTTTAGTTCTAATTTAATCCTGGTCTGGTCTTGGTTTAGTGCTGGATTAGTCCTGCTTTAGTCCTGGTTTAGTCCAGCTATATTCCTGGTTAAAAGTCCTGGTTTAGTCCTGGCTTAAACCTGTTTAGAAGTAAATTTGCCTCCATTTGATCCATCCTTCAGTGTCGTGCAGTGTTAAACGTGTCAGGAGCAGTGGGACCATCTGCAGATCTTCAGCTGGTCTTGGTCAGGTGGTCGACCTTCGCTGGAGGATTTGACCTACGGTTGTGGGTTGATGGGAAAATTTGGAGTGGCCGGGGTAAACCCACCCAGATAGTGTTGGTTTTGATCTGGTTTTTATCTGATTTTGATCTGGTTTCATACGGTTTTGTCGTGATGTAAGATGTCAGACGTGGGTGGCACTCAGTTACATTTACTTTAGAAAATGTACTTTTCAGACTTCTGTAGCAGCGTACTTTTACTCCTACTTGAGTAATGTATTTATTGAAGTAACAGTACTGTCGCGTGAGTAAAAGTTTGGTTTACTCTTCCCACTGTGAGCTCCTTTGAAAACACCAGCTTTTGTACATTATTTAATATTTTGTCCTTCCAATTACATTAACTTCAAATTATAAATCAGATGTTACCTCCCAACTTTTACCTTCCTCGAGTCATTTCTTGGACTACTACTTTGTACTTCTACATGACAATATTATTACTTAAGTACACTTTTTGGCTTCTCTACCCATCTCTGAATTGGTGACGGTTCATGTTGCACTTTTTTATTTGTATTCCCCTCATATTTGTGTCCACAGATCCGTCTAAAGGCTGCACACACTACGCAGGTATCGGCCAACGCTACGAGCTCCCTCTACGTTTGGCCAAAGATATGAGACTGAGATGGCGGTTTGAGAAAACGGTTATATATGACAGTAAAGTGCAAAGCAACTATTCAGTCACAGTAGGGGGCGCTCTCATCCTGCCTAAAGTGGCCCTACGAGACCAGGGAAGCTACACTGCGGAGGTAATCAACAAAGAAGGACAGACCAATAAAGATACTGTGGCCCTATGTGTTCAAGGTAAGTGGGACGTCACTGAGAAACATATCCAGTGACTTTGAGGTTGAGTTAGTGTGTTTTATAATCTCACTACAGTGTTTTATAATCTCACTACAGTGTTTTATAATCTCACCACAGTGTTTTATAATCTCGCTACAGTGTTTCATAATCTCGCTACAGTGTTTTATAATCTCGCTACAGTGTTTTATAATCTCGCTACAGTGTTTTATAATCTCGCTACAGTGTTTTATAACCTCGCTACAGTGTTTTATAATCTCGCTACAGTGTTTTAGAATCTCGCTACAGTGTTTTAGAATCTCGCTACAGTGTTTTATAATCTCGCTACAGTGTTTAATAATCTCGCTACAGTGTTTTATAATCTCGCTACAGTGTTTTATAATCTCGCTACAGTGTTTTATAATCTCGCTACAGTGTTTTATAATCTCGCTACAGTGTTTCATAATCTCGCTACAGTGTTTCATAATCTCGCTACAGTGTTTTATAATCTCGCTACAGTGTTTCATAATCTCGCTACAGTGTTTTATAATCTCGCTACAGTGTTTTTATAATCTCGCTACAGTGTTTTATAATCTCGCTACAGTGTTTTTATAATCTCGCTACAGTGTGTTTTAAGTATAATCTCGCTACAGTGTTTTTATAATCTCGCTACAGTGTTTTATAATCTCGCTACAGTGTTTTATAATCTCGCTACAGTGTTTTATAATCGCTACAGTGTTTTATAATCTCGCTACAATGTTTTATAATCTCGCTACAGTGTTTTATAATCTCGCTACAGTGTTTTATAATCTCACCACAGCGGTTATCATTTGTCATATTTTGTATGATTTTGTTACAGAGAGCGTTTCAAAGCCCACTGTGACGATTCAATGTCAAGCAAAATTGAATCGAGTCCAGTTCACCTGCTCTGTTCCTCAGGTAAGAACTTTTTTACGCTACAAATGGGTTTCGTCCTATGGCAGTCGTCTCCGTGGTCATAGCAACTAACTAATTCAGTTCAAAGTATTACAAAGTATTACACCTTTTGAGTGTGGAAATGTCCTCGCAAAGTCCTTCAAATCAGGAAGGAATTGTTTGTCTGAAACCCATGGATTGATACTTTGCAGCTGATGTCGTCAACGTTCTCTTGGGGCGTGATGCTAACTGGATGCACTGCTCTGTCTGAAGCTGTGTTATTCACGTTAGACTTTAATCTGATCTTTGTTTTAACACAGTCTGACCATAACGAACTGACTTAACTGGATGTAATTGGATCGGATCAGGGCGGGAGGGCATCTGACAGAAACATTTGACTAAACCAACGCTTCTTTACAGTCGTGTGAATTTATTTTTCCTTATAGACTAAGGACATCACTTACGAGTGGCTCGATGGAGGGAAGGTTATCGCTAATGAAAAAGGAAAGATTCTACATCGAACTTCCCAACAGCTGGGGTCTAACTCATTTACCTGCAAAGTGTCCAACATGGCAACGTCTCAAACCAGCGATCCAGTCCAGTCCGGTCCAGACTGCATCAAACATGGTAAGAGAAAGTGAAAACTGTCGGCTTAAAATACAGTGAAATGTACATGGCGTTTCCTAACATTAATGCTCAGTTCCTCCTGCAACAACAACACAACAGGCAGCACGACCCCAGACGATGACGGAAAATTGCTCGGGCTCGACTTTTGGCTCATGATCGGGATTCTGTCGGGAGGAGGAGGTAAGACCAGAGGCATTGTGGGTAAAAATCAAGAGTTAAAAGCGCTGAACCTGATTTTTACCATCTTAAAAAACGTGAAAAGCAGAACTAAATCATTTTAAACACTCTGATGTAGGGTCTTGTTATTGCTTCGCCTTGAATGTTCCACCATATGGCATTAATTCTGCGTTTGTCCATGGAGGTGAGCACCTGACACTACTAGGTTAAGTTACAGGTCGGATCTGTGGAGAGGCGAGTCCACTCACAATAAGAATACATGTTTTTCCCAGGTACTTGCAATAAAACAGACAAAATACACATGCTAGATGGATGAGTTTAATGCCATACTGCGGAACATTACAGGCAAAACTAAAACATCTGGAGCAGCAGGGGGCGTACCTCGCATCAAAGTGTTTTTTTTAACTCAAATTTTATGCAAGATCATTTGTTCAATCAGATTTTGAACCACTCTTTCACTATTTGAGCCTGGTGAATCCTGGCATTGTCATGTTGGAATATGTAGAAGAAAAAATCCACTGATGGAATAACCTGGTCGTTCAGTATATTCAGGTGTCAGCTGACCTCATTCTTTGAGCACAGACTGTTGCTGAACCTAGACCTGACCAACTGGAGGAGCCTCGTACTTATTTGCGTAGTAAAATCCAGGTGGTGGTGTTTTAGCGACCAGTCTGTGGCCCTCAATCGGCCCTCAGCTTTGTGTTTTTGTATGTGGCCCTTAATGAGAAACGTTTGGACACCTCTGACAGCCATCGAGCTTAAGTGAGTTGATCTGACGTAGTAACGACCAGGACATGCTGTTGGAAACACTCTGAATTGAAAAACCAAACTTTAGCTCAAAGCTCCGCCCACAGAAGAGAAGGGCCAATAGGAAACAGCTGCCCCCGTCCCCCTCTGTCTCACATGACCTTTGGCTTATACCTTGGCAGTTTGGATCTTTGCTGTGAATTTTTTCAGTGCAAATTTTATACTTTAACAGAATTTTGACTGTTGAATGTGAGGGGTTGAAATTCTTTGTGCTAAATATTTAAAGGTGATTTTATTTTATTTTATTTATTTTATTTTTTTTATTTTATTTTATTTTTTTTATTTATTTTATTTATTTTATTTTATTTATTTTTTTATTTATTTTATTTTATTTTATTTATTTTTTTTTATTTTATTTATTTTATTTATTCCAAACGCATTAAAAAAGCATATTTAATGAATCAACTGAATTTCAGAAAAAAAACAATTCAGTCATGTTTTTCAGAGTAAAAAAATTCACAGTGAGAATTTCAGCTGCATTTAAAACTCAAAATCTGATGGAACAAATTGTCTTCCATGACATCTTCTGACAGATTTATTTTTGTAGTTTTTTTACTGTTACAGATAAAACATAATAAACTGTATAAATGGTGTTTTTGACAGGACTCGTGCTCACGCTCATCGTGGCGACCATAGTCTGCTGCTCAATCAACAGAAGGAAGAGAAGAATGAGAGTGAAAGGTACGATTTAAAAAACAATAATTCAATAAAAAAAAAACTATATATAAAACCAAACAGATCGAGATAAAGCAACATGCAATGACGTATGTTTAATACAATACTATAGATGCTGGAATTTGTCTCGCAAAACCAGACTACAAATACAAAATAATGATAATAATAGAGGTTACTTTTTAGAATAAGCGGCTAATGAGCTGTAACTGTTCTGTGCTTATCCCTGGAAAACTCACGGGGTCAAATTTAATGTAATGTAAATGCTGCTACCCAAAATGAAAAAAAAAAAAAAAAAAAGTAAAATTTCAAGATTTAAAAAAATGTTGAAAAGCCCAGAGTGTCACTTCTGGCCCCTGTATAGAGACAAAATCATCTTCTCAGCAAAACCAGCGGTTGGTAAAATTGTAGTTTTTTTTGTTAATCCTTTTAGTAATAGCTGGCGGAATGTCTATAAGTAAGTTTTATATTCTTTTTGGATAAATTAGTGAGCCCAATGGGTCAAATTTGGCCCTGATCCTTAATTAGGGAATAAAGGGTTAAAATTGAAAAAGTGGATATTTCAGTGTTCAGTGAACTAACAGCAGTAATTTAATTCAGTGTTCATAATTTTCCAAAGAAGAAAAGGGCTCTTAGGTTCTCCAGGGTTAAATCAAAATTAACTTATGTGAATTAAGAGTTAAAAATGTGATAGTTGTGCGTTTCCGCTTCCTTTTACTTCTGCGAATATTCAAAATGTGCATCCAAAATAAGGTGATGGAAACATGGCTAATGTTGAGCACTGTGCTGACATGTCTCTAAACACGTCCAAAATGTGTCAGAGCTGCTACACCCACTGTATAAAGTGATAAGTATTTAGTTTGTACCTGAGATCCAAACATAGACTGTATATATAAATGGACATGGGCTTGGCTAACCCGCTAGCTCCAAATAGGAAGCGAGTATGGGCGCACTTCCACCCTGGCTCCAATTCACTTTCTATTGAAAAACTGTGGTCCCTCTCTGTGTAACTGCTGCTGTCAGACTCACCGTTTTGGTCTTAAAATGTTTGTATTAACCTGCTCTATATTTTTATTTCGCTATTGTGTCTGTAAATCAAGATATGAGCATTAATAACTTCTTTCTGCGAGGTTGCTCCTGCTAGCGTTAGTGACAGGTTTGATTGATCGAGGTCAGAATCTTTCGCTCTACAGTCACAGCAACAACAATCTACTTTCAGTTTCTACTTTTTGCTGTACAAAGGTAATTATTTGAGCTTGTACTTACATCAGATGAACAAGAACTGCGTCTCCAGTGGAATACCACTCACCAACACCATCACTATGGTAACCAAAGAGGCCACGCCCACTCACACGGCCCGGGACACTCGCACGGCCCCGCCCACGCCACAGACCCCTCCCCCAGACAGGCCACCGCGAAGCAGGGACCGGCCGCCGCGGGACATACTGGACCGAGGCCCCCGAAAGCCAGACAGAACCGACCCAGACCTCCTGATCCCATCACAGGACAACCTCTACCAGGGCCCAGGAGGCAGCCGGAGACGGGGGAGACGCAGGTGAGGCAAACACCTATGCTACGGCTATTACCCCTGCTACTGTCCCTGCTATTACCCTTGCTACTACCCCTCCTATTACCCCTGCTATTACCCCTGCTTGTGGTGTTCATTTTCTTCGTCTTTTCCAGGTGCCCAGTATTGGTAATGATGAAGAAAACCCTCCTCCTCTGCCTCAGCCCCGAAAGAAAGGCCCCAGGACACAGAGGAGATGAAGATCCACAGCAAAACTAGGACTTGGGTTTTGAAATACTGGTCCAGTTTTGAGCAAGTTTTATAATCTTGATGTATTCTACCCGTCAATGGGATCGATGTGGTTCAGACCTGGTCTAGTTCTGGTTTAGTCCTGATTTAGACCCCGTTTAGACCTGGTCTAGTTTTGGTTTAGTCCTGGTTTAGGCCTGGTCTAGTTCTGGTTTAGGCCTGGTCTAGTTCTGGTTTAGACCTGGGTTAGTCCTGGTTTACACCCCGTGTAGACCTGGTCTAGTTCTGGTGTAGTCTTGGTTTAGACCTAGTTTCAACCTGGTCTAGTCCTGGTTTAGACCCGGGTTAGTCCTGGTTAAAACCTGAATTTGATGAATTGTAAATATAAATATGATGCAGTGGAGAAACATTCAGAAGGTCATGTCATAAGATTTAAGTTTGTACTAAAACTATTTAGAATATTACATTCATAATTACACATTTGTCCAGGCAAACGACTCATGATGATAATTCAATATTAACTTGTTTTTGTTTTAATTACCAGAAAATGTGAGGATTTCTTGTTTAGATTTTTTTTAGATTTTATATTTTGTCTATATTATCAAATACTCTATCACTTTTTTCGTGCATTATGTGGTACTTGCCAAACTGATGCAAACGACTGCTTGTAAATACAAATATTTATTGCTTAACAATAAAACTTGTAAACTTGATAGTCTCTCTTTTGTCTCTGCTATGAATCAAAAATAGTTGGTGGTTTATAAAAATGGGTCAATGGTGGTTTCCTGGACAAGTTTTTATTTATTTATTTACATGTATGTATGTAGGTAGGTTATTACTACAAAATAATATTACTCAAGTAGAAGTACAAAGTAGTGGTCCAAAAAGTTACTCAAGTAAAAGTAACTTAAAGAGTAACTGTTGGGACGTAACGTCTGATTAGTGAATGTAATTTGAAGGGAAAAAAATCATTAAATAATTCACAAAGTCTGATCTTTTCAAACAGACACAAAAATGAGACAAACTAAAAAAAACACAAATGTTCAAATCGTTTCATATTGTCGACGTAAAGCTTTTGTCATTTTAAACTTACTCACAGGGGGGAGTCATCAAAACTTTTACTCAAGTAAGAGTACAGTTACTTCAACAAAAAAAGTATGCCAGTAGAATGGTACTCTGAAAAGTCATTTCAGAGTACTATAGTAAATATAATGAGTACTACCCACCTCTGCCTATATCTGAAATTTAACAAAACCAAACAGAATTATTCACATGTTCCTGTCGTTTGCAGTATTTTAACTTTTCCAAATTCAAAAGATATATTTAGTTTAAAATTGTTAATCACTATGGCAACTATTCTTATTTTTTATAATTCTCAAGCCCATGAATACGTTACTTTACATCTACTGAGTGTAGTTTCTAAGCAGTGTTAATGCGACGGCAAAGACATATCCATAGAATTTAATAAATATAAAATAAAATGTGAAGTAGTAGTAGTAGTAGTAGTAGTAGTAGTAGTAGTAGTAGTTTCTAGTGGAGATTTGCCTCTATGAAAATGTTTGTTTAGGATGTGTACAGTATGTAATGTTCCACAGTGCGGCATTAAACGTATCTATGTTGCATTTATTCAGTTACATGTGTTTTATGGAAAGAAAATGTCTTGAAAATCATGCATTGTTTCTGTGAGCGAGGTCGCCACTCCACAGATCTGACTGATAGTGATTGATAGTACAATGTCACACGTTCCAGGCAAAAGCAACTCAACATGTTACTTTGTGCAACATTAAAAAATATAAAACAATAAGATGAAATGACCATTGTAATACGCGTTATGTCCAGCAGAGGGCGCCATTTGTCTATTTTTTTTTTTACCCTTGAGCTCATTGGTTAAATAAAATCTTGTGTTTGACCAGAATCCGATAGTTTTTTCAGTCAATGCAAGTCAAATTTACAGCATTTTTCAAAACATATATGAATTTTTGCCTGTTAATTATTAATTTCAAACATTTGCATAATTGTGTCACTTGTTTAAAATGTAAGGAAAGAATATGAATATGAACGCTTGCTCTAATTGTAAATAATACCCAGCTGACACTCAAATATCCGCTATACCGTCTATAAATAAGACTCTCAATGTAACTTCTGCTCTGGAGTTTAACCTTTGACCCCGGGGTGAAAAAACGTGAGCGTCTGTGGGTCGTGACCTCTGACCCCTCCTCTGTGTGTGTGTGTAAACATGTAGCGGGTTTGGGATGGTGCTGAGACCCCCCAAGTACTGAGTACTCCCCCCTTCACCCCCAGAAATTCCACTGTACTGTGGGCTCCTCCGACCCCTGTCGTCGCTCAGGATGAGGCTGGACGGGCGACGGCGCTTTTTTAAATAAAACACTTCACTAAGGGCCAGTCCAGAGGCCGGCCCGGCGCTTAGTCACTTGTGCGGTATTTTTGACGTATTTGGGGCCAAGTGAGTCCACGTCTGAGCACCCAGATGACCAAGACCTAAGTCCTTGGCAGCCCCACATGTGATACGGCTCTCCCCTGTGAAGCTTAAATTAGTGCAGGGTAAGATGAGCGAACGTGCCCCATGTAGTACAGGACTGAACCAGGACTTAAAACCATTATAGCAAAGAACAAAACATTATTGCTTTGCCTTCAATTCTCCACAGTGTGGCATTAAACTCATTTTCTTGCGTTTATTTAACTACAGCTGTTTGTACTGCTCAAAAACACTTTGAAAAACATGAATTCTTACTGCAAGGGGGGTCGCCTCTCCACAGATCTTACACTGACACCTGCAATGGAGATTTATAAGTTTAATGCCATACTGTGAAATATTAGAGGCAAAAAATCTCCATGGAGACAGTGCACCGAGCTCTGACTAAAGTATTAATAGTGAAAAGCACTAGCAGAGTGGTTAGCCATCCAGCCTCGTTGCAGAGGAGTTTTGGGTTCAATTCCCTGGCCACAAGTGTTAAATTTGTATTACTCCTGTGTCAATGCTTAATAATAAATACTATTAGTTGCTGCAGTAATAGTTGCAGATGTGTGTACATTTACTTTTTCAAAAATATCTGCAGTGGAGGAGGCTTAAAGGTCAAAATCTTTTCCCTAAACTGGGACTTGAGTCAGCAGGCTGCCCCACCGGCGGCTCTGATCTGCCTGCCTTCGACCCTGCCTGCTTGTCCCACCGGGGGGTTTTGTTCCCGTCCCTGCCCGTCTGCCCCACCGGGGGGCTTCTGTTCCCTTCCCCTCTTGTCTGTCCCGGTGGGTCCTGACCCTGGTTCCTGACCCTGTTCCTGCTCCGGGTCCAGCTCTGTTCCTCCCGGCTTTTGGTTGCTGCCTCCCTGGTTGGCCCCGCACCTGTTCCTTGTTGCCAATCGGGGGGCAGCCTGTTCTGTTTCTGTTTGCTGCCCTGTTTAGTGGCTGGATCCTTGTCTTCTGTTTGTTTCTGTTCCTGTCTGATCATGCCATGTTCCGTTTTGTTTCACGAGGACACGCAGGCTCTGCTTCCGTTCTGTTTGGCTTTTGGTAATAAACCTGGTTTTTGGAACTTTGAGTTTTGACCCGTCCTCGTGCAGCATTTGAGTCCTACACACACGTCCATGACAGAAGGATCCAGCCAGACATGGACTCAGCGCACAGGACTTTTCTTTAGAAAAAAGAAGCCTTAGCTAAGAATAGCTCTCATAACTGTGTACAAAGTAATACACATTTTTAATAATAATACTTATATAAACCTACATCATGTATGTAGTCACAGAGAATCATGCAAAAAGTGCACTTTCTGCAGTTCTTATGAAGACCAATTTAACAATGTTATGTTTTCTTTATAGATGAACAAATGACACTTTTACCTGACTGCAGCCACTAATGTGTTTCAGCATTTACATCTAAATGACACACATCAGCTGGACATTCTTCCTGGTGGAGGATGGAACAAAGTAGTGAGCTGAGATGTGAGTGAGTAATGTTTACGTTTTAGGTCTGTCCAGTACCAAGCGCAAGACCCAGAATATCCTCGGCAAGAACCTGCTGCCAGTCTACACAGCTATTCAAGTGCAGTCATCACACTCACCCGACAACTACAGGCTGCTCATCAGCAAATCCAGTATTTATCTAAGCAACTGTCTACACGAAATAGAGAATTGGAAAAGGCCACAGAAAAAATGAAGGAGCAGCAAGAAAGACTGGACCTTTATGAAGGGGACTGGGATGGAACTGGTATGTATAATTATATGCATATGTACTGTAATTAAATACTACATGTAGATTACGAATGTACACAACTTCAGAAATAACTGCTTAGATTGGTACTTCCAGACCCTGTGCAAGAAGCTCTCCAGGAGACATTTCCTTCCCCCAACATCTCCGACCGTTTAAGTACATTAAGACAAAAATGCCATTTAATGAGGAATGTAAATATTTGATATATAAACATTTTAAAAAGGGTTTTTGCTCGATGTAATATATTGTATTTGATGTGTGCTGCTTGTAAATAGTCAATAAATACTTTGGACAGTAATTAACAATGACCCCCATTTATATTTCTATACCCAAAGACTGTTGTGTAACGGACATGTCATATTATTGAAAAGAGTTTTCACAAATTCAGACTTTCAATAATAACTTTCACAATTGTGTACAAAAGAACGCACACTTTTTATATATTATGATCATACATCATTTATGATCTAATAGTAATACTACTGTCACGCAGGTGAATTGGACTGAAATGCAACACAAAGAGCAAAGCCAAATGTCTAAATATAACTGAAAGTGTCCTTCAAACAGGTAGTACAGAATGTGGGTAATCAGGCAAACAACTGAGGAATTATGTCTTATTTAATATCAACAGAAATGTTTTCCAATACTGAGAATTCAAATAAGGGGAACAGGCTGGGAAATAAACTCAGGAACAGGTAACTCAAATGCAGGTGCAGGATACCAGATATAACAAACAGGTTTTTATCAGATTTCAGACTTTTTCAGGGCTTGAGAGTTGCTCTTAAGTGTTTAACGATCTAGCAACAACTGACTGAACTTAGGGAGTATATGCAGACTACCCTGGGCTGATTGGCAAACAAGAGGCAGCTGCAGGGAAAACAGGGAGGGAACAAAAGAAGGACCGGAGCATGGAGCTGGATGGGGATAAACATATAAACAGGCAGAACGGTTACAGAACCCCCCTCTCAAGGGACGACTCCCGACGTCCCAAACATCAAAAGCCCAGAGCCGGGTGGGTGGAGGAGGCCTTGGAGGAATGACAAAACTCTACCGAAAAGGTCAGCATCACCTTCCCACAAATTAACAGAACGAGACAAAATCATGAATCACCCAGGATTGCAGGAGGAAAAACTTGACAATTTGAAGAGCTTCGAAGGTTGGCAGTGGTGGAGGCAAAACATGAGCAAGAGGGCCTCCACAGACAGGCTCCAATGTCTAGAGTCATGGCTCGACTCACTAGTATTTCCCTTTCTACTGATGAGCCTACCCCTTTTACAGGACATCTGGAAAAAAAATGGCCGGGCTTTCCACAGTAGAGACAGATTATGCTGCAGTAGAGACAGATTATGCTGTAGAGACAGATTATGCGGCGGTCTCGCTCTTCAGGAGAAAGGCTGGTTGTGCCCACCTGCATAGGCTCTGGATCCCCTTCTTGAGGAGCTGAGGTGTGGCTGACCGGACCTAATGGGGAACGTGGACGGGGAATAGGACGTAGTTCAGGAAATCTTTGTCTTTTCTCTTGACGTCGGGCTTGGGTACGGTGATCAAGTTTGGTTGCCAACTGGATCAAGTTATCAAGGTCGGTGGGGAGATCATAAGAAACCAGCTCATCCTTAATGTAGTCACTCAGACCGAGGACATAGGCGTCAGTCTGAGCTGCAACATTCCACTGGCTTTGAAGGGCCCGGGTATGGAATTCAATAGAGTAATCAGCAACTGTCCGGGTCCCTTGTCGGACTCCCATAAGAGCACGAGCTGCGTCGGGTTCAGAGGATGCAACTCCAAACACCTTGCGGAGTTCCCTAGCAAATGTCTCAAAAGAAGCACAAGCAGCTGTCTGCCGCTCCCATTCAGCAGTTCCCCATAACCGAGCCCTTTTGGTGAGATGATGATAGCGAATGCCACTTTGGCTCCCTCTGTGGCAAATGTGTGAGGTTGTAGGGCAAAGAGAATGAAGCAGTTGGTCAAGAATGGGTTACATCCTTCAGGGTCTCCCCCATAGCGTTCAGGTTCAGGGCTGTCAAATTAGCTATATTCTGTTCACTAGCTGCAGCAGACTGATGAGCGGCTACAGCAGCAAATGCTAGCTCGGCCTGGTGTTGTTGGCTAGCCTCAAGTCCAGCAAGCTGCTCCTTTAGGCTCTCACTCACTTTGCGCCGAGTCCATAGTGGCTCGATTGTTCTGTCACGCTGGTGAATTGGACTGAAATGCAACACAAAAGCGAAGCCAAATGTCTTAATATAACTGAAAGTGTCCTTCAAACAGGTAGTACAGAATATGGGTATGGGCCCCAACGAATGTGAAGGAGGCCCCGATTCGAGGCTTGCGTCAGATTTGCCCAAAAACACGTGACCTGTGAACGTGAGGCCTCTGTTTCGTGAAGATGACGTCATTGGTTTATTTACTGTGCTACGTGCACTCGCACACTTCATAAACTACTGCTTTTTTATACACTTTATTCTAAGTTTCACATGCTAAAATAAGCTTTTTTATCTATAGAGCATTTTGGGTTTACTACCAGAATATGGCCGTGTAACCTATGTATATTCTTGTATTAGTTTTTTATATGATGTACAGTAAGTTCAACATTCTTTCAGCTCAAACATTATAATTGTATATTTAAGCAAAGTGTGGATCAGAAGAAGCAAGATAGGCACAGGGACAGTTTATAATCTCTCTGTCTGTCTGTCTCTTTCTGAGGTGTTTGTGTGTTTGATGTGGATAGTGCTTAAAATACATAATTGATGCAGAAGAAGATTATACAATTGAGGTTATTTTTTATTTGATAAATGCAACCACTGAGTGTGATGTTTTACATGAAACATGATTCCATGTGGTTTCTCTTTTTATATGTATGTAACACATATAAAAAGAGAAACCACATGGAATCATGTTTTTTTTTGTCCACAAGATGGTGTAGTTGAACATATTGAATCACTTGGCGAAGCCTTGACTCCGGCACCGGTACAATTGTCTGAAAGCCTCAGATGGTTCGTGGGGCTTCATTTGGCCATCACTAACAACAACTGAGGAATTATGTCTTATTTAATATCAACAGAAATGTTTTCCAATACTGAGAATTCAAATAAGGGGAACAGGTAACTCAAATGCAGGTACAGGATATCAGATATAACAAACAGGTTTTTATCAGATTTCAGACTTTTTCAGGGCTTGAGAGTTGCTCTTGAGAGTTCAACGATCTAGCAACAACTGACTGAACTTAGGGAGTATATGTAGACTACCCTGGGCTGATTGGCAAACAAGAGGCAGCTGCAGGGAAAACAGGGAGGGAACAAAAGAAGGACCGGAGCACAGAGCTGGATGGGGATATATATATATATATATATATATATATATATATATATATATATATATATATATATATATATCCTCCTCCTCCTCACCCTCGCGCGGTGGTCTTTGTCCCCTCTTTTTCCCACACTCGGGACCTCTACCAGAGGCCTGGGAGCTTGAGGGTTCTGCGCAGTATCTTTGCTGTTCCTAGTACTGCACTTTTCTGGACTGAGATGTCTGATGTTTTTCCTGGGATCTGCTGTAGCCACTCCTCCAGTTTGGGGGTCACTGCCCCTAGTGCTCCGATGACCACGGGCACCACTGAGGCCTTCACCTTCCAGGCCTTCTCCAGCTCTTCTTTGAGCCCCTGGTATTTCTATAGTTTCTCATGCTCCTTTTTCCTGATGTTCCCATCGCTTGGTACTGCAATGTCCACCACAACGGCTTTGCTCTGTTGTTTATCCACCACCACTATGTCCGGTTGGTCCATCTCCATCTGTCAGTCTGTATCTGGAAGTCCCACAGGATCTTGGCTCGATCATTCTCCACGACCTTTGGAGGTGTTTCCCACCTTGACCTGGGGGTTTCCAGTCCGTACTCTGCACAGATGTTTCTGTACACTATGCCCGCCACTTGGTTATGCCGCTCCATGTATGCTTTCCCTGCCAGCATCTTACACCCTGCAGTTATGTGCTGGATTGTCTCAGGGGCCTCTTTGCACAGCCTACACCTTGGGTCTTGTCTGGTGTGGTAGATCTGGGCCTCTATTGCTCTTGTGCTCAAGGCCTGCTCCTGTGCTCCAGGATGAGTGCCTCTGTGCTGTCCTTCAGTCCAGCTTTCTCAAGCCATTGATAGAATTTCTGGATATCAGCCACTTCAGTTATGTTCCGGTGGTTCATCATAGATATCTGTGATCTATCTATCTGTATCTGTGACAGACCACAGATACAGACCAAAAAAGTATACCAGTAGAATGGTACTCTGAAAAGTCATTTCAGAGTACTATAGTAAATATAATGAGTACTACCCACCTCTGCCTATATCTGAAATAATTTAACAAAACCAAACAGAATTATTCACATGTTCCTGTCATTTGCAGTATTTAAACTTTTCCAAATTCAAAGGATATCATATTTTGTTTAAAATTGTTAATTGCTATGGCAACTATTCTTATTTTTTATAATTCTCAACCCCATGAATATGTTACTTTACATCTACTGAGTGTAGTTTCTAAGCAGTGTTACTGCGACGGCAAAGACATATCAATAGAATTGAATAAATATAAAATAAAATGTGTAGTAGTAGTAGTTTAGTAGTGGGAGATTTGCCTCTATGAAAATGTTTGTTTAGGATGTGTACAGTATGTAATGTTCCACAGTGTAGCATTAAACATATCTATGTTGCATTTATTCAGTTACATGTGTTTTATGGAAAGAAAATGTCTTAAAAATCATGCATTGTTTCTGTGAGCGAGGTCGCCACTCCACAGATCTGACTGATAGTGATAGATAGTACAATGCCACACATACCAGGCAAAGCAATTCAACATGTTACTCTGTGCAACATTAAAAAATATAAAACAATAAGATGAAATGACCATTGTAAAACGCGTTATGTCCAGCAGAGGGCGCCATTTGTCTATTTTTTAAACACTTGAGCTCATTGGTTAAATAAAATTATGCGTTTTAACAGAATCAGCTGATTTTTTTTTAATAAGATCAGTCAATCCATGTCATATTTACTGCATTTTTCAAAACATATATGACCAAACTTAAAAAATTGTGCCTGTTAATTATTAATTTCAAACATTTGCATAATTGTTATTTATTTAAAATGTAACGAGTGTGTATGAGTATGTAAGGTTGCTCTAATTGTAAATAATACCCAGCTGACACTCAAATATCCGCTATACCGTCTATAAATAAGACTCTCAATGTAACTTCTGCTCTGGAGTTTAACCTTTGACCCCGGGGTGAAAAAACGTGAGCGTCTGTGGGTCGTGACCTCTGACCCCTCCTCTGTGTGTGTGTGTGTAAACATGTAGCGGGTTTGGGATGGTGCTGAGACCCCCCAAGTACTGAGTACTCCCCCATTCACCCCCAGAAATTCCACTGTACTGTGGGCTCCTCCGGCCCCTGTCGTCACTCAGGATGAGGCTGGACGGGCAGCGGGGCTTTTTTTTATAAAACACTTCAAGTCTTTTTGTTTAACTGTGTCGCTGATTTTATTCAAAGATGTTGTTGAGCTGTTTGGTTTAGTCCTGATTAAGTCCTGGTTCACTCCTGGTTTAGACCTGGTTTAAACCTGGTTTCATTCATATTAATTAGGGTTATGGGACCAGGACTAAACCAGGGCCAAACCAGGACAAAAGTAGGACTTAATTCAGACTAAACTAGAACCAAACCAGGACCAAACCTGGACTGAACCAGGACTAAACCTGGATTAAACCAGGATTAAACCTGGATTAAATCAGGACTAAACCAGGACTAAACCAGGGCCAAACCAGGACTAAACTCGGACTAAACTAGAGCCAAACTAGGACTAAACCAGGACTAAACCTGGACTAAATCTGGACTAAACCAGGACTAAACCTGGACTAAACCAGGACTAAACCTACTTATTTGGTTATTGCAAAATGGAATAACTATTTAAATAAACGTTTTGCAGTACCATGTCCCTGGACGCTGTTGTATTTTATTATAATCAGATCTTGAGGACAGGTCAGTGTGACAAGTGCATAGTCCTGGTTTAATCCCATTTTAAACCTGGTTTTGTTTTGTAGTTCATTCAGAAAACCATTTTCTTTGGTCCTTGTTTAGTCCTGGCTTAGTCCTGATTTAGTCCTGGTTTAGTCCAAGATCCATCCCTGGTTTAGACCATTGACCCCCCAAGAAGCATGGCCCACTGCCCCCGCTCACGTATGAATTCTTCTGTCTTCTTCTTTCTGCTCCAAACTGGTTGTGAGCTCTGTCTGTGATCACAAACTTTCAATTTGTCTGTAATCACATTTAGTTTAATTTAGCAAATGTCTTTCCTGTTTGGATCTGCATTTTAGTTCAGTGTTTTTCTAGTCTGGGTTTATGTCAGTTCTTGTCCTGGTTTAGACCTGTTAAGTCTAGTTGAATACTCCTGGTTTCATTCCTCTATTAATCCTTGAATTGGGCATTTTCTGCTGTCTTGATTTAGTTCTGGTTTAGTCCTGGTTTAGTCCTGGTTTAGTCCTGGTTTAGCCCTGGTTTAGTCCTGGTTTAGTCCTGGTTTAGTCCTGCTTTAGCCCTGCTTTAGTCCTGGTTTAGTCCTGCTTTAGCCCTGCTTTAGTCTTGATTTAGTCCTGGTTTAGTCTTGATTTAGTCCTGGTTTAGTGTTGATTTAGTCCTGGTTTAGTGTTGATTTAGTCCTGGTTTAGTCCTGGTTTAGTGTTGATTTAGTCCTGATTTAGTCCTGGTTTAGTCCTAGTTTAGTCCTGGTTTAGTCCTGGTTTAATCCTGCTTTAGTCCCGGTTTAGTCTAGCCCTGGTTTAGTCCTAGCTCAGACCTGGTTTAGCCCTTGTTTAGTGTTGATTTAGTCCTGATTTAGTCCTGGTTTAGCGCTGCTTAAGTCCTGGTTTAGTCCTGGTTTAGCGCTGCTTTAGTCCTGGTTTAGTCCTGGTTTAGTCCTGTTTTAGTCCTGGTTTAGTCCTGCTTTAGCCCTGGTTTAGCGCTGCTTTAGTCCTGGTTTAGTCCTGGTTTAGTCCTGCTTTAGTCTTCCTTTAGTCCTAGTTAAGACCTCGTAGCATCGTCTTGTGAGTTAAACTTCCTTGTATTTGAAAGTGAAAGGTGTTGCAGGTTCACACATTAACATGACAAGAAACAATGTGAATGGACCAGTTCTGGACATGCTAATGGAGTCAGGGGGCTGCTGCGGAGAGGAGGGGGCCAACACACTGGAAGAGGACCCCCACCCCACCCCCAAAACTACTGAAATGAACCAATCCATGTTACAATGAAGCCTATGTCAATATAAAGGCTATGTACTGACAAATACACAAGTAAAAGTACAAACACTTTGCAAAACATATTAATTTAAACCAAATCACTGGGATTATAAAGAGTTTAGATGATAATTTATGGGTTTGTGAATGAGATGGGTCAACTAATAGTAGGTCTAATGTTTCCTAGCTGCCTCATCTGTATAAATCAGTTCATTTTGGGCTCAAAAAAACATTTTGGGAGGATTAAACATAAAGGCAGATATAGGAATTTAAATGGGTAAAACAGTACATAGGGTAATAGGTCAAAAATGTGGTTCTTTGGGACATTGTCTGAAAACAAAAATGAAAATCAGATGTTGGAAATAGCCACTCAACAATTATTAAACCCCTGGGATAAAATGCACGTTTATTTAAAGTGCAGAAGAAGTGCGCCGCGCTATTGAGCTGTGCGTAAATGTCACGACAGCTGCGCGTAAAACCTGACTGAAATAAAAGACATTAATCTTTTTTTTTCCTGCTCGCCTCGCCTGGGACCTCCCTCCCCGGTTCTCTCGGCTCTCCTCCTTCAGACTCGGTCACCTTACTTCCGGCGGCCACTCTTCGCTTGACATTCACGGTCCTTCCACTACTTTGAGCCCGGCTTGTGCGCGCCTTCTGTCGGATACGTCTCCCCCCGTGGACTACCCCCGTTTTTCCCCATCTTGGATCTTTGAGTTGTGGAGGTTTTTGTCCCAGGAGTGCCTAACCATTGCCCCTAACCGACTGGAGTGCGTTTCTGGAGGCTGGTTGGTGGCTGGTTGGTGGTTGGTTGTGCGCGGCGTGTGGTGCCAAGCGCAGCCCGGAGAGGAGGCGCTTCTCCCGGGGAAGGTTAAGCGCTCGGGAGTCGGGACGTGGTTCTCCCCTCACAGCGAATCAGAACCCGGACAACTATGACAAGGAACTGTCCCAAAATGAACCCCCAAACCTTCTTTTTTAGTCTACTCTTTGGGATTTCATTGCTAGGTAAGTACGAATGTTAAAACTCCACTGTCATCTCTCGCCGAACAACGTTTAAGATTTAGCGACTTTACATTTTTGGCTTTGCACAAACAGATATTAAATGAATCAAATAACTATTTACATCTACAAATTCAGGGCTTTGAGCGGGTTAATTCGGCATAACGCATTTTTATTTCAACGCTATATCTTTAGTTTAATTTGAACTTTTATGTACAAACCTCCACATAAAATTCTAAGCCCAACTTGAAACGATCAGCTTGCATGAATATATATGATTCAATTTTATAAGGTCTCATTATGACCCGAATTGTAAAATACGTACTTTACAATAAAAATATCACCATAATTAACGAAAAGACTGGATATTTCGAACTATATTTTGTTTAGTGTTGAAAATGGGAGATTTCAAATGGGAGTTTTGCATCGTGATATGTGGGTTTGGAGACAAAGTTAGTAATGAAGTTTATGTCCTTGGATTATAATGCAGTTTAATATATATGTTGTATTGGATTTCTTACTTTAGATGGGAAGAAACATGGATATAACCCGTATTGTAAAGAGATTTTTAGGTCATTTAAGTTAATTGTAATTCATTTCTATTTGAACTGACACGTTTGGACATTTCTTACTACGATGAATAACTTGAAATGAGCACTTTTGACAGGGTCCCATTGGCTGCTCTGCTACAGTCCTTTCAACTTGTCATTATTTCCACAACTCATCATTTTAAACTACATCTATTATCACTAAGGGCCAGTCCAGTGGCCGGCCCGGCGCTTAGTCACTTGTGCGGTATTTTTGACGTATTTGGGGCCAAGTGAGTCCACGTCTGAGCACCCAGATGACCAAGACCTAAGTCAGGACTTGGCAGCCCCACATGTGATACGGCTCTCCCCTGTGAAGCTTAAATTAGTGCAGGGTAAGATGAGCGAACGTGCCCCATGTAGTCCGGGACTAAACCGGGACTAAACCAGGGCTAAACCAGAGCTAAACCAGGACTAAACCAGGACTAAACCAGGACTGAACCGGGACTGAACCAGGACTAAACCAGGACTGAACCAGAGCTGAACCAGGACTGAACCAGAGCTAATCCGGGACAAAACCGGGACTAAACCAGGACTAAACTAGGACTGAACCAGGACTGAACCAGGACTGAACCAGGACTGAACCAGGTATGACCCAAAACTGAACCAGGACTAAACTAGGACTTAAAACCATTATAACGAATAACAAAACATTATTGCTTTGCCTTCAATGCTCCACAGTCTGGCATTAAACTCATTTATCTTGTATTTATTCAACTACAGCTGTTTGTGCTGTTCAAAAACACTTTGAAAAACATGAATTCTTACTGCAAGGGGGGGTCGCCTCTCCACAGATCTTACACTGACACCTGCAATGGAGATTTATAAGTTTAATGCCATACTGTGAAATATTAGAGGCAAAAAATCTCCATGGAGACAGTGCACCGAGCTCTGACTAAAGTATTAATAGTGAAAAGCACTAGCAGAGTGGTTAGCCATCCAGCCTCGTTGCAGAGGAGTTTTGGGTTCAATTCCCTGGCCACAAGTGTTAAATTTGTATTACTCCTGTGTCAATGCTTAATAATAAATACTATTAGTTATTGCAGTAGTTGCAGAAGATGTGTGTACATTTACTTTTTCAAAAATATCTGCAGTGGAGGAGGCTTAAAGGTCAAAATCTTTTCCCTAAATTTAAACTGGGACTTGAGTCAGCAGGAGAGGGATTGACCGCCTTCACACGGACACTTCCATAGCTCCAGCAACTCCGGGATACTATTTATTTATCAGTGTGTAAAGATGCATCTAACCAGGACTGATTTAAGATTAAACTAGAGCTAAACCGGGGCTAAACCGGGGCTAAACCGGGGCTAAACCGGGGCTAAACCGGAGAGACTAAACCAGGTCTAAACCAGGACTAAACCGGGACTAAACCGGGGCTAAACCAGGGGCTAAACCGGGGCTAAACCGGGGCTAAACCGGGGCTAAACCGGGGCTAAACCAGGGCTAACACAGAGCTAAACCAGGGCTAAACCAGGGCTAACGCAGGGCTAAACCAGGGCCACTAAAACCAGGGCTAAACCAGGGCTACTAAACCCAGGGCTAAACCAGGGCTAAACTAAAAACCAGGGCTGAAACCAGGACTAAACCAGGGCTAAACCAGGGCTAAACCAGGACTAAAACCAGGGCTGAACCAGGACTAAACCAGGGCCAAACCAGGGCTAAAGCAGGGCTAAACCAGAGATAAACCAGAGATAAACCAGAGATAAACCAGAGATAAACCAGAGATAAACCAGAGATAAACCAGAGATAAACCAGGGCTAAACCAGGGCTACGCTAGGACTAAACTAGGGCTAAACTAGGGCTAAATTAGGGGTACATTTAAACCACTTAACCACGTTTACACCACATTAATGCTTAATGTGGTCTAAACGTGGTCTGACCCTGGTCTAAACCCGGTCTCAACCCGGACTAAACCAAGAGGACTAAACCAGCAAAGCTAAATGTAACCAGGAGGACTAAATTAGGGTTAAACCAGGACAGAACCAGGACAGAACCAGGACAGAACCTTCTCACTATCCTCATTAAAACTGTATTTTAAAACGGTAAAATGACTGCAGCGATTGAGAGATAAGTTGAAGGATGTTTTGACTTGGGGCAAATGACTCAATATCTTTAAAAACCAAGTCACGCTTTTCTGTTGTTGATTGCTTTAAACAAATTAAATTAATCTTTTTGACAACTAAGCCCGAGGTAGACCACAGCACCCAAAGGACCCGCTTAAAATGATGTCACCCTACAAGAGAGGGCTTCCCAAAATGTGGTCCGAGGACTGATTTCAGAGCTGGTAGTCTTGGCTGGAAGTGTAGACTAATCGGTTTGAGTTGTCCTGGTTTAGTTCTGGTTCAGGCCATATCGGCGACTAGAGTTGGATTTAACCTAGACTGGAACAGGGCTAAATGGAGGGCTAAAATGTGGGCTAAAATGTGGGCTAAAATGTGGGCTAAAACTGACGACTGAAAGGAGGACTGAACCAGGACTGAACAAGGACTGAACCAGGACTGAACCAGGACTGAACCAGGACTGAACCAGGACTACACAAGACTTAAACCCAGGCTAAACCAGCACTAAAACCAGGGCCAAACTAGGGCTAAAAACAGGACTAAACTAGGAGGACTAGAGGGATCTCAGGACTACATCACCAGGACTAAACTGGTAGAACCAAGCTTTTACTAAACCTGGACTAAAAACGTGGACTAAAAACGTGGACTAAACACCTGGACTAAAAACGTGGACTAAACACCTGGACTAAACACCTGGACTAAACACCTGGAGTAAACACCTGGACTAAACACCTGGACTAAACACCTGGACTAAACACCTGGACTAAACACCTGGACTAAACACCTGGACTAAACACCTGGACTAAACACCTGGACTAAACACCTGGACTAAACACCTGGACTAAACCTGGACTAAAGGTGGACTCAAAACCTGGACTAAACCTGGACTAAAGGTGGATTCAAAAGCTGGACTAAACCTGGGCTAAACCTGGGCTAAAAACTGGGACTAAAAACTGGACTAAAAACCTGGACTAAACCTGGACTAAACCTGGACTAAAAACTTGGACTAAAAACTTGGACTAAACCTGGACTAAACCTGGACTAAAACTGGACTAAACCTGGACTACCATAAAATCATACTTTTTATATTAAGTTATCTTAAAACGTAAGATATCGAATGGTCCTATAAGTTAAATAACATAATAAAGAAACTGTAAATACTCCAATTGCCCATGCAAGTATCGTTACTATAGCAACATGAGCTCATGTGCGAAACTATTTGGGCAGGTATCTTAAAATAGAATAATTGAGTATCTGGTATAATGCTAAACAATATCTAGTGTATTTAAACCTATTGATTCCTTTGTTTGTGAGGGATAATTCAAACAGGGCGGGGCTGTTGCTATGTTTTGGTCAGTTAGGTCACACCCGGAGTTTAAAGCAAATATTAGCCCAGCTTCATTTGGCTAAAAATCCTCTGAAAATATATGGACCCAATGATCTGACAGTGTCCCGCCCAAAGCTCCAAGTAGGTACATATGGTAAAGAAAGATAACAAAATGAATGGGTAATATTAGCTTGAGGATGATAATATGCTATGAACGACTGACCCAGGGACTGAACCAGGGACTGAACCAGGGACTGAACCAGGGACTGAACCAGGGACTGAACCAGGGACTGAACCAGGGACTGAACCAGGGACTGAACCAGGGACTAAAACCAGGGACTGAACCAGGGACTGAACCAGGGACTGAATCAGGGACTGAACCAGGGATTAAACCAGGGATTAAACCAGGGACTGAACCAGGGACTGAACCAGGGACTGAACCAGGGACTGAACCAGGGACTGAAACCAGGGACTGAACCAGGGACTGAACCAGGGACTGAACCAGGGACTGAACCAGGGACTGAACCAGGGACTGAACCAGGGACTGAACCAGGGACTGAACCAGGGACTGAACCAGGGACTGAACCAGGGGGACTGAACCAGGGACTGAACCAGGGATTGAACCAGGGACTGAACCAGGGACTGAACCCTTAGGGACTGAACCAGGGACTGAACCAGGGACTGAAACCAGGGACTGAACCAGGGACTGAACCAGGGACTGAACCAGGGACTGGGGACTGAACCAGGGACTTAAACCAGGGATTAAACCAGGACTGAACCAGGGACTAAACCAGGGACTGAACTAACTGAACCAGGGACTGAACCAGGGATTAAACCAGGGATTAAACCAGGGACTGAACCAGGGACTGAACCAGGGATTAAACCAGGGACTGAACCAGGGACTAAACGTGCGATTGAACCGGGGACTAAATCATAGACCAAAAAGGGGACCTGGTTTTGGCCCAGTTTAAGTCTAAATGTAGCTTTGGTGTAGTCCTGTTTTAGTCCTGGTTTAGTTCTTGTCTACTGCACATTTTGTTTCAGGTTTAGTCCCGGGTTTAGGCCCGGGTTTAGTCCCGGGTTTAGTCCTAGTTTTGGTATTGATACGTGCAAGTGTAAATGCTCCCTAAAACAGGGACTAAACTAGATGTAGCCATGGACCAACATAGGCACTAAAACCGGACTAAAACCACCGGACTAAAACCACCGGACTAAAACCAGACCAAAACAAGACCAAAACTGGGAATAAACCAGGACTAAACTTAAACTGGGCTAAAGCTGAACCGAAACCAATCTAAACCAAAAATGGGACCGAAACTGGGGCCGAACCCAGACTAAAACTGAACTGAAACCAAAACAGAAATACAACACGAGCAGCAGTACGAGCAGGTACACACGACTAAACCAGGACTGAAATGTGACTCGCACTTATGATTTGGAGATAAAACAATTAAACCTAAAAAATGTATTTTCAAAATGTTAAAGGTGCAAGATGTAGCTTTTCTGGTGGAGTGACTGCAGCCTGTATGTCTCCATGGAGATGTTATTGCTTTGCCTGTAATATTCCACATATGGCATTAAACATATCTGTCTTGTATTTATTCAAGTCTTTGACCAGTGTAGGACCAGAATGAAACCAAAATGTTAAAGTTACACAATGTAACCTGCTTGTCTCCATGGAGATGTTATTTCTTTAATAGGAATGTTCCACACTAAGACATTAAACTTGTATACAATTCATTTTGATCTGAACAATCTACTTTTTTTCAAACTTTCCAAACTTATTTTTCTGGAGTCACTGTTATTTCCTCCTCCACAATGTGAATATGTTGGTACACGCTCTACTCTTCAGGAATGTCTCTGCTTCACCTGTGAAACTCCCTGACAATCCGAATGAATTCAAAACAGATGTTAGCCACCGCCGCTAAAGGCTAAACGTCGCACCGATAGCCTAATTACACAGAAAACAAAGGGTGAGGCTAGTGCACTATTAGCTTAAAAAGGCTATAGGGCAGGTTTGATGTAGGAAAATTGTTTTGGAAAGATGCCCTGAAACAATATTTGCATTTTAAAGTAGATCCTTAATGTACTTAAACCAAGGACTAAGCCGGGATCTAAGCCGGGATCTAAGGCGGGATCTAAGGCGGGATCTAAGGCGGGATCTAAGGCGGGATCTAAGGCGGGATCTAAGCCGGGATCTAAGCCGGGATCTAAGCCGGGATCTAAGCCGGGATCTAAGCCGGGATCTAAGCCGGGATCTAAGCCATGACAAGACCAAAATTATAACCAAAATTGAGTAATAAAGCAGGTCTAAAGCAGGACTAGACCGAGGCTGGACCGAGGCTGAACCGGAGCTGAACCGGGGCTGAACCGGGAATGAACCAGGAATACACCAGGAATACACCAGGACATAGCTGAACTACCTTTTATCAAAGATTGCTTGGGTTAAATCAGGGCAAAATAGAGGTTTAAACCAGGTTTAAACCAGGTTTAAATCAGGTCTAAACCAGGTCTAGGTCTAAACAAGAACATAGAACAACTTTTTATCAAAGATTACTTGGGTTAAACCAGGAGCAAACCAGGTCTAAACCAGGACCAAACCAGGTCTAAACCAGGTCTAAACCAGGTCTAAACCAGGTCTAAACCAGGACTAAACCGGGACTAAACCAGGACCAAACCAGGACCAAACCAGGACCAAACCAGGTCTAAACCAGGACCAAACCAGGACCAAACCAGGACCACCCACAGGACTACATTAGATCTAGAACAGTATTAAGCCTGAACCAGGTTTTAACCAGGACTAAACATAAAGAGTTGGCTTAGCAAACCCCAAGAGCCCATATTGGCCTTACTTTTTGCAAAACAAACAAACTCGTGGGGAAAGACAGGGAAAAAATGTTTGGGAGACAGAAAGTATTGCTGCGTCATCGGAAAGACGAGCCACAACAAGTGAAAAGTGTGACTGTTTTTGAGACAGGACCCAAGGGTGCTGTCAGAGATGGAGCAGAGATACTGGTGTTTGGGAGACAATAAGAACGCACAGGCCACAATGCAGCGAGCGAAGTGACAGAAGCAAAGGTGAAAGGTGAAAGAAAGGATAGAGACATAGAAAGTGGGACTGGAAATTAAATATGGTCCAGAATTTTATCGGTCTGGTCCCCACTCCCTCCATCGCATCTCAAGACAAACACGTATCGTCCAATCAGATTTGTTTATTTCAGTGACACATGTGATATGAAGGAGCTCATTGGTCGCCATCATTTTGAACAAAATCATATTTCTCTCACCTCCATCATCACCTTATTTCTTACTTATTTGAATAGGGACAGACAGCAGCCATATTTGTTTTGATACAGCCCAATATTGGAGAAGTGTGTTTTCTAGATCCCAGGTAAAAGTACCAAAATTGAGGAATAAGTCGGGGCTAAGTCGGGGCTAAGTCGGGGCTAAGTCGGGGCTAAGTCGGGGCTAAGTCGGGGCTAAGTCGGGGCTAAGTCGGGGCTAAGTCGGGGCTAAGTCGGGGCTAAGTCGGGGCTAAGTCGGGGGTCGGGGCTAAGTCGTCGGGCTAAGTCGGGGCTAAGTCGGGGCTAAGTCGGGGCGGGGGGCTAAGTCTAAGGGGGGCTAAGTCGGGGGCTAAGTCGGGGCTAAGTCGGGGCTAAGTCGGGGCTAAGTCGGGGCTAAGTCGGGGCTAAGTCGGGGCTAAGTCGGGGCTAAGTCGGGGCTAAGTCGGGGCTAGACCAGGACTGGAGTAGGAATAAACCAGGAATAAACCAGGAATAAACCAGGAATAAACCAGGAATAAACCAGGAATAAACCAGGAATAAACCAGGAATAAACCAGGAATAAACCAGGAATAAACCAGGAATAAACCAGGAATAAACCAGGAATAAACCAGGAATAAACCAGGACCAAACCAGGACATAGCTGAACTACCTTTTATCAAAGATTACTTGGGTTAAACCAGGGCAAAATTGAGTCTAACCCAGGTAAATGTTCCACAGCATGGCATTAACGTAAATGTATATATTTTATGCCGAAAACATACCATGGAAAAACATTCATCCTTTCTGTGCGCCGGTCCACTGATCTGATCTAGTTAATGCAATACTGTGGAACATTCCAGGCAAAGCAGTAACATCTCCATGGAGACAAGTGGACAGCTTCGTGGTCATGGTCTATGTAGTTTTCCCTTTTTTTTTTTTAGCTTGGTGGTACAGCTATGGTAGTCCAAATTAAGTCTTGAAATTAGCAGTATTTTTAGCTGGATTTTTGACATACCTTTTGTCTGGTCCTGCAGCAGTTTGACATTTTACTTTCTCTTTTGTGAGCAGACTCGACGCAGCTCCTCTCTCCAAAACACTTAAAGCGCAGACGCTAATTGGGTCAAACTCATTTTAACAATGTGAACTCGTTTTGAATTTGAGAGAAAGCAGTTTGTGAAGACAGTTGGTTGACACATGGTTTTGTTCTGCAGTGAAGAGAGAAGAATACGGTGGTTTTGTGTGTACCTCAGTGTTAGAATACAGTACATCCACTCAAAAGTATCATGTACTTCAGTCAATGTTAACACCAAGTTACAAAGGCTCCTCACCGGTCAACATTAGATAATGAATTCATGCGACAGGTTAATGTAATGTATACTACTGCTACTGATGCTACTGCTACTGCTACTACTGCTACTGATACTACTGCTGCTACTACTGCTACTATGCTGCTGCTACTGCTGCTACTGCTACTACTACTACTGCTACTACTACTACTACTACTGCTACTGCTACTGCTACTGCTGCTACTGCTATACTGCTGTACTGCTACTGCTACTACTGCTACTGCTACTACTACTACTGCTACTACTACTACTACTGCTACTACTACTAAACGGCTACATGCATATGTGCACTAATACTATTATAAGTACTGCTACTGCTCCTACTACGACCACTACTACTACTTCTACTTCACCACATTTACATGCATATTCATTTACTCTACAATTACTACTACTGCTGCTGATGGTACTAGTATGAGTACTATTACTATACTTTCTACTGCTACTATTACTATTATACTACTACTACACTATATCACTATATCACTACGTTTACATGCATACAGGATACTAATACTGTAAGTCTATACTATAATATAAGTTGGCTAATATCTGATGGATAACGATTGTACTATATGGACCTATACTAATACAGCGATTCTATACCTATACTACAACTACTACTACTACAGTTATTTCTACCGCTGCTGCTACTACTACTACTACTACTACTACTACTCAAAGTCCATATTTGATTTGTGTGTACTTTATCCTTCCCTCTAAAAACATAGCGTTGCTTTGGACAAAAACAGCTGGATTATATATGAGAGGTTTAAACTTTATAATGAAGTACATTTATAATAGTGAACTTTGTCTTTTGCAGGTGGGGTC
The DNA here is from genome assembly GCA_019594935.1 of Periophthalmus modestus. NCBI lineage: Eukaryota > Metazoa > Chordata > Actinopteri > Gobiiformes > Gobiidae > Periophthalmus > Periophthalmus modestus. Next base: position 7,781,447 of record JAIEZT010000198.1, read on the forward strand.
TTCAGTAGGATAGTCTCAGTACCTGCTGGTCCTTTGATACGAGTGGAGGGGCAGCCCATCTCCATCCGCTGTGACGTCAACGACTATGGAGGACCAGACGAACAGGTAAACCAACTACATACTACTATTTGTATATAAATATATTGTGTATTATCCAGTTAAGTCGCTGTACCTGTTTTTATTGCCTTTAAAACGTGAAAAACAGAAGTAGTAGTGGTTTAAACAGTTTGCAGGGGTCCAAAGTTATTCCTGACTGCATTCAGTACATTCAGAACATCCTAGTCATTCACAGTGATGAGTTTGTAAGCTGCTTATACAATATGTCTGTACTGAGGCAAGACAAATTTGGCTCAAGTACATGGGAAAAAATCCGCTGCAAAGCCTTTAAATACATAAAGAGAAAAGTGATTTATTTTTGTCAGTATTGTGGTCTGTTTGGCGTTTTTCGAATGCCGTAGGAAAACAAAATATACGTGATTAACCCCGATTTAAAATGTTCTTTCATGTCAGGCGCTCGATTAAAGGGCACGTCGGGACTTGTCCACATTTTGACGCGATCACAAGCGACCGTCCCGTCCCGTTTCCTTTATTGCCGTGTTAGTAGATGACTTTGCGTCGTGAGTCATTAGAACAGACTTTTGTAATCTCGCAACTCTCATGTTTTATCTTATATCAGTGTTGCTCAATTTGGAGTCAGTTTTATCTCATTTTTGTCCGTCTTTTACTTAGTCTTGGTTTAGTACGACCTGCTCTAGTCCTAGTTCAGATTAGGGACATCGACTTCCAGATTCAGACAATATCTTGATGTAATAAGACTTTTTCTGGTCGTGTTCGTTCCAGAAAGTCCCATAATGTTTGAACTTTTATTTACACAAAGACGTTCAGCAGTTATTTATGGGATGAATAACTGTTACGTAACACATTTGGATCAGTTTTGTCTCATTTTATTTTTATTTTAAGGACATAAATGGTGTTTTCAGTGTCTGCATTGGTATCGGTTAAGATCGGGTATTGGCAGATAGTCAAACAGTCTAAACTGGTATTGGAACTGAAAAAGTTTAGATCTGATATAGCCCCGTTATACTGTCAGTGTTATTCACATAGAGCAAACAGTGAGAATTTACCCAGTAACTCAAAGGTCATTCTGCTGATACCCAGCGCCAACCAAATGCATGTGTTTGGGACTAAACCAGGATAGAAGCAGGACTAAACCAGGACTAAACCAGGACTAAACCAGGACTAAACCAGGACTAAACCAGGACTAAACCAGGACTAAACCAGAACTAAACCAGAACTAAACCAGGACTAAACCAGGACTAAACCAGGACTAAACCAGAACTAAACCAGGACTAAACCAGGACTAAACCAGGACTAAAACAGGACTAAAACAGGACTAAACCAGGATAGAAGCAGGACTAAACCAGGACTAAAACAGGACTAAACCAGGATAGAAGCAGGACTAAACCAGGACTAAACTAGGACTAAACCAGGACATATCTGAAATAGGTTTAAACTGAGATTACTGAAGTTAAACCAGGGCAAAATTGAGGTCTAAGCCAGGTCTAAACCAAGTCTAAACCAAGTCTAAACCAAGTCTAAACCAAGTCTAAACCAAGTCTAAACCAAGTCTAAACCAGGTCTAAGCCAGGTCTAAGCCAGGTCTAAGCCAGGTCTAAGCCAGGTCTAAGCCAGGTCTCAACCAGGTCTCAACCAGGTCTCAACCAGGACTGAACCAGGACTGAACCAGGACTGAACCAGGACTGAACCAGGACTGAACCAGGACTGAACCAGGACTGAACCAGGACTGAACCAGGTCCAAACCAGGTCCAAACCAGGTCTAAACCAGATCTAAACCAGGACTAAACCAGGTCTAAATGAGGACTAAACCAGGACTAAATCAGGACTAAATGAGGACTAAACCAGGTCTAAATGAGGACTAAACCAGGACTAAACCAGGACTAAACCAGGACTAAACCAGGACTAAATCAGGAAAGTGAGTTACAGGGGAAATGCTCATTGTTTACTCTAAGATCATGGGTTTGATACCTCGCCCCGACCAAATGCCTGTGTTGTGTGTCCTTGGGCACTTCACACATCGTTCCTTTGTTATGGGGGGTGTGATCGCTGGACGTTGGCGGCTTTTGTACCTGCGCTAAGTATTTATCATAGTTTTACATCAGTTAAGTGGCAGTTTGTGGAAAAAGAAATTGAGTTATCAGTCTAATCACGACTATTGTGCAATTTAGTTATGGAATTACCTGTACGTATGTCATACCTGCTGCCCGTGTCCAACCAGGAAGTAAAATGAAACTTGACTATGTATAATTACGTTAACTGTTTTAGTGAAATCAGTTTTGGTCTTGTCCTTAGTGATTCGTAGACGACTCTCTTCAGTGAGTCAGAGGCACGTGTTTGTTTAAGTATTCACTGTAACTGTTCTTGGAAAGGAGCCATGACCTTCCTCCTCCTATGGCAACATGAGAAATATGTCAATAAATAATGTGAAAAATGATGAGTAATCTGAAAAATAAAGTAAATACGAACTTTTTATATGGTCGACACAAAACTTCAAAATAATAGTACTCAAGTAAAATGTATGGAGACTTAAAAATACTCACTACTACTACAATTTGATTAGTTTATGATTTGTCTAAACCAGGTCTAAACCGGGACTAAACTGGGGCTAAACTAGGACAAACTGAACCAGGGCTAAACTAGGACTAAACTAGGACTAAACTAGGACTAAACCGGGACTAAACCGGACTAAACCGGGACTGAACCAGGACAGAACCAGGACAGAACCAGGTCTAAACTAGGACTAAACCAGGTCTAGACTGGGCCTAAATCAGGTCTAAACCAGGACTAAACCAGGTCTAAACTAGGATTAAACCGGGTCTAAACCAGGTCTAAACCAGGTCCAAACCAGGGCAGAACCAGGACTAAACCAGGTCCAACCAGGACTAAACCACATCTAAACCAGGTCTAAACCAGGTCTAAACCAGGTCTAAACCAGGACTAAACTAGGATTAAACCGGGTCTAAACCAGGTCTAAACCAGGTCCAACCAGGGCAGAACCAGGACTAAACCAGGTCTAAACCAGGTCTAAACCAGGACTAAACTAGGATTAAACCAGGGCAGAACCAGGACTAAACCAGGTCTAAACCAGGTCTAAACAGGGGTCTAAACCAGGTCTAGACCAGGTCTAAACCAGGACTAAACCAGGTCTACTCTAACCAGGACTACACCAGGAACCAGGTCTAACCAGGACTAAACCAGGTCTAAACCGGTCTAAACCAGGTCTAAACCAGGTCTAAACCAGGTCTAAACCAGGTCTAAACCAGGTCTACACCAGGTCTACACCAGGTCTACACCAGGACTACAAACCAGGACTAAACCAGGACTAAACCAGGACTACACCAGGTCTACACCAGGTCTACACCAGGTCTACACCAGGTCTACACCAGGTCTACACCAGGTCTAAATGCTCTATCTGACTTTTCTGGTCTTAAAAACATGAAAAACATTCGACTAATTCAAATCTATAGGACTTTGCTAAATATTTTAGCTCAATAAATAAAACGGCTGATAATAAAAAGTTGAACACAGGTGATGAGTCGATGTGACGGTCCGACGCATTTGTCTGTTTGTTGTGAAAACTTAACCCGGTGACGATGAGTAACTCGAGTTTCTGAGGGGCGAGTGCAGACGTGTTAAACCACAAACGCCTTTTTAAAATGTGACATAAAACAAACGACGAGAGAATGTGTCTGAAATACCACACTTTCCTCAGAACTTGTAAACTGTAACGCTTAAACTGCGAAAGGTGAAAGGTTGGGCCACTTATTTCACTGGACCTCGATCCTTTGCAGCGGATCTCATCAACATTCTTTGGGTGTGTGAAGCTAACTGTAGGCACTGCTCTGTCTGAAGCTCTGTTAGTCAAGTTAGACTTTAATCTGAGCTTTGTTTTGACACTGTCTGACAATAAAGACAGAACTGACTTAGCTGGAACTACAACAGATGAGCTGATTTGTGCTGCTAAACAAGTCCCTCTCACATAACATTACAGTCACAAGCTCGCAAAGCATTAGCCAACAGTTTTTCAGTTAGATACGAGCGCTCATGGTCCTGTTTCGGTGTTTGATTTTCAACAAAAAGGTGACTAACCATCACAGACTCTTGAAAATGTGTTGTTTAAATCCATTTTGTGTTTTTTCTTGCGTTTTCTTTCGTTTCTCAAAGCTTTTTTTGGCAGTGTTTGCTAATATGTGCATTGTGTCACCATAGTAATCGTAGAAGATCCTGCTGTAGACATGCACGTAGAACACCCCAACGTGATGTCACTGCAAAGAATCACTGACATAGGCCTACGTAGAGTTAATTTCATAACTGTTTCCTAGCAACCGTGGTGTTAACAAGGGCCAAAACCTGTTTAAATTACACAATAGTTATGAATAAAATAATAAAATCCCACCAAACCAAGTCAGAATTAGAAAAAAAAACACATTTTTTTTCCCCTCTTTTTTAGGATTTCGAGTGGGTGATGAAGAGGATCCAGAACGGCCCCCAGATTAAAATCATCTCGACCTTTGACACGAGCTACTCCCACCCGTCCCTCACCCGACGAGTGGCGTCTGGGGAGATCTCTATGAACAGACTTAAAGATAACGAAGTGGAGCTCAAAATTTCTGATGTGAAACAAACCGACTCTGGATTTTACAACTGTCAAACGCCGAGCACCGACTCCGAGATCAAAGGGAACTATGAAGCACAGGTCGAGCTTATAGGTAAGAATCACCCACTGTTATGAGGCTGGGTATATCACGAGTTTGATACAATACATGTCCAGATCCATAGACAGCCCTTAAAGCCGGGGTTAAATCAGTGTTTTGATGCACTTTAACAAACAAAATACATTGGAATTTTCTCTTTACAATGTTTTTATTATCAGAATACAACTGTCACTTTTTTAGCCCAGCAGATTCAGCCATAATGCAGTGAGCAGGTTAACAAGTTCATATTCTAATGAGTTTATGTTGTTTAAAAGTATTACAATACACATTTCTGTATCGATTTTGAGTTCCCAATTACAGGGGAATCACACTCCTCAGCCTTCCCGGTAAGGTCTATTCCAGGGTACTGGCGAGGAGAGTCCGAACCGATAGTCGAACCTCGGATCCAGGAGGAGCAGTGTGGTTTTCGTCCTGGTCGTGGAACACTGGACCAGCTCTATACTCTCCATCAGGTGCTCGAGGGTTCATGGGAGTTTGCCCAACCAGTCCACATGTGTTTTGTGGATCTGGAGAAGGCATTCGACCGTGTCCCTTGTGGTGTCCTTTAGGGGGTGCTCCGGGAGTATGGGGTCCGGGGCCCTTTGCTAAGGGGTGTCCGGTCCCTGTATGACCGGAACAGGAGCTGTGTTCGCATTGCCGGCAGTAAATCAGACCTGCTCCCGGTGCATGTTGAACTCCGCCAGGGCTGCCCTTTGTCACCGGTTCTGTTCATTGTATTTATGGACAGAATTTCTAGGCACAGCCAGGGGCTGGAGGGGGTCTGGTTCGGGAACCACAGGATCTCATCTCTGCTGTTTGCGGATGATGTTGTCCTGATGGCTTCTCGAGCCAGGACCTGCAGCAGGCACTGGGGCGGTTTGCAGCCGAGTGTGAAGCGGCTGGGATGAGAATCAGCTCCTCTAAATTCGAGGCCATGGTTTTCGACTGGAAAAAGGTGGTTTGCCCTCTCCGGGGGGTGGGGAGTCTCTGCCTCAAGTGGAGGAGTTCAAGTATCTCGGGGTCTTGTTCACGAGTGAGGGAAGGATGGAGTGTGAGATTGACAGTTGGTTCGATGCAGCGTCCGCAGTGATGCGGTCGCTGTATCAGACCGTCGTGGTGAAGAAGGAGCTGAGTCGAAAGGCAAAGCTCTCGATTTAACGGTCAATCTACATTCCTACCCTCACCTATGGTCATGAGCTCTGGGTAATGACCGAAAGGACAAGATCGCGGATACAAGACGCCGAATTGGGCTTCCTCCGCAAGGTGGCTGGGCGTTCCCTTACAGATAGGGTGAGGAGCTCAGTCACATGGGAGGAGCTTGGACTAGAGCCGCTGCTCCTACACGTCGAGAGAAGCCAGCTGAAGTGGCTCGGCATCTGCTCAGTATTCCTCCTGGAAGCCTCCCTGGGAGGTGTTCCAGGCATGTTCCACTGGAAGGAGGCCCCGGGGAGGACGCAGGACACACTGGAGGGACTATGTCTCTCGGCTGGCCTGGAAACACCTTGGGGTCCCACTGGAGGAGTTGGAGGATATGTCTGGGGTGAGGGAAGTCTGGGAGTCACTGCTTAGATAAGCGTAAGAAAATGGATAGATGGATTTTGAGTACAGCCCCACACACTTGACAGATGCTTAGTAGAACTCCCAGATTAATTGCAATCCGTGATCATAATTGGTCACATTCGTCTTGTAAAATGCTTTTCCAGACGCTCAAAGTCACTTTACAGTTTTGTGCATTATTCATTTACTCCACAGTCGCAAGTGGGAAGTTACAATTGTAGCCGCAGCTGATCTGGGACAGACTGACCGAAGTGAGGCCGCCAGTCTGCGCCTCCGATCACCAACACTCACGCACAACACATTCATATTAGGCAAAATGGGTGAAGTACCTCGCCTAAGGACATAACGACCATTGCCATTTCAGACCGAAAATGTCATTGTTGTCAACGTTTTGAGAGTGAAAAGTACAGTAGCCTTAAGGGACATTCTGCGTTTGACAAATGTTGACAAAGTGTATTGAAATATGAACAGTTTGCATACCGTTCACGCCTGCTTGTCCAACCTTGTGAAATATCTGTCACAACAACCACATCTAGACCAAGACTAAACCTGGACTAAACCAGGTCCAGCGTTCGCCCTAAGCTCCCACAGTTGGCAAAGTCATTATTAGATTAGTGTTTAAAATAGCGAGACGTCACCAGCAGTGCCTTGGAAGAGGTCTATAATGCTAATCTAAGATCAAGATTTCAATTTTGAGCATTGTTTTTGCATCGATTCTCTATCGAAAATCAGATACTAATCGATACTGAAACTAGCATCGAAACTAGATACTCGTTTAAGCAGGTATTGATATTAAGAAAGTCACATTCACAGGACAGAAATGAACCTTTCCTGAATATTCCTGAACAAGTATGAGACACACAGACTAGTATACACCCATGGACCAGTGTGGAACCCACCTGGACAACTGAGGGATTACACAGATATAAGACACATGGGAATAGAAAAGGAAGTACTATCATTTAATGTCTGTGTAATCCCTCCGTCGTCCAGCTGTGGATCCAAAAGGACGACTAGTTTAAATCTGTGAACTGGACAAATCGTTGTAGGAGTGAAGACGTTTCGCTGCTCATCCAAGCCGAGAACAATAGTAGGGCCATTAAAGGTTGAAACTAGGAGACCATAGCTGGCTGAGTTTGGAGTGTATAGTTGACACAATAGTAGTTGCCATTTAAACTTCAATAAGGCCATTAAAGGCTGAAAATGTTGAAAATCACATGTTATTGTTCTAAAGAAAGTGTTAAACTTTTGCTACTACCATTTAATGTTGAAAATCACATTCTATTGTCTAAAGAAAGTGTTTTATTTTTGTAATATCATTGTGGTATCAGTATCAGTTTCGAGTCTAATCTTTAGTATCGAAATATAGTTTGAAGTTTTAGTACCGTGACAGACAACACTACTTTCTGGTCACATGCAACTCATCCATATTTTATTTTTGCAAACTATACTGCAGGCAGAAGTTGTCAGCTCGTCATAAATGTGCATAACTACTTTTTGTATTATTAGCTGCACAGTAGGTGGTCAGAAACAAGAGACCGGATTTTAAAAACATCTTAATTTCTTCTTTGTCGAAAACTATTTTAAGAGGACATTTCTGGAAACGTTGCACAAAGGCTGGGCTGCGACGATTTTAAAATTGGATGATAGCTGCAGCTTTGAAGTGTCTCAGTAGGTCATGTTTAATTTAAACTTTTACGCTTTTTTTTCCAACAATAAAAAGGGAACATAGGGAGAACAGACGGACTTTTTGATTTAAAGGTGCACTGTGGGACTTTTTACCCGCTCGTTTCCATGGAGATATCAGTGCTTTGCTTGGAAACGTCTGCAGTATGGCTTTAAACATGTCCATCTTGCATTTATTTCATTACTTTGAGAAACTGACATTTTTCGTGTTAGCGTGATTGCCTTTGCGCAGACGTGACCTGTAACCCGTCCCGGTACCATCGCCGACTTGTCTCCCATAGCGATTGAAAAGTTCATGGTCTTATTGTGGGTAAACGCTGCTAACCCTGTAGTTTAGAGCTCTGCAAACATGTTCTGAAATACTTGGATTTAGTTTAGCAGTTCAGATTTCACTCTTCTCTCGCATGTTGGCGCTTCTGGGTGGGTTTAAAATGTGCGCTGTGAACTCGATCTTGATTTGCATTTTTCCCATAAAAATCTACAATTCCAATACTTTCCCTAAATCGTGTCCAAACCGCTTCGATCTCGAGGCTTTAAAGGAACCCCAGATACGAGGTAAATGATGCCAGGTCGTTTGTATAATTAGATGTTCACGTTTCTACTTTTTAAACCCTATATCTACATTCTGCAAGTGCACTCATTTAGAGCAGTTATTTCACTTTAAAGTTTAATTCTCTGTGTGTGTTTGGCTTCTTCAGATGTTGTAAAGACGAGGCCAGTAGCGGTGTAAGATCTCGTAGCCGCTGTGAGCTGGCGTGTTCCAAAAGCAGAGCAAATAAGCCACGTTTTGCTCCATCAATTAAAACGAACCAAAAAAAAAAGAGAAAAAGAGAAGATGAAATGGTTGGAGAGGAGGAGGAGGAGGTTACGTAACAGGTTCCCACTGGAGCCCTGAGCGCAAGTCTGAGCTGGTTCAGACCCCAAGCGCTAAAGTACTCTCTCTCTCCTCTGTATCTCTCCATCTCTCCTGGCTGTCTCTCTCTCTTCTTTATCTCTCCATCTCTCCTATCTCTCTCTCTCTCCTCTGTATCTCTCCTCTTTATCTCTCTCTCTCCATCTCTCTCTCTCTCTCTCTCTCTCTCTCTCTGTATCTCTCCTCTGTATCTCCTCTGTCTCTCTCTCATCTCTCTCTCTCTCTCTCTCTCTCTCTCTCTCTTCTCTCTCTCTCTCTCTCTCTCCTCTGTATCTCTCCTGTCTGTCTCTCTCTCCTCTGTATCTCTCTCTCTTTGTCTCTCCTGTCTCTCTTTTTAAACTCTGTATCTCTCTCTCCTCTTTATCTATCTCTCTCTCTCTCCTCTTTCTGTCTCTCTCCTCTCTCTCTCTCTTTATCTCTCTCTCCTCTCTCCTCTCTCTCCTCTATCTCTCTCTATCTCTCCTCTGTCTCTCTCTCTCTCCTCTGTATCTCTCCATCTCTCCTGTCTGTCCCTCTCTCCTCTGTATCTTTCTCTCCTTTTTATCTCTCTCTCTTCTCTGTCTCTCTCTCCTCTTTATCTCTCTATCTCTCTCTCTCTGCGTCTCTCTCTCTATCTCTCCATCTCTCCTCTTTATCTCTTCTCTCTCCTCTCGCTCTATCTCTCTCTGTCTCTCCTCCTCTGTCTCTCTCTCCTCTGTATCTCTCCATCTCTCCTGTCTGTCTCTCTCTCTTCTCTGTATATCTCTCTCATTTATTTTTTATTTTTCTTTCTCTTTAATTTAGCTCTCCATCTCTTTCTCTTCTCACCTTTTTCCCCATTTTTATCTATATATATCGCTGTCTTTCTTCCTCTTTCTCGCTTCTCTATTTGTCCCTATGTCCCGCTCCTCCCTTTATCCAATCTCTCTCTCTTTCTTCTGTCTCTTTCTCTCTCCTCCATCTCTCTCTCTCTCTCCTTCTGTCTGTCCTCTCGAGTTTTCTCACTCTCTCTCATTTTCTCTTTCCTTCTCTCCTGTCGCTCTCCCTCTGTCCTTTTTAATATCCTGTCCCTCTCTTCCTCTTCTTTGTCTCTCCCTCTCTCTCTCTCTCTTCCTCTCAATCTATCGCTTCATCTTTTACGTATCTATTTGTTTCTCTCTTTTCCTCTCTCTCTCTTGTCTGTCTGAGCCACTCCTCTTCTTTCTCTTTCTACTCTCTCTATCCCATGCAAACCCATCTTTTCTCTACCCCCCTCATCTCTCTGTTCTTCCATCTCTCCATCTTGCCATCCATCTGTCCATCCATATTTCCTTGCTTCTCTGTTATAATGGACTTATTCGTTCTAATGATAGAAAAGCCTCAATGAACAACAGAAATGAAACGAAAAGTGAACATTTCTTTAATAATTATGTTTTACTTTTAACATTATGTAAATTATTTAGAATTGCTGCTGTATCCACCAGACTTAATTAAAACAACCCAGTTAACTCAAAAGAAACGGCTGATTCACGGCTTCTGAGGAAAAAAGGGAAAAAATATCACAGGGGACTGAAGAACATTAAGAATTTGTGCAGAATCAATGAGAGAAGCACCAAACTGTTAAACTGAGGGAGGGAGGATGATTCTGTTCAAAATGATGAGTGACCAATGAGGTTATTTGTTTCAAACGCATCACTGAAATAAACACATGTGATTGGACGATCATGTTCGGTCTCAGAGCATTACATCAAGGAACCACTCACACGTTCATACACACACACACACATACACACACACACACACACACACACATACACACACACACACACACACACACACACACACACACACACACACATTCATACACATTCATACACACACACACACATTCATACACACGTTCATACACATTCATACACACACATTCATACACACATTCATACACACACACATTCATACACACATTCATACACACACACACATTCACACACACATTCATACACACACACACACACACATTCATTCACACACACACACACACACACACACACATTCATACACACATTCACACATTCATACATACACACATGCACACACACATTCACATACACATTCACACACACATTCACATACACATGTTCATACACACATTCACACATTCATACATACACACATTCACACATTCATACATACACACATTCACATACACATGTTCATACACCATTCACACACACACACACATTCATACACACATTCACACATTCATACACCAGTGCACACACACACAAACCCTCTCCTGAGCTGCTGTGTGTGTTTTTTTCTGTTTTGTGTGTTATTTCGTGGGTGTAGTTAAGTGGTATCCTATTGGTATTATAACATTATTTACAGACTCGCTGAGACGACCTTGTGACTTCTTGCCTTTGAAAATCTGCTCACACCCGTCTGTATTTGCTTTACAAATGAGTTATAAATAGTGTGAGTTTCACACATGACTGTGGCTGTGTGTGAAGCAGTACTGAGATGAGAGGTGACAGCACTAGTGCTAAACAGACGTGCTCATACATATTCTAATCCAGATTACCCTTTAATTGCATTATAATTACCAGTAATCTATGTAGTAGTAGTAGCAGTAGTAGTAGTAGTAATCTATAATCTATGTAGTAATCTATGTAGTAACAGTAGTAGCCGCAGCAGTAGTAGTGATAGTAGGAATCTGTAATCTATGCAGTAATCTATGTAATAGTAGTAGTAAGGCTAGCTGTAGTGATAGTAGTAAGGCTATGGTCAGCGTTGTAGTTGTTGTAATAGTAGTAATATAGCACAAGTGAAGAGCAGCAGCAGTAGTAATAATTTGGCACCTTCAAATACGGAAGTAGCAGTAGGAGCAGTAGCAGTAGTAAAGGGTAGAAGTAAGAGTTTTTTGGGCCTTTTAAAATGTGCAATCTTCTATTCTATCATTTTTTTAAGCAGTAGTAGTAGCGGTAATGGTAAGAGTAGGAGTAGTAGTAATAGTAGCAGTAGGAGTAGCGGTAATAGTAGCAGCAGTAGTAGTAGTAGTAGTAGTAGCAGTAGTAAAAGGTAGTGGTTTGGTTTTGGGGTTTTTTTTGGCCCTTTAAAAATGGTACCTTCTATTCTTTCATTCTTTTTAATACATTGTTAATGTTGCAGGTGTTTATCTGTAAAAAGTAGCACTAGTAGTAGTAGTAATAGTAGTATCTGTATGTCACTGTAATGTGCTGTAGTACTTAGTGTTATTGGATCATTCTAATATAACAGCAGATTCTTCACCTCCGCTGAACTCCCTCCATCGCTGCAGTTATCTCTAAACGCATTATTATTTTGTATACTTTTCCGATTAACCTCCTGTGTCTTCTCATCAGCCCGAGGATAATGTGTGCACCCGCAGAGAAGGAGGGAGAGAGGGAGGAGAAGAGAGGGAGGGAGGGGAGGAGGAGAGAGGATGGGCAGAGAGGAAGAGCGAGAGAAGCTAGTGAGAGAGAGGGAAGGAAGGAAAAATGAGGGGGAGGGGGTGTAGAGTGGAGGGAGAGAGAGTGAAGAAGGGAGAGAGGAAGAGGGAGGAGGAGAAGGGGAGAGACGGATTGAAGAGGGAGAGAGGAAAACAGAAAGACACAGAGAGAGAGAGAGGAGGAGATGAAGAGATTGTGGGAAAGAGGGAGAGACGGAAGGAAGGAAAAAGGAAAAGAGAGGGAAGGAAAAGAGGGAGGGAGAGAAGGAAAAATGCAGGGGTTGGAGAGTGGAGGGAGAGAGGGTGAAGAAGGGAGAGAGAGAGAGAGAGAGGGAGGAAATGAAGAGAGAGATTGAGGAGGGAGAGAGGAAGACAGAGAGAGAGAGGAGGAGAGAGAGAGAGAATGGGGAAAGAGGGAGAGAGAGAGAGAGAGAGGAAAAGAAGGAGAAAGTGGAAGGAAAAGAAGAGAGAGAAGGAAGGAAAAGAAAAGAGGAGAGAAGGAAGGAAAAGGAGAGAGAGGGAAGGAAAAGGAGAGAGAGAGAGGAAGGAAAAGGAGAGAGAGGGAAGGTAAAGGAGAGGAGGGAAGGAAAAGAGAGAGAGGAAGGAGAGAGGGGAAAAAAAGAGAGAGAGAGAAGGAAGGAAAAGATGGAGAGAGAGGAAGGGAGAGCGGGAGGAAGAAAAATGGGGAGAGACGGAGGAAGCCGAGGGGGAGAGAGGAGGAGAGATGTCGTGACAACTTTTGCCTTTTTTAATTTTCTTTCGCACCGTGACGCATAAAGTTTAGTCATGAGTCATTAATGAAACAAAAACTGTGCCATAGGGGTGTTACAAAGAGAGAGGGAGAGAGAGAGACGGAGAGAGGGGGGAAGGAGGAGAAGAAGAGAGGGTGTGAGAGAGAGGAGAGAAAGAGGGAGGGAAAGAGGGGCAGAGAGAGACGGAGAGAGTGAGATGGAGCTAGAGAGAGGGATTAAAAGAGGAGAGAGAGGTGGTAGGTGGCTCTGCTTGCGGTCTGTTTGGGACAAAACTATTGTTCCTTTTATATAATACTGCAAGGTGAGTTTTAGAAGCGAAAGTGGGACTATTCCAGGGTTTGTGAGCTGCAGACGAGTTAGACACATTTAAATACATACTTCTGTGCTTAGGATCCAGAGTACACAGAAAAAATATCACAGGGGACTGAAAAACATCAATCTGAGCTGAGAGAAGTTTGATTTTGTTCAAAGTGACGGTCGACCAATGAGCTCCCACGTCACTGAAATGAACAAATCTGATTGGACGCTCGGTCGTGTTTGGTTCGTGTTTGCTTCTGGGTTGAGTCGCAGTGGAGGAAGTGCGCACCACACTGATATCGCTCTATAAAAATACAAAGAACTACTAACAAACTACTTCCTCTTTTAACGATTTTAAAATGAGGAACGGCAGCTTTAAGCCATTTCTGCTAAAAACGACTAAATGCACTATCCCGGCTCTTTCATTGTCCTAATAACAAAATGTCTGCTCATATCTGCTCTCAAATACGTGTCCCTCTCTCATAATCCTTCCGACATTTTTAAATGAAGTTGAGCAGATATGATTTTGGAGCAGTCCCTCTATCTCTTTGTTAATCTAGTCTAAATTAGTACCACACTTGTATCTAAAAATAGCGACCATCTTCCCTTTTATTCAATGGTGAAACTCTGTGTTTAAAATAAAATACACGCTTAAAGGTGCACTGCGTAACTTTCCCGTTTGTTTGTCGCCATGGAGATATCGTTGCTGTGCTTGGAGTGCTCCACAGTATGACATTAAAACTCTATCTTGCATTACAGATGTTCATGTAAAAGAAAATAAGCATCCTCACTGTGAGCTGGGTCACCTTTCCACAGATCTGACCTGTAACTCCTCCATCTCCACGGAGACAAGCAGGTGATGCTGCGAGGCCGAGTTACAGGTCAGATCTGTAGAGAGGCGACCCCACTGATGCAAAACTAAACCCTGAAATAGAACAACTGACAGGTAGATAAGTTTAAAGTCATACAGTGAAACATTCCAGGCAAAGTAGTAACATCTCTGTGGCGACAAGGAGTTGGCAGACCTCTCAAACAGAAAAGTTCCATGGTACATCTTTAAATTGCCGTGTTAGAAGCACAGTTGTATCTAAAAATAGCAATAAAACTCCTCCCTTTTAACGTCATTGTAAAACTCTATGTAAATACTTTAAATATTCATGTTTGCATAAGTGTCTAGACTCAACTGTGTTTTCATTGCTACTACAGTATATCCACTTACTATTTAACACTGCATTAAATTACTGCTATAAGTTCACTGAACACTGAAATATCCACTTTTTCAATTTTAACCCTTTATTCAATAATTTAAGATCAGGGCCAAATTTGACCCATTGGGCTAAAAAATGTATCGGAAAATAAAATAAAACAAAACGTACTTATAGACATTCTGCAAGCTATTACTAAAAAGATTAACAAACTGGCTCATTTTAGTTCAATATTCATCCACTAGGTGTCTCTATGCAGGGGCCAGAAGTGGCACTCTGGGCTTTTTGATTTTATTGAATTGAAATTTGTAATTGCACATTTCACATTGGTAGAGTAGTATTTTCCATTATTAGAGGAGACTATGGACATAACATTTTGAAGCTCGATATATCGCTACATAGATGTACTGCGATAAATGATAATCTTGAAACTGCTTTATTCCACTGACGCAGTAACAGAAAACCAAGATCATTACACTTTTCAAATCAAATCTGTTTTTATTACAGCAAAAATACCCCAAATCTCCTTTTTTTTTACACAGAAATTATACAGACGATACATTTTGAGTCCCGAAATATATTGCTCCAGCTTTCATATATTGAACAATAAGTGGATAATGTGGATAATATAGGCAAAAACGTTATTTCTACTCCATATTATAGGATTCTGTCGACACCTAGATACTCATTTGAGCAGGTATCGATACTAAAGTCCCATTCACAGGACAGAAATGAACCTTTCCTGAACCTGTAGAATGATCTTGAGCGGTATCAGAACAAGTATAAGACCAAATAACCAAAAATGTGCCAGTAGTGCAAAGAAAAAGTCCCAACGATAACCACTGACCCCCCCAAAAATATTATTCCACGTAACATATGTTCACCGATCAGTCAATATAATGATTATCATGACAGACGTAATCGGAAACTGGATTTTAAATGCTTATAACTTGTAGCGGGTGTCAAATTGCATGTGTTTTCTGTGTTCAAGCAACCACAAACACGGATCGTGCAGCTAAACTGGTGTCACCTGAGCTTTGAACGCTCCTCGGGTGTGGCCAGCTTTGTTCTGAAGCCGGTTTCTCTTTGTGGTATTAGCGGAACATGTCTAAAGTCTATTCACATGTGAGGAAGTGTTTGATGAGGCTTGGATGGACTTTGTACCTGGATTCTTTTCAGGAATAGACTCGATACTCGATACCGATACCACAAGGATAGTAAAAAACACTCTTTATTTAGACGATAGAATGTGATTTTCAAGATTAAATGGGCGTACTTTCTTTTATATTCCCATGTGGCCTTATATCTGTGTGATCGAGTATCTGTTAATATCTGTTTTTCTATTACTTTTGACAACTCTAACCAGTATAAAGTAGGTGAAGGTCCACTGTATTGTCCCCATAAGATAATTTGTCCTCAGCATCTGTTTAATCCCTCAGTCATCTAGGTCTGATTTATCAAAATTGAGTTTGAAATTTTAATATCATGACAAAACATACAGCAAACTCTGTGTTGTGTCTGTTTTAAATCTGCTTCTCTTCGTCTCGCAGTGATCCCCAACACCCTGAAAGTGTCCCCGGCGGCTCCTGTCCCTGTGGTGTCTGAGAGCGGAGACATCGTTCTGTCCTGTAACGTCACTCGTGAACTGAGCCAGCCCACGTACCTGTCCGTCACCTGGTCCATCCGCAAATCCAAAACACTCGAAACGGAAGAGATATTATCGTTCGGGCCACAGGGAGATGTCACTACAGGACCCAAGTACACGCGCAGGTAAGGACGGCAGAACTGAAGCGGATATGACAGGTTAGACCACTCATTTACATAATTATATTTCAGATTTGACTCAAAATATTGTCTAGTTTTTCTATTCTTGTCTTTATTTTGGTGAAGTTTATAATTTTACTTTCCGGTCGGACAAGTGGAGCAGATGTGACATATGTCACATATGAGGTAATTCCACATCTGTTACCTGGCAACCGTAATGTTAACTACTGCCAAAACTTGTCTAAAACACATAATAATTATAAGCTGCAAGTATATCTTTATTTCTTGGTTTAATTTGACAGGGAATTGGGTTAGACCTGTTCAAGTCCTGGCGTAGTCCTGGCGTAGTCCTGGTTTAATCCTGCTTTAGTCCTGCTTTAGCCCTGCTTTGGTTCTGCTTTAGTCTTGATTTAGTCCTGCTTTAGTCCTGCTTTAGTCCTGCTTTAGTCCTGTTTTAGTCCTGTTTTAGTCCTGCTTTAGTCCTGCTTTAGTCCTGCTTTAGTCTTGTTTTAGTCCTGCTTTAGTCCTGCTTTAGTCTTGTTTTAGTCCTGCTTTGTCCCTGGTGTAATCCTGGCGAAGACCTGCTTTAGTCCTGCTTTAGTCCTGCTTTAGTCCTGCTTTAGTCCTGCTTTAGTCCTGCTTTTAGTCCCGGTGTAGTCCTGGTGTAGTCCCGGCGTAGACCTGGTTTAGTCCTGGCGTAGTCCTGGTTTTAGTCCTGGTTTTAGTCCTGGTTTTAGTCCTGGTTTTAGTCCTGGTTTTAGTCCTGCTTTAGTCCTGCTTTAGTCCTGGTGTAGTCCAGGTGTAGTCCTGGTGTAGTCCTGGTGTAATCCTGGCATAGACCTGGTTTTAGTCCTGGTTTTAGTCCTGGTTTTAGTCCTGGTTTTAGTCCTGGTTTTAGTCCTGGTTTTAGTCCTGGTTTTAGTCCTGGTTTTAGTCCTTGTTTTAGTCCTGGTTTTAGTCCTTGTTTAGTCCTACTTTAGTCCTGATGTACTCCTGGTGTACTCCTGGTCTAGCCCTGGTCTAGTCCTGGCGTGGTCCAGGCATGGTCCAGGCGTGGTCCTGGTTTAGTTTGACAGACCTTGGTTAGACCTGATCAGGTCCTGGTGTAGTCCTGGTTTAGTCCTACAAAAATCCTACGAAAGTCCTATTTTAATCCCACTTTAGTCCCAGTTTAATCCTGGTTTTGTCCCAATTTTGTCCCAGTTTTGACAACACCTTTATTTTGTTAAAGTTTAAACTGTCAGAAAAACTCCTTCCTTCCTTGCGTGTAAATTGTCCTGGCACAAACTTGTCATATTAATCTTATGGCTTAAAGTCCTTTCAGCTGACAACAATCACATCTTTGGGGTTGAATAATGACACCACTTTCTGAAGCTATTGTTAAAAAAAAAAAAAAAAAATCACTTTTGTTTATTTATACTGACAGAGAAGTCGTTGAACTTTGTCCCAGTTTTTGTTTCATGCGGATAGCCCGAGTAATTGTAGAGATATTAAGCTTAAACCGGGTCAAAACATCTGTAATCTGACAGTTAAACAGCCAATACAATGTGATATTTCTGCGTTCAGGTATTCAGATGGTGGAGTGCGACTTGTCCCGGGGCAACATGGCGTGTTTGAGCTGGTCATCACCAAGGTAACGACCTCGGATGACGGGACATACGGCTGCACTGGCACAGAGTGGGCCCATGAAAGCAGCGGCCAGTGGCTTCAGATTGTGGAGAGCACCAAAGAAATGGGACCAGTCACTGTAACGCCCATAAGTGAGTATTTGGAAGTATTTAATTATACTAGTACATGAGCAAAATATGTCTTGCCTCCGTACGGATATATGTATAAGCAGCTCTTGAGGTCAAAATCAGTCTGTTGTGTACTGTTTATATCCAATTATAAAGCGTTTGCTGTCTGAGAATCAGGAAGTGTGCAGTTAGTGTCAGCATGCTAGTAGTTGTGAGTATTTTGGTGACAGCAAAACTCCGCTCTGGCCTCTGAGAGCTGCGAAAAGTGCTTATAAATTCATTACAGTGAATAATTAGGATGCTCTGAATGCATAAGGTAAGTGAGGAATACCTTTGGACCACGGCAAACCTTTTAAAATGAACTAGTTCTGTTTTTCACATTTTTAAGACGATAAAAATCAGGTACAGCCCCTAAGGAAGACATTATGCTGTACTCGTGTGGACTGTTTTACATTTAAAGTCATTATAAGTCGCAGTATTGATCTAAAACAGCTATGGAGGTCCCAATCCAGCACTTTCATTTCCAATACTGATTTCAATATCATTCAGATATCAACTGGTACCAGCGCAGAGAATGAAAACAGCATTTATTTTCTCTAAACCAGGGCTGTCCAAACTACGGCCCAGGGGCCAAATGTGGCCCTCAGACCAATTTTTGTTGGCCCTCATGCCTCCCTCTAAACTGGCCCGATGGATCAGGAAGTATTTTTTACTACAAACTATGACCAGGAAATAGTCTTATCACATCGATTTATATATTCAACCAGGATATCGGCCGGACCAATATTTGGCAGCCGATATCCTGATGAGCCAACAAATTTTTCGGTATCGGCGCTGATATCTGATACCAGCATCGGATTGGTGCATGCCTAAAAACATTTAATTATAAAATGGGTCCATTGACGTCCTGTTCAAAACTGTAGAGAAAGGCCACACCTCAAGCAGCGGACTTTCATTTAAATGTCTTTATTGTTGAAATAAGGTTACGTGGCATTTTTAACCCTACATTTATGACTTCTTGAGTGTTTTTTCCAGTATCTTTCTGAGATGGGGGGTAGGTGAAAACAGAAAATTTCAGCACCTAATTCTCAATGCTGGACAATACAGAACACTGTTATAACATGTTTAATAGCTCATAAAAGTTAATTTTTACACAATACGTCCCCTTAAACAAATGTTGTACAAATGAGATACCATTCATCTTTTCACTGTAATGTTTATCTAAAGTGCCTGGAGTGGTTTGGAGCATGTTGTATCTTTTAAACAGGACTTCCTCTTACAGTGAAGTGCATCTGATTAATGGGTCACATATTAAATAGAGCTGTAAAGTCATTCCTATCGCCCTGATGTCATTATGTCAGTAAACCAGGTCAAGCTTAGGACTGAGCTGGAACTGAGCTGGGACTGAGCCAGGACCGAACCAGGACTGAGCCGGGACCAGGACTGGGACAGGACTGGGACAGCACTGAGACGGCACTGAGACAGGACTGAACCAGGACTACACCAGGGCTAAACCAGGACTGGGACAGGACTGGGACAGGACTGGGACAGGACTGGGACAGGACTGGGACAGGACTGAACCAGGGCTAAACCAGGGCTAAACCAGGGCTAAACCAGGGCTAAACCAGGGCTAAACCAGGGCTAAACCAGGGCTAAACCAGGGCTAAACCAGGGCTAAACCAGCATTTGCAGCAGTCACACAGTGTAAATTTTGCCCTGAGTTTTCTCCTGTAGGCTCACATCAGCTCAGTGTTATTGAAGCCCAGATAATGTCCCTGAAGGGAGTCCTAAAGTGTCCCTGTTCTTAATGTGGAGTGATAAAACAGGGTTAGACTATCTCTGTCAGGACTGGACCAAGGACCAGCTCACAAAATACATTTGGCTACTGTTGGACAAAAGTATGTATAATTATTGGTCTTCTTTTTTAACATTATACTGTTTTGGATTAGTTTAATGAGCAAAACCAGTCCTAAATCGAGACTAAAAGGGATTAACACAAGGATTAAAACCAATAGAAAAAACAAAATAGTACATAGCACAATAATCTGGGTCTGAACTAGGTCTAAACCAGGACTAATCTGGAACTGAACCAGAATGAAACTAGGATTAAAGTCACTGTAACTGTAACTTTTAGCCAAATAAATAAAAAGGATGTTTTTTTTTTTCATTTTGATATTTTTAGTGCACTGAAAAACATGCGTCCTTACTGTGAGCGGGCTTCCATCTCCACAAACCTGACTCTTATTGGGCCTGGAGGGGGACCTACTCCTGCTTGTTTCCATGGAAATATTGTTCCTTTGGCTATAATATTCCACAGTAGGGCATAAAACGTATCTATCTCCATGGACTATGTTCCAAATTATGGTTTTAACTTTCTGTTTCCATGGAATAAATCGGAACTAAACCAGAGTCTCTAAATCCAGGTTCAAGCCAGTGTCTAAATAAGGTATATGAGAGACTAACTGTAGGACAAAGCTAGCTAAATGGGCCTACCGAGTGAAATTTGGGGGCTCGGGGCTCAGTTTCGGGCCCCTAAGACCCCTTTGTCCCCCTCCTGTTGACTTCCCTGCTTTTCTATAACCCACTAGATGTAAAACGAGCCTAAAAACGAGGTCACATTTAAACCACATCTTTCAAGTTTCGCTAATGGGACCTACATCACAATTTGACATCCATTTTGTCTCTATCTAGGGGCATGGGAGAGGGCTATACTTCTCCCTGTATTTAAACAGCACCTCTGTATCCTTCTGACCTTACTGTCTCGTCCCAGTTCCTTCGAGGACTTGTAGATTTGCACATCCTTTTGTCTGGACGTAAAGTTACTCTGGCAACCCTATCTCGCATCGGCCGGGGTGTCTATCCTCGCAAATCCCTAATGAAACTGCATTGTGTGCAAGCTAGCTTCGTATTGACTTACCCACTGTGCAAGAAAAGCAAATGCCAGGGTCTTTTGTCCGCCCCGAGACACCATACAGGGAGGCAGCAGGCTGTGTTGTCAATGGAGACCAAAGTATGTGAGATTTAGGGGCAAAAGGCGAATTGTAATTTTGTACGAGACAATTTTGTAAGGGCGAGACATGGTTGGGAAATGCACACACTGTAACATTTTGTATAGGAGAAAGAAAATGTGCATTAGTCAAGCTATAGAAAGGAAATTGAGGTCATCCAAAGAAAAGCATTAGTAATAAAAACTGCTACTGTTGGTGGTGCTACTACTACTACGACTACTACTACTACTGTCATAAAAACACATTGGGCCAGGGCGCAGGGGTAGCAGTCTGAACAGAGACTCCCAGACTTCCCTCACCCCAGACCCCAAGGTCCCAGGCCAGCTGAGAGACATAGTCCCTCCAGCGTGTCCTTGGTCTTTCCCGGGGTCTCCCCTTTTCCAGTGCCCGTTCACCTGGATGGGCGTCTCTGGGGGCCCATCTGGGTCTGGGGGCGGGTGCTCGACGGTGACTGTCTGGTGGCCGGGCTTTCCCCCACTGGGTCTGGCCGGGCAAAGCTCAAAGGAGCGACGTGGGGCTGTCCTCCACCTGCAGGAGGATCTGTAAGGGGCTGGTGCAGAGGGATCTGGGTGGTAGTTGAACCTGGAGACCTCGATGACCAGATCTCCTCACACAGAAAAAGAACTAGTTCATTTTAACCGGTTTGCAGTGGTCCAAATCATGACAAAGCTCACCACAAACATTTTATTTATTTCATTGGACGCTGACAGACTTATTTTGACCTGCTGCTTATAATATATCTGTACTGGGGCAAAACAAATTTTGCTCAAATACAGCAAATAAAAATCAGGTGCAAGCCTTTCAATTTGAAGATTTGACCATCTTAAGTGCACTTAATTAAAGGTTCACAATGTAACTTTTCTTTTCTAAGTCTTTTTAGATCAATATTTTGGTTTAAAATGAGCTTTTGAATGACCAATATCTGCAGAAAATCTAAATCTGTTTTAATGGAGGCCCAACCAACTGAAGCCAAGCAGGGTAGTACTTGGGTGGCAGACCACTCGGAATACCACAGCGGCTCTAGTGCATATTGTTGTGTCCTTTGGCAAGACACTTCACCCACATTGCCTTGTATGAATGTGTTGCGTTGAGTCTTGGTGGCACATTTCGACTGTAACCCGAAACTATTGCATCATCATATTTTTTTTCCTTTTTTTTTTTCTCCGTAGGTCAATCTCTCACCATCACCGCTTCCTCCCTCTCCCCCGTCACCCTCACCCCGGGCGCCCCCCTCTCCCTCCTCTGCTCCGTCGTCGTGGACAACCTGCCCCAGATCGGCCTGGAGGTCACATGGCTCTCCAACGGTCGCGACCTCATCACCATGGAGATGAACGGCGTGGTGGTCTCCAATGGGACCAACTACAGAGCCGACGCCAGCCTGGAGAGAGTTGCCCCGGGGCAGGTGCGGCTCAGCGTGAGGGGGGTCACTACGGAGGATGCGGGGGCGTATTCGTGTCGCGTGAGGGCATTTGTGGAGAAAGGGGGCAGAAGCTCTGGAGGAGGGGGCAGATGGCACATGGCGGCAGAGAAGATGTCGTCAACTGTCAATGTGAAAGTGGCACAAATCAGTAAGTGATAAAAATAATTCTGTTTTTAATGAGAAAGCTACACCAGGGCTACGCCAGAGCTACACCAGGGGTACATCAGGGGTACATCAGAGCTACGCCAGGGCTACGCCAGAGCTACACCAGAGCTACACCAGAGCTACACCAGGGCTACATCACCAGAGCTACACCAGGGCTACATCAGAGCTACATCAGAGCTACGCTACAGGGCTACGCCAGGGCTACGCCAGGGCTACGCCAGGGCTACATTAGAGCTATGCCAGGGCTACGCTAGGGCCACGCCAGGGCCACACTAGGGCCACACCAGGGCCACACTAAGGCTACGCCAGGGCTACACCAGGGCTACACCTGGACAATACTGGTCATATTGTTCTGGATGATCGTTGCACATGACACTATATTTTGCATGATGCCCTTTTTCAGTGTTGACTTTAACAATTAAGTTTTTACTAATACGTCTGTTTTACTAAAGCAGGTTAAATGTCCCTGTGTCTTCATGGGGTCTTATTCTGTGTAAAAGCTGTTAACCCTGTAGTTTAGACCTCTACAAACATGTTCTAAAATACATGGGATTCTTGGATTAGTTTAGCAGTTCAGAGTTCACTCTTCTCTTAAATGTTATTAGAGGATTTCATCCAAATGTCCTTGTGTCCCAGCAGAGGTGGGTAGAGTAGCCACAAAATTGTATTCAAGTAGGAGTAAAGTTACTTAAAAATTAAATGATGAATAATCAAAAAGTATTTGGGAGAAGTAATGTCGTCTGATTTATAATATGAAGTAAATATAATGTGAAGAACAAAACATTAACTAATGCACAAAAATGAGACAAACTAAATCATATCTGAAGGAGCCCTGCAAGAAAAACAAACATTAAAATAATTTCATAGAGAGTGCTGTTACTGCAAATACTTCAACTTCAAAGTAGGATTAAAAGTATGCTGCTCAGAAAAGTTCTTTTTTACTCCCCACCTCTGCTCAATAGCCTATATATTTTAGCATATAGACTTCATAGGGCCATATTTTTGGGTGACCTTCTCTATAATAACTGCTGTACTTGTTTTTTTCCTGTTCTATGTCACTTCCTGTCTATTGTTTCGGTTGGGTGTCCTCGTCGCTCCCTGGTTTTAATAAAGTTACAACGCAACCTGGAGGAATGCAGCGAAAAGGGCAAAGGTTGCGTCATAAATGAAGACCTAAATAAACATGTGATTCGCACAGCTCGTGGCTAACGCCGTCTTATCACTCTACAAGGTCATGTGACCGCTATTGTTTAAATGGAGAAGTGAGTTTAGCTTGGCTTTGGTCGCCTGGCAACAAAAAAAAACATTGCGTGATGTAAACAATAAGGAGTGGTCATTGCAGCGTGCTATTTTTAAAGGTAGAATAATATAGGATTTAAATTAAAGCTGCACTGAGTAACTTTTCTGGTACAGGATCCACTACCTACTTGAGTGTTCCACATCATGGCATTAAATGTATGTAACATTTAATTACAGGTGTTCTGTTGGTCAGAAATACCTTGGAAAACATGCATCCTTACTTTAACGGAGTCGCCTCTCCACAGAGCTGACCTGTAACTTGGCTGTACTAACTAGGTGCACATTATAGGTTAGACTAAACACAGTTGGCGTCATTATACTGAAGATTTTACTTAAAATATTGCCTATTTTTTCTATTTTTTAATTTGGGGGAAGTTTATAATTGTACTTCCTGACTGAACATGGGAAGCAGATGTGACATAACTAACAATAATTACATAACAGTAGCACAAACCTATTCAACTTGCGGGGCCAGATCGGGCCCTTCAAACGATCTAATCCAGCCCACAGCCCACCTTCATAATATTCAAACATTTTCTCTTGTTTACTGGTTTTGTAAGTTCTGGTTTAGGCCCGACTTTATTCTGGGGCAGTACTAGTTTAATCCTTGTTTAATTCTGCTTTAGACTTGGTTATTATTTGTTCATTATGAGTTATATAAGTGTTCGTGCTTTAAGTCTAATTAAGGTGTAGTTCTTTTCGCAGCTCTGATCGGTTAATGTCGCGATCTCGTGCTAACATATTGGTATCTTTCGCTGCGTTAGCCTCTAGCCCCCGTCCTCTCAGCAGATGGATCCTCTCTGATTTATGGACTTAGCTCAGAGGATGCTGGGATATGGCACTGCCCCAAGCCCCCTGCTAAACTCCCCTCTCCACAAACTGCTCTCTCCTCATATACTAACACTCAAGAGTATATGATTTGAACATTTGAAGTGACCTAAAAAGATCATTTCATCTGATTTTTGATACTTTTGACAACCCAATTTTGATTTATGATTCAAGATACAAAACAGAACGTCCCCAAAAGCAGAGAGGAAATAGTTGGATTCTCTTATTATTATTCTAATTCCATTGCCAAGATGAATAACGGCACTGTTTCTTCCTAAAATCCATATTCCAGGAGCTGATAAACGGACATTGTGGGTGTGACCCTCAAAAACAAATTTCCTCAATATAATATTATGTTTAAAATAATATTACAATTCATTCATCACAAAAGGCAAGTTTGAATTTAATGAAAAACATGTGTGAGTTCTGTGTATCAGGTTAGACCCGAGAGGAGACTTTTAACTTTAGAGTGATGGCAGGGTCAGGACAGCCAAAGAACATGGACTGTTGGACCAAGATAATGATGAATTTCTTCTGTTACATCAATGGATATTATTACTTAGCCAAAAATGTTCCGCAGTGTGGCATTGGCGTCATCTTTCTCCATGGAAACGAGTCAGAATGCATGTTTTTCAAAGCAAACACAAACGCACGTAATTAAATACATTCTAAAACCTTCAATGCCATACTGTGGAACATTTCAGCCAAAGGAACAAGATCTCCATGGCGACACGCAGGTGGGACCCTATATAAGAAAAGCTACATAGTGCTGCTTTAACATTTTAATGATGAACTGCTGTAAGATAGTTCACCTGCTTGTTTCTATATCATTACTTTGCCAAGAATGTTCCACAGTATGCAACTTAAGCGTCTCCATGGTGACGAGCAGGTGACGCCACCGTGCCAAGTTACAGGTCAGATCCGTGGGGAGGCGAGCCCACTCTCAGTCAGAAAAAAAACTGTATTTGTCTAGCAATAAAAACACCCATAATTAAAGGCTGCGTACCCGATTTTTTTCCACATTTATGTCAGCAATGTTAGATAATCAGGAAGTGCACGGTTAGCATGCTAGTTGTCATCTTTACGTGACTGCTAAACTCCACTACGACCTCTGAAAGTTGTGAAAAGTGAGGAATAACTTTGGACGACTGCAAACCGTTAAAAATGAACTCTCGATAGATATCAGATTAATGCCATACTGTGGAACACTCCAGGCAAAGCAATGACATCTCCATGGTGACAAGCAGGTGGCGAACCCTATACCAGCAAAGTTCCATAGTGCTCGTTTAACATTTTTGTTGGTATGGTGCATTCTTTACATGTCGTTAACCCAGAGCTCACCTTAAATACTTTGTTTTTCATGTACCACAGGCGTATCTCAGGTTGTTCAGATTGGATTAGCTGTACTTTGGTATTCAAGTATTTATCTGGAATTTGAAATAATCTTGAAATGTTTGCCCAACTTAGCCACGACAGGAAACGGTATTGTACAGTAGCTTTTGTTATCTTGGAAGTGTAGTCTTGACACAAATAAAAGCAACTAAAGATGTAAAATTTGATAAGATATTTATGCAAAACAAAATTGAAATGTTCATATTTGCACGATAAACTAAAATAGCTTTAAGTTTTAAGAATACTTTTGCTTTTAAGGCTGTATTCAAAATTTGAGCTAAACTAGGACTAAACCAAGACTAAACACAAAGCAGACCCAGGACAAGACCCAGGACTAGACCCAGGACTAGACCCAGGACTAGACCAAGGACTAGACCAAGGACTAGACCCAGGACTAGACCCAGGACTAGACCCAGGACTAGACCCAGGACTACCCAGGACTAGACCCAGGACTGGACCACTACTAGACCAAGGACTAGACCCAGAACTGGACCCAGGACTAGACCCAGAACTGGACCCAGGACTAGACCCAGGACTAGACCAAGGACTAGAGACCAGGACTAGACCCAGGACTAGACCCAGGACTAGACCCAGGACTAGACCCAGGACTGGACCAAGGACTAGACCCAGGACTAGACCCAGGACTGGACCCAGGACTAGACCCAGAACTGGACCCAGGACTAGACCCAGGACTGGACCCAGGACTGGACCCAGGACTAGACCCAGGACTAGACCCAGGACTAGACCCAGGACTAGACCCAGGACTAGACCCAGGACTGGAGCACACCTTCTTCAGGACTAAACCAGGATGGAACATTGTAGGCAAAAGTTATACTTCCATATTTCCACTTCAGCAGAAAAGTTACATAGTGTACCTTTACAATAATCGTATCCACTGCGTTACATAACCCCTGCATTACATCTCTTAGTGACCAGGGCTTTCTATGTTCTTGACCCATGTGACCCGTGGCCGTGTTTATGGAGTTGTCGGTTCAAATCCCTCTGATGTCCGGCCTTGGAGCTGCCCTGCCTTCCCACGATGCACTGCTCCAGGCCAAAACAGGAAGTACAAACTGTGATCTCTGGACTTGTTTAGGTTTGGTCCCTGCAGTGCGGCCTTAGTGTGAGCTGGTGTGTCAGCTGTGGTTGGCGTCAATGGAGACTTTGAAATTCGGTGATTTTAAACGCATGTGACAGATTAAACTAATGACTTCCCCAAAACATAGTTAACATAATTATAATCAAAGAAGACACATTGTGCTTGTGTCTAGTATTTAATTATAATCTGTGACAACCGTGGGTCATTATTACATTATACTTTGGACATTTTAAATCGCAATATTCATCTTAAAGAAACAAATGTGCTAACTTCCGCATTACTACTGCTAACTACTATTACTGCTACTACTAGACTACTGAGACATTTTTTATTATTTTTTTGGCTGTATGAGAAGATTTAAGTCGTAAAAGGTTGAAATAATAACGTCTTTGTCCCATCCCAGACGCAGCAGAGGTGTCCAAACTTTTTTTTATCGAGGGCCACATCTCAAAACATATTCAAAGCGGAGGACCACAGACCGGTGATCAGTGCAGTGCGGCGCTTTATACACAGTTTTGACAGAGCCGCTGTGGATTAATAAGGCTTGAAACACATTTATTTTAGGTCTGTATCACACTGCAACGTGATGTTTGAGGATATAGTGGTAGAAATACTTTAATTTGCTGTTAAAAGTGCTGCTTATGATCAAGGAGGTTTGAGGGCCGATAAAAACTGGTCTGAGGGCCGCATTTTGCCCCCGGGCCGTAGTTTGGACACCCCTAAAAGTCTTTCATTCTGCTGTTTATTCATTGCAGCTCATGATTTTTTAACAATATTGTAAATTTAGAAGAGTTTTTATGGTTTAAATCTACTCTTGAGTTATTGTGTCAGTGGCATAAATTAGTTTGAATATCATCGTTTTTTATCGTCTATATTTACTTCAGCGATATATCAAACTTAAAAACGTGTCGTCCTCTGCTTTCTCCTCTTTGGATGTTAATTTCATGATGATTATTCATGTTTTGATTTGTTGTCGTGTGATTTTAAGGCCGTTCTTATTCCGTAAAGCACTCCGAATGACTTTGTGTACCAGTTGTGCTGCACACTCGTCTTGCTTTATGTCCCATGTCTTTTGAGGGATTGTTGTCATACATTTATCATTATATATTCATTATTCATATATGCCACAGTGTGATTGCTGCACACATCTTTATTCATGAAAAATTGCAGTTTCTTTCACATTTACGCCACTACAAATGCATTTTTAACCGCTCATGTTTTAGACCATAGACTAGTGAATTGTGGGGGAGGGGTTAAGACATATACAGGCCTGTGGGGTGTTACAACTTAGCATTAAATCTGATATAACCACCAAAACAGCACACTTGAGTAGTTTTACTGTTGCTCGAGTAATTATTTATAAGACTGTCAGAAAGACACTAATCACATCGCTTTGTTTGTGACACTAATCTAACTGAAAAGAGTTGGAAAGTATTTTAGTATTGGAAACAATTACCTTGATAAACTGAGGTAATTGGGTTTTTTTTTTTGTTTTTGTCTTAAAATAGTGACATGATATTAATTAATTTATATGCCTCAATACTATAATATTAAATAGATTTGAATAATTGACTTAACGACTATTGAACTGAATCTATCTTTTTATTTAAAGGTGCACTATGTAACTTTTTTTTTTGTCCACCACCTGTTTGTTTCCATAGAGACGTTATTCCTTCACCTGGAATGTTTCACAGTATTAAAATAATCAATCTTGCACAGTATTAAAAAAATCAAAACATGCTTCTTAATGTGACTGGTAACGCCCCTCCACAGCTCTGACTGGTAACTTGGTCTGGTGGTGGGGTCACCTGCTTGTCTCCATGGAGATAAGTTTATAAACATACTGTGGAACATTTTACCTGCCCCCCTCTTGGTCAAACTCACAGGGATAGAGGAGGATGGGAGGGCATCTGACACTTTTGACCCCATGTCAGTTTTGTTGACACGTAGTTTACATCTGTCTGGTGTTTTGAGCTTGTTGTTTCTGAGGCCACAGTCGACAGAAATTCAGAAACATGACCCTGAGAACCAGCTGACACAGCAGGGTTGTGAGTTCAAATCCCTACCCTGCTGAGACACTGTCACTTCACATTTACAGGCGGGACTAAACCGGGACTAAACCGGGACTAAACCGGGACTAAACCGGGACTAAACCGGGACTAAACCGGGACTGAACCTGGACTGAACCTGGACTGAACCTGGACTAAACCGGGACTAAACCGGGACTAAAACGTGATTAATACATGACTAACAGGATTTTACCAGGACTAAATCTGGACTAAATCTGGACTAAATCTGGACTAAATCTGGACTAAATCTGGACTAAATCTGGACTAAACCTGGACTAACCCAGGACTAACCCCGGACTAATCCTTGACCAAACCTGGAATGAACCTGGAATGAACCTGGAATAAACTGGACCCTGGAATAACCCAGAACTAATCCTGGACTAATCCCGGACTAAACCTGGACTAAAGCAGGACTAAAAACATGACTAAAACCATGACTAAAACATGATTAAAAAGATGACTTACAGTATTTAACAGGATTAAACCTGGACTAAACTTGACTGAACCTGGACTGAACCTGGACTGAACCTGGACTGAACCTGGACTGAACCTGGACTAAACCGACTAAACCGGGACTAAAACGTGATTAAAACATGACTAACAGGATTTTACCCAGGACTAATCTGGACTAAATCTGGACTAAATCTGGACTAAACCTGGACTAACCCAGGACTAACCCCGGACTAATCCTTGACCAAACCTGGAATGAACCTGGAATGAACCTGGAATAAACCTGGAATAAACCTGGAATAACCCAGAACTAATCCTGGACTAATCCCGGACTAAACCTGGACTAAAGCAGGACTAAAAACATGACTAAAACATGACTAAAACATGATTAAAAAAGATGACTTACAGTATTTAACCAGGATTAAACCTGGACTAAACTTGGACTGAACCTGGACTGAACCTGGACTGAACCTGGACTGAACCTGGACTGAACCTGGACTGAACCAGGACTAAACCAGGACTAAACCAGGACTAAACCAGGACTGAACCAGGACTGAACCAGGACTGAACCAGGACTGAACCAGGACTAAACCAGATCCAGTTATGTAGAGATCTTTTTTATCTAGATAACTTGAATGTCGCACTTTTGCCTAATGAAGCTCAGTGTACATATCTGATGCATGCTAATAATTCTTCCTACATCCTTCTATAACAAATACCAAATTACAAGTGACATTTTTATGTGAAATTGCTTTGAAATTCTGGAGCATTTCATCAGTGCGTTTGCTAATATGCGTAAAAGCTTGCATCGCCTTAAGCTTTTGGTGAACTCTGTGATTCACACGTGGTTTTGACTTTAGCTGTCAGCGTCTAGCTCCTTCAAAAACTGATGCACAGAATGAAAATGTTTTATTATTGGAGCTCCCTAAATCTGACCTTATTCCGTTTTACCGTCTTAAAAAGGTGAAAAACTGAACTAAATCATTTTAAACAGTTTGCAGTGGTCCCAAGTTATTCCTCACTTACTTAATGCATTCAGAACATCCTAATTATTCACCATGATGAGTTTATAAGCACTTTTCACAGACTCAGACAATAAAACACCTGTAATTAGATGCACGTGAGAATAAGTTTGAATTTGAGATGCAAATGCTTTTTTGTCATTGTTTTTGTTACTACTTTCTCAGATAAGAGGTTTTTTTTTCTTTATTAGTTTATTAATGAGACAAATACTGCAACTACTACAATTACTTCAACTATTACTATTTCTACTACCATATTTTATATTCTTGCCTTTCTTTTGAGTATTTTTTTCCTGTCTCTATCTAATATCTCCTGTAGTTTTCTGTAATTTGTAAAATACTACTATTACTATTACTATTACTATTACTATTACTACTACTGCTGCTGACTACTATTACTACTACTACTACTATTACTACTACATCTGCTACTACTATCACAACTACTACTACTACTGCTACTACTACTACTACTATAACTACCACTACTTCCACTACTACTACTACTATTACCATTACTACTACTACTGTGACTACTACTATTACCATTACTACTATTACTATTACTACTACTTCTTCTACCACAACTACCACAACTACCACAACTACTACCACTACTACTACTGCTAACTACTATTTCTACTATTACTACTACTACTGCTGCTAACTACTGTTACTACTACTTGTACTACTACTACCACAAGTACTACTACTATTAATACTTTTTTCTACTACTAGTAATACTGCTACTTCTGCTGCCACCACAACTACTTGTACTACTACAGTACTATTTGCACAAAGGAGTTGTATAACGTCATTACTAGCATAAATATGTCTAATGCATTTAATCACTGAATTAAAGGACGAGATTTCCTTGTTTTCTCATTTAAATATTTGTACTGTTGATGGTTGAATGCCCCTTCATGCATAATTTTGCATATTTTCTTTCTTAATCCTACTTTCAAATCCTTACATGAGCACACAGGTCTATATTTAGGCATTTTCAAATCCACAGTCTCTTTGCTTTCTATTCTAGTGTAAATAGCCCCATTTTGTATAGCACTGGTTTGTACATACAGGAAGTGCGAACTGTTCATTGGCACGATGCATTCAGGGACAGATGGTGACAAAGCATGACTCAGAGGCTCTTCTTTCCTGACGTCACTTAAACACACCACTTTGCCAAAGCCTATATTTCACACCTGTGATTTTTCTATGCAGTTTTGTTTGTGAAAAGCCAATATGGGGTAAGAAATGGTAGATTCAAGTATTTCCTGTTCAGCGATGCGTTCAGGTGCAGTCTGTCTTGTAGGATCTTTAAGCTTAGGATCATACCTGGCTGGCACTGTTTTAGAGGATGGTGCTGGCTTTATTCCTCGTGTCTATTTTTAAGCCTAAACCCAGAATCGTGTTGCATTCGCTGCCGACAAAGAGCGACTGAAATCAACATTGTTACCTTTTTATGAGCTTATTTAAAGGTACACTGTGTAACTTTTTCGAGTGGTGAGGTACTGCCATCTGGTTGTTTCCATGGAGATGCTATTGCGCAAAAGATGGAGACATAGGGACATATACTGTATTACCTAAATAATTGCTCATATTTACCATTTAAGTTGTTCTTTTAACCGCATTTATTTATTCTACAACTTTTTCATGTGCTTAATGAACTAATGTTACTGTGTATTTTGCAGAGCCCAGTTTTACCTTGACCCTTGAACCCGTCGCGACCCCAAAGTTGACCTCTGAGCCGATGGAGCTGGCGTGTCATGTGACCAACATCACCAACCTCCCAGCGGGCGGGAGACTGGGCGTGTCCTGGCAATACAGCTCGGGTAAATCACTTCAGTATATTAAATACTACTACTAGTAAAGCTGCTGCTACTTTTCCACTACTACCAGTTACTACTACGACTACTAGGATTACTGCTTTGCTACTTTTGCCACTATTACTCCAGTTATTATCTACGATTATTATCTACGATTACTGCAACTTTGCTAAACATGGACTGAACTGGGGCTAGACCAGGACTAGACCAGGACTAGACCAGGACTAGACCCAGGACTAGCCCAGGACTAGATTAAACATTGCCAGAAGTCCACTAGATTATAAAGGACTCAAGAAATTTCCTTATATGTTACTATTACTACTACTACTACTACTACTACTACTACTACTACTTACTACTTACTATTACTACTACTACTACTTACTATTACTAATGCATTTCTTCCATATTTTTTAGGAACAGGAAGTAACCCTCAGAGCTCAAATCTCATTGGCTCGTTGGACGCTGGTGGTAACCTGTTGCCGGGGACGACGTATTCAGATCGACTGGATAGCGGAGCCATTACTTTGGGCAGAGTCCATCCCAATACATTTAAACTGCGCTTTCTGCGTGCACAGGTAACGCTTCAGATTTCAATAAAGTGCAACATATTAAAGGCACAGTAAAGACATAGTGCAAATCTCATTCTGCAGATCTGCTATAATTCAGTACATTTCATAGACTGTTTATATAAATGGACCTAGTCTGCTAGCCACTGCGTTCTAAATAAGAAGACGGCTCCATCGACTGTATCTTCTCTTTCTATTGAAAAACCATGGCCCGTCTCTCTGTAACTGCTGCTGTCAGGCTCCTCATTCTGACCTTAAAATATTTGTGCTGCTCTGCTCTACATTACTTTGCTATTTTGTTCCTAAAGCATGATATGAACGTTAATACCAGCTCAATCAGAGTCTTTTCCTGACGTCTCTTCCACTAGTGTTAGCAACAGGTTTGATTGACAGCTATCGCACCTCGTTGCTAAGCGCCCAACCTCTTGCAAAGCAGCAGTGTGGGCAGGAAAGGGCAAGTAACAGCCTCACTCCAGATTGGCTCTTTGGTCGTACACTCGGATTTCCAAATGTGGAACTTGGCTCCTGTAACTTCTGGCCTCGATTGGCTTCATTTGGCTGGAGCTGAACACAATGGGTGACTTCACACTCATGTCAAAGTCAAATAACTTGGGCAATCCCATTATTAGGTCTGCTTTTTTTGCGTGTGTACACATGCAAATGAGGTAATCCCATTTGTTTTGTTGTACAGGAGGTGGACATGGGGCAGTACTCGTGTGTGGTCTCAGCCTGGACGGTGAACTCTCAGGGAGGATTTGTGAAGGCAACCGAGCAACCGAGCCCTGCCCTCCCGATCAAATGGGAACCAAAACGTATGTACTACTACCAACACTACTACTACTACTACTACTACTACTACTACTATTACCATAATTTGATTGTCACTGAAAAACCAAAGCTGACGAAACCTGGAAGAAACCAGAAACCTGGACGAAACCTGGACGAAACCTGGACGAAACCGAAGCCAGGACGAAACCAGGACGAAACCAACGAAACCTGAACGAAACCCGAACCTGGACGAAACCAGGACGACGAAACCTGGACGAAACCAGGACGAAACCAGGACGAAACCAGGACGAAACCAGGACGAAACCAGGACGAAACCAGACGAAACCAGGACGAAACCTGGACTAAACCAGGACGAAACCCAGGACGAAACCAGGACTGAGGGCTAAACCTGGACCAGGGCGAAACCTGGACAAAACCACAAAACTGGACTAAGCTTTTGGACTAAACCTGCACTAAACTGGACTAAACCTGTAAACCTGGACTGTGAGCTTTTAAATAAACAAAAGTCCAGGTGTGAGTTGTTCAAAACCTTTCTTCATTATGACTATTATGTCTAGACAAAATGAATGTCACTTTTTAGTAAACTCTGGTTTGACTTTCAGCTCAAATAGTCCTGTATCTGAGCCAAACAGTGAGAGTTTTGTCTGACTGTCAAACAACAATAGTGGGCACAGTTCGAGTGGATAAATGAGGTTAGGAAGTTCAAGATGGCCGACCAAAATAGAGTATAGAGTTGACGTAGCCACTTTCTGGAATTTCCCAAATGCCATACAATTATTTCTTTTGTGAATTTGCATTTTGTACTTGGTGGGCATGGCATGTTTTAAAAATGTGCTATTTAAACTCACAATCTACATGTGTGAAGTTATTTAATTTTGGGTTGGGTTCAATGGGAAAAAAATGAATAAATAAATCATATGCCTAGATCACAATTATTGAGTAAAAGTTACAAAGAACAAAATATTTAAAATAAGTCTAACCCAAAATATAAGACTCCAAAGATAAAAAATAAATCTTGCTTTTTTTCTTTGATCTGAAATTCTTGTTTGAAATAAACTTAATTTTTTTTTCTAGGTCCAACTCTGAACGTTGTGGCCAGAACTATCCGCGAGGCGTCGGTGGGCGGGTCTACCTTTGAGATGAGCTGTACGATGACCACTGAGAATCTGGGGGAGGCGGGCTATTCTGTCCTCATCCAATCACAGGACAGCGTCGGCGCCAGCATCAAAACCATTATGACCCTCAGTCCTGACAGTGTGGTCCAGCACGGAGGAGCTACGGACCCAAAACGCAGGTACATACACTAGTCCTGGTTTAGACCTGGTTTAGACCTGGCTTAGACCTGGCTTAGACCTGGTTTAGACCTGGTTTAGACCTGGCTTAGACCTGGTTTAGACCTGGTTTAGACCTGGTTTAGACCTGGCTTAGACCTGGCTTAGACCTGGCTTAGACCTGGTTTAGACCTGGTTTAGCCCTGGCTTAGACCTGGCTTAGACCTGGCTTAGACCTGGCTTAGACCTGGCTTAGACCTGGCTTAGACCTGGCTTAGACCTGGCTTAGACCTACTTTTGTCCTGTTTTAGACCTGGTTTTTGTCCTGTCTTAGGCCTGTCTTAGGCCTGTCTTAGTCCTGTCTTAGTCCTGTCTTAGTCCTGTCCAGACCTGGTTTAGTCCTGGTTTAGTCCTGGTTTAGACCTGGTTTAGACTTGGTTTAGACT
Organism: Periophthalmus modestus; assembly: GCA_019594935.1. Lineage (NCBI taxonomy): Eukaryota > Metazoa > Chordata > Actinopteri > Gobiiformes > Gobiidae > Periophthalmus > Periophthalmus modestus. The sequence goes on from JAIEZT010000198.1 coordinate 7,817,206, forward strand.
TGGTTTAGTCCTGGTTTAGACCTGGTTTAGACCTGGTTTAGACCTGGTTTAGTCCTGGTTTAGTCCTGGTTTAGACCTGGTTTAGTCCTGGTTTAGTCCTGGTTTAGTCCTGGCTTAGTGGTGATTTAATCCTGATTTAGTCCTGGTTTTGTCCTGGTTTAGTCCTGGTTTAGTCCTGGTTTAGTCCTGAACGGTCCTGGTTTAGTCCTGGTTTAGTCCTGGTATCTGACACATTGGGATACAAGAGGACCCTGTGACCCTGCCTGCCGGCTGCCCCCACCGGGGGGTTCTGTCCCCCTCCCTTCCCTGTCTGCCCCTCACCCGGGGGTGGACCCTGACCTGTTCTTCCCTGTTGCCCTCGACCACCGGGGGGTTATGTCCCCTTCCCTCCTGGTCTGCCCCGCCGGTGGTCCCTGGTTCCTGTTCCTGTTCCTGTCCCTGTCCCTTGTTCCCGTTCCCGTTCCTGTCCTGTCCCCACTCCAGATCCAGCTTTGTTCCTCCCTGTTTTTAGTTGCTGCCTCCCTGGTTGGCTCCGCACCTGTTCCTTGTTGCCAATCAGGGGGGCAGCCTTTATATTCTGTTTGGTCCCTGTTTAGTTGCTGGATCCTTGTCTTTTGTTAGCCCTGTCTTTGGTTCTTCTTCAGTTTGTTCATCTGTGTTCCTGTTTTTTGGTTATGGACCATGCAGGCTCTGTTTTCTGTTTTTTGTGTTTTTTTTTGGACACTCTTTTGTGCCGCACTTGAGTCCGCACCACACGAACCGTGACAGACGGGAAGGCCTCTGACACACAGGGATATAGGAGGGTGGGAGGGCATCTGACATATATGGATATTTGATAGCCTCATGTAATTTAAAACATAATATTTGACAGTTCCACTTGATTTTATCCAGGGATCAGCTGGTTCTGTTGAAGTCCGGAGCGGCGGAGTTCCGGTTCCGTCTCGGCGGCGTGCAGCTGTCCGACCGCGGGTTTTACTGGTGTGACATCACGGCGTGGACCAAACAGACCCCGGGCCAGACCTGGACCAAAGCCACCAGCGCAGAGTCCAACAAGGTCAAGATATACTACCAAGAGAATGGTCAGTTTTATTTACTGAACAATTTATATTAGCAAATTATCCCTCAGTTTACCCTACTACATATTAAAGACACTGTACCTGCTTTTTACCGTCTTAATCCTAATTACTCACAGTGATGAGTTTATAAGTGCTTTTCACAACTTTCACAGGCTATAGGAGTTTTACTGTCATGGTAATGCTAACAACAACTAGCATGCTAACCCACACTTTCCAGATTATTGCTTTATACACTATGTCTGTGCTGGGGCAAGACACATTTTTCTTAAATTCATGAGGGAAAAATGGGGTCCAGATTATGGTAGAAGTTGATATTCCCCCAGCTAGGTACTCCTCACCAGACGCCATCTGCTTGCCGCCATGGAGATAGATTAGTTTAAAGCCATATTGTGGAGACTTCCAGGCAAAGTGGCCAACCCTCCACTAAGGATGGGACAAAAAAACAATAATGTTTATCCTGATAAAAGCGTTTGTGGGAGATTTTATATAATCGTGATAATTGGCAACAAAGGTAATCACTTTTATGACCTGAATGTGCAAAAAAAACAAAAAAAAAAAAACGACTTATCCACAGGGGAGTCGACAGGAGGGGGGACAAAGGGGTCTGTTGTCCGGGGGCCCCAGGGTTTTAGGGGGCCCAGAATTGGACCGTCTTCCTATTAATTTGTATTACGGGGGCCATGTGAGCCTTATTGCCCCGGGCCCCCAAATGTCAGTTGACGGCCCTGCTCATCCATAATATTCTCTGTTAAAGTTATAATTATTCATATCCATAACAACTTTAATCATTATCTACTAGAAAACTTACACAGTACAGCTTTACAAGTAGCTCAGATTTGGCTGTGATACAAATGATCTCATGCATATTTATCTATTCATTTTAACTTCTATCCCGACTAAACGCCTTTTTTTGCAAATCCCTATTAATTACTTAACTAAATCTCGTACTCGTGGTTATATACAGTGCACAAGCTCCTCCCACTCCGCTCCAGCTTAGTCACAATTGGCCTATTAGCGAGAAACATAAACACGCTAAGCTCTTCGACGCCTATACGCAGACGCTGTCCTAGTTTAAAGGGTTTGATCTGAACGGAGAGCGTGGGATTGTGGGGAAAAATAAATAAAAAATGGAAAAAAGAGGAGTAAGGAGTGGACAGAGAGAATAGGGAATAAGAAGCCAAACAACAAAGACGTGTTATAATGATTGAACTAGATATTTTGTCGCTGCCGAAAACCATTACAGTGAATTTTAAAGTGCTAGCCTAGTTTGCTATTTTCCTTTAACGTAATTATTAAAGCGGGATTATGTAACTTTTCTAGTGGATGGTCTACCACTTGCCTGTCTCCATGGAGATGTTATTGATATGACTGGAATGTTGCACAGTGTGGTATTAATTGAACAGTTCTGTCTACATGGAGGCAAGCAGGTGATGCAACAAGGCCAAGTTACAGGTCAGATCTGTGCTGGGGCGTAACTCTTGTTTTTTTTTATACTCTCTCTATAACCCTTCACTAATCCGTATCCACCTAGTAAACCCAAGTTCCATGATGCTACTATTCCAACTTCAGCTACTACTACAGCTACTACTGCTACTGCTACTACTACTACTACTGCTACTACTACAGCTACTACAGCTATCACTACAGCTTCTACATCTATTACTACTGCCACTACTACTACTACTGCCACTACTGCTACTACTACTGCCACTACTGCTACTATTGCTACTACAGCTATAGCTACTACTGCTACTACTACTACAGCTAGTACTGCCACCACTGCTACTGCTACTGCTGCTACTGCTGCTACTACTGCTACTACTGCTACTACTGCTACTACTGCTGCTACTGCTGCTACTACTGCTACTACTACTGCTACTACTGCTGCTACTGCTACTACTGCTGCTACTGCTACTACTGCTGCTACTGCTACTACTGCTACTATGCACACTACTGCTACTACAACCACTACTGCTACTACTGCTACTGCTACTACCGCTACTATGCACACTACTACTACTACTACAACCACTACTGCTACTACTGCTACTACTACTGAAAACAGATGATTAAGCAAAATAACTGCAAATTGATCCTATACACATTTTACGTAAGTGATACCTCATACCTCATACTACTACTACTACTACTACTACATATTAAAAGGTACTTTTCTACTACTACAATTGCAACTACTTACTAATGCTATTACTACCAAAAGCAGCCAAAACTGTCACCCAAAAGACTCCATAAAAAGCGTGTTATTAAAGATACAGTTTGTAACTCTCTGGAGGTGGTACGTCACCTTTATGATTCAGGTTTGTGGAGATGCAAGCTCGCTCAGAGTGAGGTGGTAATGAGGTAAAGCAAGTTTTTTATATCAGTACAAACAGTGAAAATAAATAAAACATGCTTGTATTTTGGTCTATTTTGTGGCTAAAAAGTTGCATACTGTGGCTACTTTTATATATTTTCCTGTGTTCTTTAGTGTAAAAGTTGACATATAGTAGCTGTAGGTCTTTTTACTACTACTACTGGGGCTACTACACATATTAATACTACAACTATTGCAAAATATTAGGCAAAATTACTATGTTTTTTGATATAAATTTCGAGCATTATATACGAGTCATTTTCAGACCTATTCCCAGAGTAAATGTTGACATATAGTGGCTGTAGGTCCGTTTCTTATTATAGCCCCGTAGCCCTGTTTAGGAGGAGCTTCAGGGGGAGAGCGCTGGATGTCGACCCAGAGACGAGCGCTTGTCTCTGGGGAAGCGTCGGCCTTTGAGCAGCCTCTTTCCTCCGTGTTTTTTTTATTTTTTTTTGCTCGTTTTCTCGCCTTGTCCTCCATCTCACTTTGGGAACGCCATCAAAGCAAAACCCTTCGGCCAATCATGCACGCAGCGCTCCGACTCGCATCCCTCTTTCTTCCCAGTTTGTTGTTTTTTCGTAGTGCTCAAGCTGAACGTTTTGACCCTACACAAGTCGGAGATCCAAGAAGGACATTTTTCCCTCTTTTTTGCCTGAAGGGTTGTGCATGTTTTTTTCCTTTTTTTTCCCCAAGTGTCCATACTCCCACGCAGTATCCGATGTGGGAAGAACATATGGAAATCGCAAATGTCTCCCTGGTATGTTTTAAATAATTCACCAATGCATTCATTTAATAGATGGAAGGTGATGTTAAACTACTGGGAAAAGTCGATGTAGGTCTTAGCGGTGGGTCGTTTAAAAATCACTCAAAATGCCAATATGTTAAAAGGTTATTTTATATATAATTATCATATCATTCATATAAATTGCCTGGGTTTAGCCACACAGAGAGAGTTTTTCACAACCTTCAGAGACCAGAAGAACGAACCAGAGAGAAGCCATGAGAAGAACCAGAGGACTAGCATGCTAACAGCGCACTTCCTAATTATTGGAGAGTGAAATGCTTCATAATTAGACACAGACAGCACACAGCGGACTTATTCTGACCTCAAGAGCTGCTGTACTGGGGCGAGACACTTTTAGCTCAAATACATGGGGAAAAATTCAGGTACAGGCTTTTTTTTCTTAAATTCAAAATGCGTACGCCATCTTTTCCGCTCTAAACAACAGAATAAGAGCAAAACCGGTGTCCAATTATGAAGAGGGATCTTGGCTAAACCCAAGTTGAAGATATTGTTTAAGACGGAATTTTATGCCAGAGCAAGTTTGAGCAGGAAGCAAAGATCGTTGAGGCACAGCTGCGACATGGATCCTTCCCCTCGACGCAGAAACTGGGAGGTTTTCTCAACCCGCTGAAGAAGAAAGACTTTGTGGTTAGTGTGAGTTGGGAGAAGTGGAAAGAGAAGCTCATTTTTTGTTGTATTGTCCTTTTTATGTCCTTTATTTGAGGAAATGTTCACCCAGCGCCCTGATATGTTCTGGGTTTGTTTATAAGTCGGCTTCATTTCTTCTTAAAGTCTGGCAGAAGCGGCAGATGAGTTTGTTTAAATGAGATGGTTTCCTGTCCCTTTGAACTCTTAACTTCGGTCTAGACAAATAATCTGATTAGCTACTTTATAATAAAAGTAAAGAGTTTCAAAATGTAGCCCACATCTTTAAAACCAGAAATGCCAGAATATATTATGCAAAACTCCTAATGCAGCGGGCTAGTCCTGCTATCGCTTCAGGCCCTGAAGTGTGTCCCATGTGCTAAAGTCTGACAAACGCTCCCACTGGTGTTAAATGATGGATGGAGTGAAATGCATTGATTTTTCCTATGGACGTAGTTACATGTGGTGCAGCCAAAACCTGCCTGAACTGTTCAAGTCGCTCACTCGTGTCACTGGAGGTTTGAATCATTTCTGTAGATGTTTAATGAACAGAACGGGAGGCATGCTTATAGATTTGTGAAATACTGTAGTCTGAATTTTGATCAGCTATTCAAATAGTCTTTAAAACCTTTTGACACACGGGCCACAGTGAGCTCTAAAATTTGACAGAGGGGCCGGACCAGGATATATATATGTTTATATTACATTAGAGATTTGGTCTATAACAAGGGTCACAGGCACCTGGTGTCCGCGGCCCCCCAACGCCCACATGAGGCGCCCGCAGGCCGCTTCTAAAAATAGAACTCACTAATAAAAAACATTGTATTTTATTCTGTTGCTATTTTTTTTATTACCATTACATTTATATAGATTTAAAAATGACAGTATCTTAAAAATATATTCACTATACATGAAGTTTAGAAAAGTTAAGGTGACCTCTGACCTCCTCGGGTCAAAGGTCAGTATTGTGCACGTGACAAAAGCAGTGCTCCGCTGTGAAGATTACCGCTGAGTGGAGTTTGACGACTGTAGAATAAACCTGCGTGTGTCTCATCTGACCTGGAATGTTCCGCAGTATGGCATTCAAACTTTTTTAAGCAGATTTTGAGGTCAAAATAAGTTGGCTGTCTACTGTCTGTATCTTATTTTAAACATTTAATTGTCTCATAATCAGGAGGATCAGGCACAGTTAGCTAGCGTAATAGCACTGGCTCTAGCCTCTGAAAACTTATAAACTCATCACTGTGAATAATTAGGATGTTCTGAATGTATAAGATGAGGAATAACTTTGGACCACTGCAAACTGTTTAAAGTTAACCTGTTCTGCTTTTTTGTTCCGTAGAAATCAGGTACAGCACCTTTTAAACTTTAATCTCACTATATCTGTGTTTAATTTGATTTCAGGCCCGTCGTTCGCCGTCGCGCTCCGCTCTGACTCTACGACTGTGTATCCATGGGAAACCTGCCAAAATGGAGTGTGTCCTCACCATCTCCGGATCCTCTCCAAAATCAGGTACAAACTCAAAAGAACATGTCCTATATCTGATATTTTTCAAAACAGTTTTTAAACATTTGTGTGAAAAATACTGATAAAATATATATAAGACAAATGACGTTTAGTTTTAGTCGTCTTCTCCTGTTCAGATGTGTTCAGATTGGTTTGTTTCCTGCTTTGGTTCTGTATCTTTTAGTCCTGGTTTGGCTCTTGTTTAGTCCTGATTTGGTCCTGGTGTAGTTATGAATGTTTATTGTGCTAATTTAGCCCTTGTTTAACACTGGTCTAGTTCCTGTTTGGTTCTGGTTTGGTCCTGGTTTAGTCCTGGTCTAACCCTTGTTTAGTCCTGGTCTAGTCCTTGTTCCATCTGCGTTTGGTCCTGGTTTAGCTCTTCTTTTGTTATGGTTAAGTCCTAGTTTCATCCTGACTCAGCCCTTGTTTAGTCCAGGTTTAGTCCAGGTTTAGTCCTGGTTTAGTCCTGGTTCAGTCTTAGTTTAGTCCAGGTTTAGTCCAGGTTTAGTCCAGGTTTAGTCCAGGTTCAGTCCAGGTTCAGTCCTGGTTTAGTCCCGGTTTAGTCCTGGTGTAGTCCTGGTTTAGTCCTAGTTCAGTCTTAGTTTAGTCCCGGTTTAGTCCCGGTTTAGTCCCGGTTTAGTCCTTTAGTCATCATATCATTGTCACTCTCTTTATTTTAGTCAGTATAATGTGGAAGCTACATGTTCCTCTATATTCATGATACAAAACAAGGAAAAAACAGCATTGTTGCGACGCACTCGTCTGACCTGTGTGGGCCTGCGTGGACCTGCCTGCCCCTGCTCAAAACAACCAGGACCTACGCTCCGTTTAGGCAGGTGTGGACTTCCTGCACGTGCCCCTGTCCAATGTGTTGTTTTCCCATTGAAGTGCATTGGTGTTCACTGGAGAACTGGGAATTTCTTGTATTTTTACAGCCACTTAAAGTTCTTTACTTCTGCCAAAACGGGGATTGAACCACCAGCCTTGGCATATGTGGATTTGAAGTTGCTGTACCTGATTTTTAAATGAAAAAGCGGAAGCATTTCATTTTAAACGGTTTGCATAAGACACATTTGCTCAAACACACACAAAACAATCTGGTGCAGAGCCTTTAAGCTGTAATGGAAGGCAAATATTAGTTTGCAGTGTCCCTCTAAGCTCCTCTTTCACATTTGATCTTATTAAAATGATTATGGCCATATCCTGACCTGCCAAACGAGTTTAGATGTGCCGTTAACCAAAACAGTGACTGCGTGTTTGGGCTCATTTGTAAACCAGTTCCACCAAAAAATTCCAGCACCGATGTTTGCTGGGGACAGAATCTTTTATAAAAACCCCAAATCTTGATGATTTCTGGTCTTAAAAATGTGAAAAAACAGAAGTACTTCAGTTTAAACAGTTTGCAGTGGTCTAAAGCTATTCCTCGCTTATCTTTTGCATTCAGACCATTCTAATTACTCCCAGCGATGAGTTTATAAGCACGTTTTCACAGGCCAAAGTGGAGTTTTGCTGTTGAAGTATTGCCTTTGACCTTATTACATGAAAAAAACAGGTATAACCAAAGAATAGACCAGATAATGGCGCATTTTTATTACTTCCTGTGAGCGGGCTTGCATCTCCACAAACCCGACTCTTATTAGGCCTCGTCCTGCTTGTTTCCATGGAGATGTTGTTCCTTTGGGTATAATCTTCCACAGTATGACATAACAGACCAACCCCATGGAGAACGTTCCGAGGTATGGTTATAAATTTCCACGTATCTCCGAGGAATCCCACACGTGACCCGCCGTCTCCAGAAAGTTACATACTGTACCTTTTAAACGTTCTGCACAGAAAATCCCAAGGCTCAGATAGTTTAAAACACCTGAGCATTGCATAATAGACTTTAAATATTGATTCATCGCTGTGTTCCTTTTTAAATAGACTTTTTCGGTCCAAGAACATCTCGAGTTTCCCATCCCTTTACCTCATAGCCTCTGAACTGTCCTCCATCTTACCTCCTCCCTGTTTTTAAGCTCCCTCTCCGTCTCCTCTCCATCTGTCACCGCTCCCTCGCTCCCTCCCTCTGTAACATGTGCTTTTCGTTGGCGCTCTGAACTGATAAGATGTTAATGAGTCACTACAGGCGGCTGGAACAGAGGAGAGCGAAGGAGGGGGGGGGATAAGACAACAGCAGACTGGAAATGCATTGACTTACATTACAGCTCCACCACTTTATAATAACTGCACCGCTTATTAGCCTTATAAAGCCACGGGTGTCGGAGATTATAATTATATACGAGACAAAAAGCACAATATGTTTTCTTTAAAAGCGCAGGAGCAGTTTCTACAGCCTTAGAAATGCGAAAAACCGAGCTAGTTTGCAGCTACTCCTCACTTACCTTATGCATTCAGACCATTCTAATTACCACCATGATGAGTTTATAAGCTTGTTACACCTATATATATTTAATTTACTTTATAATCCAGAGGGAAAAACGTATCTCGCATTGCGTTTATTTCGAAATCTTGTCCCATTTAACTCCTCATTAGTCCAACATTGCTCCAGAAATAACAATGCCGTAGTTCAAATCCTTTCAAAATAAAAGCTTTTCATGTCACTAGTCTGTGGCTCACGGTTTGACCTTCTGTTTAAATGAGACCTGATCATCAAATGTTTATTGAGTGACTGAGTGAGTGATCGGGTTCGACAGCTGCGGCATCAAAGGCGTGGCACGAATGTGGAGCGCTGCATTCTGGGTAACGGCCAATCCTCCTCCTCTCTCCGTACACTGTGGTTTATTCCTGGTACTGTTATTGATCTGATATTGTTTAGACCTGCTTCAGTCCCGGTTTAGTTCTTCTCTTGGTCTGTTTCTGTCCTTGTTTTTAGAGTTTAGTCTTGATTATGACGTGGTTTAGTCCTGGCCAAGACTTTGTTTGGTTTAGACCTGGTTTTTTGTAGATCTAACTTGTTTAGTTTTTAGTCCTTTTAGTCTTGTAATATGTGCCAAGAGTCCTAGTTTATCCTGGTTTACTTCAACTTGTTTAGTTTAGTCCTGGTTTAGTCCTGGTTTGCGTTTAGTCCGGGTCAGTTCCTGGTTTATGCTTGGTTTAGTCCTGGTTTAGTCCTGGTTTAGTCCCTGGTTTAGTCCTTGGTTTATGCTGGTTTTGTCCAAGTTAAGTCCTGTTTAGTTTGTCCTGGTTTAGTCTTTGTCCTGGTTTAGTCCTGGTTTAGTCCAAGTTAAGTCCAGGTTTAGTCTTGGTTTAGTCCAAGTTAACTCCTGGTTTAATTCTTATTTAGTCTTGGTTTTGTCCATTTTTGTGTTTAATTTAGACCTACTTTAACTGAAAACCTAACCAGGACTAGTCTTAATTTCAACTGGTTTAGACCAAATTTTTGTTGGTGTAAGTTAAGTCCTGCTTTGGTCTTTCTTTAGTCCTGGTTTAGATCCGAGTTCAGTCCTGGTTTGGATCTGGTTTAGTCCTGATTAAGTCCTTTTTAGTCCTGGTTTAGACCGAGTTCAGTCCTGGTTTAGCCCTGGTTTAGACCTGCTTTAGTCCTTGTTTAGACCTGGTTTAGTCCTAGTTAAGTCCTGGTTTTATCTTGACTGAAGGTGTGGCGTGCATGTGGAATGTTGCATTCTGGGTAACTGCCAAACTTGTCATAAATTGCCCTCCTCATTAAAACATTGTGGCCTTTTTTTTTACAGTAGTTTAAAGTTTTGATTTTATTCTGCACATTAAATTGCCGACTGTACTTGTGTATCTCAAACAGTAATGGCTTATGTGGGCCTTTAATTTTCATTCATAGATTTAAAGAGCCGGCACCTGATTTTTTTCCCATGTATTTGAGCAAAATGTGTCTTGCCCCAGTACAGATATGTTGTATAACCAGCTCTCGAGGTCAAAATAAGTCCGCTGTGTGCTGCCTGCATCTAATTATAAAGCGTTTTATTGTATGATTATCAGGAGGTGTGTGGTTAGCCTGCTGGTCGTTGTTGACTTTACTTTATAACTTTTCTTATATGCTCAGAATGCAGGTAAAGGGAAGTGAGGAATAACTTTGGACCACTGCAAACCTTTTAAAATGAACAAGTTCAGTTTTTCAGATGCAAAAATCCAGTACAGGTCCTTTAAAGTGACCAATTTGGTTTTATTTTGCACATTACGTTCGTCTTCTATACTTGTCCAAACATCGAAACAACAAATCAGCGTAATATGGGCGCTTTAATAACAATCTCTCCATCGTCTTCCTCAACCCACCGCAACTCTTTGGAAATGCCTCAGCCTGCTTTTTCCTCCCATCACTTCTTTTTTTCCCTCCATTTTCTCAAAATATGTCAAAATTCCTGGTAGAAATTCTGCAACTTTTGGTGAGTGCATTCCTGGTAGACTCAGGTTGTGGCTTGTTTCCTCGTGACGTTTCTGGCACACTCCCTCATTACTGTTGCACTGTCATTGTGTTGCATTGGTTTAGCCTCCAGGAGCTGAGGCTGTTCTTAAGATACACAGTGACCTCAAGTAAACCTGTGTTTAAAGTGTGTGTGACAGTGTATAGAATGTGTATATGAATGTACAGTGTGTATATGACAGTGTGTATATGAATGTACAGTGTGTGTGTATATGACGGTGTGTATATGAATGTACAGTGTGTATATGACAGTGTGTATGACAGTGTGTATATGAGAGTGTGTTTATGAGTGTATATATGAGTGTGTATGACAGTGTGTATACAGTGTGTATATGACAATGTGTATATGAGTGTGTATATGAGTGTGTATGTGACTGTGTATGTGACAGTGTGTATGACAGTGTATATGACAGTGTGTATGTGACATTGAATATGAATGTGTATGAGTGTGTATATGTGTGTGTATGTGACAGTGTGTATATGACAATGTGTATATGACAGTGTATATGACAGTGTATATGACAGTGTGTATGACTGTGTATGTGACAGCGTGTATGACTGTGTATGTGACAGTGTATATGAGTGTGTATGTGACAGTGTGTATATGAGTGTGTATGTGACAGTGTGTATATGACTGTGTATATGACTGTGTATGTGACAGTGTGTTTAACAGGTTAGACTAATTTCACTAAAAGATAAGATAAAAGACGGCAGATATGACATATGTAGAGGTAATTTTATAACTGTTACAGGTAGTAGCAGTAGAAGTAGCAGCAGCAGTTGTTAGTGGTGGTAGTAGTCTTAGTAGCAGTAGTAGTAGTACTGGTAACAGTAGCAGTAGTAGGACTGCCATTAGTAGCAGCATTAGTAGTAGCAGCATACATAAAAAGTATACATAAAAGAGTAGTCGTAACAGTAGTAGTAGATAATTGTAGTTGGTGTAATAGTAAATATATATTTTTATAGAAAAAAAAAAGTGGTCCACTGTCAGGCTGAATGATTTAGAGAAAATGTGTAACTGCAATTTTGTCGTTTGTTTGTTCATGTTTTAATAATATGATTCTGTTTAAAGTCACATTTTCAACACGTCCAGAAGATTTGACACAAAAACTGAAATATGAACAAAGTAATACAAGAATCACATTTCAGAACATGTTTGTACAGATCTAAACTACAGGCTTTGCAGCTTTTATGCAGAATAAAACAGGAGATGTTGTTTCTTGAGACAATTATGGTACATGTTTGCGATTTGCTAATTTCATCCATTCAAACTGCAGTTCATCTCTCAGCCCGGGTCCAGTGTATTTTTAACCCTTTACTTACTCGCACGTTCATATTCTTTATTACATGCATCTCGGACTTGTCAAATCAAGCATTCAAAACATGACATCATCCTCTGTGTGATTTCAAAAGCGGGAAAAATCAGGCCTTCTCCGCTCAAAGACGCCTTTGTTAAAGCGCGGAACGCCTGACACTTTATTTTATTTTCTCTGGGGAAAAATAAGCTTTGTTCTCCACTGACAGACTCCTCGGCACAAACTGAAGACAAGACACAAACATCCAAGAGACACAGGCAAAGGAGAGGATAGAGGGAGGAGGGATGGAGGGATGGGGATGGAGGAGGGAGGGTATGAGACAGGAGAAATGACCAGTAAGATGTAGTAGTTAGTTTGCCGTAGTAGTTGTGGTATCAGTAGTTAGTAGGGTTAACAGTTGTAGCAGTAGTTAAGTAGTAGTAGCAGTAGTAGTTGCGGCAGAAGTAGTAGTAGTAGTAGCGGTAGTAGTAGTAGTAGTAGTAGTAGTAGTAGTAGTAGTAGTAGTAGTAGTAGTAGTCTCAACACACACAACACAAACATTCAAGTTATATAGGCAAAGGTGAGGACAGAGGCAGGGACGTCCGAGTATAAGACAGGAGCAATGACCATAAAGCAGTAGTAATGGTAGTAGTAAGTTAGTTCATAGTGAGGAAGTTGTAACCTGCATTTCCTAAGGCTCTTATTGTGAAGCCACTTCCCGTTGCTGCAGGTCCCTTTACCTTTAAGTCACGGGGTCACAGCAGGTCAACTACCTGTCTCCTCCTCTGCTCCTCACTGTGGCAGGGTGCGAGGCAAGATGAAGAGGTGTGAGCATACATAGCTGATGTGGAGTTGTTTAGAAGTGGAGCTTCTGTGGAGCATTGTGGATTTTTTTGTAGCTGTGTGGAGCAATTAAATTTAGGAGCAGGTGTGGAAGAAAGCTGGGTGGAGCAGGGTGGAGCAGGGTGGAGCGGTGTGGAGCAAGATGGAGCAGTGTGGAGCAGGGTGGAGAAGGGTGGAGCTGTGGTGGAGCAGGGTGGAGCAAGATGAAGAGGTGTGGAGCAGGGTGGAGCAGGGTGGAGCAGGGTGTGGAGCAGGTGTGAGCAGGGTGGAGCAAGATGAAGAGGTGTGGAGCTGGGTGGAGCCGGGTGGAGCAGTATAGTCATATTTGTGTGGAGCTCTTGGAGCAAGATGTTCAGAGGTGTTTGTGCATTTTTTACGCAGTGTGGCAAAACAGTGTGGATACAGCAAGATGAAGAGGTGTGGAGCAGGGTGGATAATTGTTAGTGGTAGCAGTGTGGAGCAGTTTGGTGGCAGTAGTGAGCAGTGTGGAGTGTGTGGAGCAAGATGAAGAGGTTGTGGACCAGGGTGGAAAGCTGTGTGGAGAGCAGTATAGTCATTTTCTAGTGCTGGTTATCTCTTCACACTTGTCTCCTCTTCAAATAAACCCCTCTTTGTGTGTATTTTTTTACGCTGTAGTTTGGCAAAAACAAAATACAGATACAGTAAAAAGAGAAAATATCGGCCCGATATCAGTCCATCTATAATTGTTAGTGGTAGTAGTAATAATAAATAATAATAGTAGTTAATCTGTAGTATTTGTGGTAGTAGTGGTAGTAGTAGTAGTTGGTAGTGTGTTAGTATTGGCTCTAATAGTTGTAGTAGCAGTTCCATTTCAAAGCTGCAATATGGAACTTTTCTAGCGCAGGGTCCACCACCACCTGCTTGTCTCCTCTTCCTCTGTCTCCTCCCAACCCCTCACTCCCCTCTCTGTCCCTGCCCCTCTCTCTCTCTCCTCTCTCTCCCCCTCTCCTCTTCTCTCTCTCTCCTCACACCCCCCCCCCCCTCCTCTCTCTGTCCCTCTCTCTCTCTGTCCTTTCCCCTCTCTCCTCTTGCTCTCTCTCTTTCTCCTTTTCTCCTCATCTTTTCTCTCCTCCTAAGCCCTCACTCCCCTCTCCCTCTCTGTCTCCTCCCTTCTCTCTCTCCTCTCTCCTCTCTCTCTCTCCCTTCTCCTCTCCTCCTCTCTCCTCTCTCTCTCCTCCCAACCCCTCACACCCCCCCTCTCTCTCTCTGTTCATCCCCCTCTCTCCTCTATCCTCTTCCTCTCTCTTCCCAATCCCTCACTCCTCTCTTCTGTCCCTCCCCCTCTCTCCTCTCTCCCTCTCTCGCCCTTTCTTCTCTTCCCCTCTCCTTCACACCCCTCTGTCTCTCTCTCTCTGTCCCTCTCTCCTCTCTGTCCCTCCCCCTCTCCTCTCTCTCCCTTTCTCCTCTTCCTCTCTCTCCTCACACCCCTCTCTCTCTCTCCATGTCCCTCCCCCTCTCTCTCCTCTCTCTCCTCTCTCTCTCCCTTTCTCCCTTTCTCCTCTTCCTCTCTCTCCTCCCAACCCCTCACTCCCCTCTCTCCTCTCTTCTGTCCCTCCCCCCCTCTCTCTCTCTCCATCTCTCTCCCCCTTCCTCCTCCTCTCTCTCCCAAATTACCCAGCTGTCTTTGCAGGCCCGACAGGCAGCCGTTAATTAGCCAATCTCACGCTCGGTTAGCGGGCTGGGGAGAGCGAGCCGATGCGCCGCGGTAGCACAGCCCCAAATGGAGAGGTGCAGGAACATATTGTTAAAGTGTGGTAAAGTGGAAGAAGTAGTCTGAATAGATCCGGGAGAGTGAATGGGTTTTTTAGGAGGAGAGAAAGTACTTTGGGAACTTGGATGTTGAGTTTCCTGAGAATTTTGGACAAAAAATGTGGGAAAGAATCTCTATAGTTGGATTGAAGTGGAGATGTCAAGTGCGCTAACTAAATGTTTCCCATTGGATTAAAAGGAGCTGGTGGTTTGGACACTGGAACTAAAGTAGGTCAAAATCAGGGTTAAACTTTGTAAACTGGGGACGAATTAAAAGTGCCGCACCAGTAGTCAAGAGGAAGACCAAAGAGACTGAGATGTATGGCTCTAAGAGTGAAACAAGAAATGTGAAAGTTAGTTTGGTCCTGGTTTGGTCCTGGTTTGGTCCTGGTTTGGTCCTGGTTTGGTCCTGGTTTGGTCCTGGTTTGGTCCTGGTTTGGTCCTGGTTTGGTCCTGGTTTAGTCCTGGTTTGGTCCTGGTTTGGTCCCGGTTTGGTCCTGGTTTGGTCCTGGTTTGGTCCTGGTTCGGTCCTGGTTTAGTCCTGGTTTGGTCCTGGTTTAGTCCTGGTTTAGTCCCTGTTTCTATTGGGACAAATTTGAGTGCCGCATCAATAGTCAAGAGCAAGATCAAAGAGATTTATGGGGTTAATGATGTAAGAAGAAGTGAAGTTGGATTAGTCCTGGTTTAGTCCCGGTTTAGTCTTGGTTTAGTCCTGGTTTAGTCCTGCTTTAGTCCTGCTTTAGTCCTGCTTTAGTCCTGCTTTAGTCCTGCTTTAGTCCTGCTTTAGTCCTGTTTTAGTCCTGTTTTAGTCCTGCTTTAGTCCTGTTTTAGTCCTGCTTTAAGTCCTGTTTTAATCCCGTTTTAGTCCTTCTTTAGTTCTGCTTTAGTCCTTGGATGTTAAGTTTCTTGAGAATTTTTGACAAAAATGTGGGAAAAATGTCTGTAGCTGGATTGAAGTGGAGATGTCAAGTGCGTCAACTCAGTGTTTCCCATTGGATTAAAAGGAGCTGGTGGTTTGGACAGTGGAACTAAAGTAGGTCAAAATCAGGGATTAATTTGTCCCCATTTTACAAAGTTTGAGTGTCACACCAATAGAACGGTAAAGATATTAATCCAAACTAAGTCATTCTGCCTATATCCTCTCACCACTAAACAAGCATTCAAATACAACTTCTGTCAAAACTACTTTTAAATACTGGAAGCAGGCTAGTAATGCAGGATCTGTCATAATGGCTTAGAAATGGTTTAGTCCTGGGTTAGTCCTAGTTTAGACCTGGTTTAGACCTGGTTTAGTCCTGGTTTAGTCCTGGGTTAGTCCTAATTTAGTCCTGGTTTAATCCTGGATTAGTCCTAGTTTAGTCCTGGTTTAGTCCTGGTTTAGTCCTGGTTTAGTCCTGGTTTAGTCCTGGTTTAGTCCTGGTTTAGTCCTGGTTTAGTCCTGGTTTAGTCCTGGTCCTGGTTTAGTCCTGGTTTAGTCCTGGTTTAGTCCTCGGTGGTTTGTTTAGTCCTGGTTTAGTCCTGGTTTGGTCCTGGTTTAGTCCTGGTTTAGTCCTCGGTTAGACCTGTGTTAGACCCGTTTTAGTCCTATCTTGTTCTTCACTTCTTGCTATCATCCACTGAAGCCATTTCTCTGCTAAATTGCGGTTCTTGTTCGTTATTTGTCACTGGCTCTGCTGCTGTAGTTCAAATCCTACATGAGTCATCTCTCCCACACTGTTAGTCCACTGTCCCTGTACAATAATGGCCCAAACGTCTCCATATAAAAGAAAATGTACAACGCTTTTGAGTGTGAACAGAACAGACCTTCACTATTGACAGAATAATCTAAATTTACGCTGTGAGTGCATTTGTTTATGACGGAAGTGATAAGACAACATCGAAACACATTAAAAGCGCAGATTTTTACCATCTTAAACAGTTTAAACAGTTTGCAGTGGTCCGAAGTTATTCCTCAGCCAGCTTATGCATTCAGACCATTCTAATTACTCACAGAGATGAGTTCATAAGTGCGTTCCACAACTTCTGCCTTCTATATAGCTAGTTTTTTAGCTATTTTCTAGACTTTAAACAGATATTTATTCATTTATTTAGCCAGTTAAATAAACATGATTGCACTGTTAAAGTAGCATTTGTTGCAAACTTTTAATTATTATAAAAAATGTGTGTGTTTTGCTTCTTTAATTAGCTGTTTGGCGTAAATTGGGTAACTAATCTTGCATGCACAAAACATTTCCAAGGAATTAATTGGTTTTCATACTTGATACATGCAGTAGAATGTACAAGAATGTGTGCATGTTCTCCCCGTGTTACTGTGGCAGAGTGGTTATCCCCTGTCTCCTCCTGGCTGTAAGGAGGTTGTGGGTTCAACTCCCGATCTGGTTGGAGATGGAGTGGAGCGCACATGTATTTAAAACATAAGCGCTATCATGTACTTACACTTACGCTGTCAGTAAATGGAATACTTTTATTGTGCCCCGATACATGTAATTACTGCAGACGAGTACTTAACAGCGTAACCCAGCGGACACTTACGCTAAAAGCTAAATCTCCATTGACTTCTATTAACATCAGGGTGTAGGTAGCTTAATCCCATTTTATAGCATTACCCTACCCAATCTGCGTCATTGCATTTTTTATCAAGCGAGGAACAACATTAGCGGGTTCATTACTAGCCGTGCTGTTAAATGTCTCGCCATTGAGTAGATAACAATGCGCCGGGGGCCATTTTGAAGGCAGCGGTAGTTCCCGTAGGACCAATACAGAAGAAATTCAATCAGCAAGACTTCACTTCCACCAGCGGCCATTTTGGATTTTATTACACACCAAGACAACAAACACAGGCGTTTCTTTTTATTGAATCAATTGGAAAACAGCTATTAATGGTATTGGTAGTAAAAGTGACGGTGTATTGCGATATATATGGGGTAAAAGTAATCTAGGTTGCAATAATGGTGCACAAACTTTTAACATGGTCAGTAGAAATCGGGTAACATACATAACCAAAGTCTAGTCTCTTTCTAACTTCATCTTTGCCCAAAACGAATGGCAAAGCGTTTCGTCGCCACACCTTTTAAACAAACACTCTCCGTATATTTTCTTTTGCACAGAAGCTTAAAACCCATCACCGCGGCGACTGAAACGTGATCCTGGCCCCATGGGAAAGGTCAAAGTTCAACCTCTCTCCCCATGAACCCTCTCAAAACCCCTATCTGTTTGAGAAAGAGGCTCCCCTTCCTCCTCTTCTCTTCTTTACTTTCTCTCACACTCCACCCCCCCCTCTCTCTTGCTATCTCTCTCCTTCTTGCGGTCTCTCTCGCTGTTTCTCTCTCTCGTTATCCCTCTCTTGCTGTTTCTCTCTCGCTATCGCTCTGTCCCTCTCTGTCTCTCTTGCTGCTTCTCCCTCTCCCTTTCTCTCTTGCGGTCACTCTCTCTTGCTGTCCTTCTCTCTCTTGCTATCTCTCTCTCTCTCTCTCTCTTTCACTATCTCACTCTCTTGCTGTCTCTCACTATCTCTCTTGCTGCCTCTCCCTCTCCCTTTCTCTCATTCTGTCTCTCTCTCTCTCTTTCTCTCTCTTGCTGTGTCTCTTTCTCTCTCTCTCGCTTGCTGTGTCCCTTTTCTCTCTCTCTCGCTTGCTGTTTCTCTCTTGCTGTCTCTCTCTGTCTTTTACTCTTGCTGTGTCTCTCTCTCTTTCACTATCTCTGTCATTATCTCTCTCTCTCGCTCTCTGTCTGTCTTGCTGTCTCTCTCTCTTTTTTGCCGTTTTTCTCTCTCCCTTTATCTCTTGCTACCCCCTCCCTCTCTCTCTCTTTCTTGCTCTCTCTCTCTCTCTCTCTCTTGCTTTCTCTCTCTCTCATTCTAACTCTCTCTCTCTCTTTCTTGCTGTTTCTCTCTCCTCTCTCTCTCTCTCTCTACCCCCCTCTCTCCCTCTTTCTTGCCGTTTCTCTCTCCCTCTCTCTCTATCTCCCTTTCAAGTATATTTTCCTCATCTCTCCGTCGTTTTTCTTGCTTCAGTTTCTTCTTCAGATAGTTGAACATTCTGTCGATTTTTTGGAGGACTGAATGATTTGGGGAAAATGAAACTGTGATTTTTCTTTTATATTTGTAATTTATGTTTTAAAACATATTTTTTATCACGTCCAGGACAGATCTGAACTACAGGCTCAGCACTTTTTAACCTATTTATGCTTTTTATGGATATTTTGTCAGAAACTGGGTGAAGCTGACGGCGTCCATTCAGATTGAGACTATATAAATGAAGTAACACGACGCTGATTTGAACAGGATTTTGAGTGAGTTAAATGACTCCACATCCACATAGTTCAGTGTCGACTTCTCCCACAGCTGTTCCTCCAAAACTCTGAACTGTTGAACTGAGGGAGGCCCCAGAAACTCGATCTGCACCATCATATTTGCACTATTTCTACTGTGTAAAGAGAGAGGGAGGGAGGGAGGGAGGGAGGGAGGGGGGAGAGGGAGGGAGGGGGGGAGAGGGAGGGAGGGAGGGACGGAGGGAGGGAGGGAGAGAGAGAGAGAGAGAGAGAGAGAGAGAGAGAGAGAGAGAGAGAGAGAGAGGTAAAGATGGGCAGTAGATAGGAGCAACTAAGAGAGAGAGATGGAGAGAGGTAAAGATGGGCAGTAGAGAGAGAGAGAGGGAGGGGATAGAGAGAGGGAGGGAGGGATAGAGAGAGAGAGGGAGGGATAGAGAGAGAGAGAGGGAGGGATAGAGAGAGAGATAGAGAGAGAGGGAGGGATAGAGAGAGGGAGGGAGGGGAGGGAGGGAGGGAGGGAGGGAGAGAGAGAGAGAGAGAGAGAGGGAGGGAGGCAGGGAGAGAGAGGGAGGGAGGCAGGGAGAGGAAGAGAGGTAGAGATGGGCAGTAGACAGGAGTGACAGAGAGAGAGAGGGATTGAGAGATAGAGAGGTAGAGATGGGCGGTAGATAGGCGCGAGAGAGAGAGAGAGGGAGAGAGTGAAGAAGCGAGAGGTAGAGATAGATAGAGCGAGGGAGCGAGAGGGGGAGATAGAGAGAGAGAGAGAGAGATGGGCAGTAGATAGGAGTAGCTGAGAGAGAGAGAGAGAGAGAGAGAGGGAGAGCTAGAGTGAAAGGGAGCGATAGAGAGGGAACTACAGAGGGGGAGCAAGAGGGAGAGACAGAGGGAGCAAGATAGAGGAAGAGATGGGAAGTAGATAGGAGCGAGAGGGAGCATGAAGAAGCGAGAGAGAAGGGAGCGGGAGCGAGAGGGAGAGATGGAGACAGGTAGAGATGGGCAGTCAATGGGAGCGACTAAGAGAGAGAGAGAGAGAGAGAGGGAGGGAGAGATGAAGATGAACAGCAATAATGAATTTAAAGAAATCGTTTTGCGGCAGAGGCCAATAAACGATATTTGATGAGGACAAAATGTATTTATTTGGATATAAAATCCTTATTTTAGCCTAATGTCTCGTCTGTTTCATTTGTTCTTATGAGTCTGTTCAAAAACACAACTTAGAAAAGATATCGGTTCCAAATATCTGACCGATACCGATAATGGAACTGATTTAAATGGAATCACAGAAAAAATTGCAATTAGATGAATTTCCTCATACTGTCGAGCCCTAGCAGTAGCATGATGGTAGTAGCAGTAGTAGTAGCAATAGTAGTAGTAGTAGTAGTTGCAGTACAATTTAATAAGATACTTCCCTGAACATGACGTGCATTTTCTCCTGTCCCAAAGCTAACTTCATATAGCTTATTCATTATTCCCTCTTCCGCCCTTATAAACCCTTTACTGTCCTCAAACGAAATAATAAATAAACGGAATAATCTTCTAACGCCCATAAACCGTTTTCGCTTTTCATCAGGAACAAAGAAAACCAAAACATTCAGAGGAGAGTGTAAGAATTCAGCCCGGTGCTAATTATAGTAGCGTTTCCTTCTCTCCTCTTCAAATCCGTAGCCGGTTCGACCTCCCGCGCGCTGGGTTTATGGAGATGCTAGCTTTGATCACTGCTTCCTCGTTAACCTGAAGCTAGCGGCGTAGCATTTGACGGACACATTTAAAACCATTACATAAGACTCCAGCCAGTGGGGCTCGTTACTGTAGGTTTATAATGTGCCGTTAGCTTTGTCTGTGTTGTAGCCTATCAGATTTTCTTGCCTATTACGCTTCTGGGGGTATTAGCTGCTAACACGTAACATTTTTAGCGCACCGTCGTCGTAAAAGTGCTGTGTTAGCTATATTTTTAATAAGTTTCGCTGTCGTTTTTGGCTGCGTCGAGTCTCGCCCTTCTTTCTTCTCTGTGCTAAGTCACTCCCCCTTCAGAGCGCTAGCACAACACAATCAGCGGCTAATGAAACTACTTCACATCGCGTCAGGTTTGTGAAGTTGTAGTGTGTCGTTTTGTAGCATGCTTTTGTATATTTATAGAGAATTGTCGTGCGGGAGGAAGGTTCGAAGAGGACCCGGGAGAGATCACTAGATTGCTCAAACATGCACGGGTGACATCTAAAACCTCTTCAGTCATGTTTTTGATGAAAGGGCAATGATGTAACATGGTAGAACACTTCAAAAAGTCTATTTTGCATAATTACCCCTCTTTAAAGGCTGTAACGGAGCTATTGCCAGGTTTTTATCATTATCCATTTTGGAAGATTTGGGGGAAGGTTAGCGTAATTGCTAGTTTTCATAATTTGATGAGGTCATAATTTCAGATGGAGGGCAGGGGTCTGTGTAACTCTATTGGAGGTTCACCATCCAATATAACAGGACACATCCAAACTTCTGATCCACAAATGTCGAACCTTCTCATTATGTGTTTGGGATCAGCTCCACAAACTTGTCAGATTAATCTTATGGCTTAAAATCCTTTCAGCTGACAAGTATCACGTCTTTTCTGAAGCTATTGTGAAAAAAATATTACTTTTGTTCATTTATACTGACAGAGAAGACGAAGAACTTTGTGCCAGTTAATGTTTCATGTGGATAAGTCGAGTAATTACAGAAATATTAACCATAAACTGGGTCAATAAATCTGTAATTCAATACAAATTATATCACTACTGGTTAATAATATATAAACTGTACCACCAATGTGATCCTAAATTGTGCTAAAAAAAAACTTGAATTAAAAGTCTGGTAGGATATAAGAGCTTAAGGATAAATTTAAGGGAAAATGGGAAGGAAAATGGTTGTCGGTTGCTAGGGAGAGACCGGTGCAGTTTCCATGGTAACGGTATAGTATAGTTTTTTTGGTTGGGATGCGTTTTCCAGGACGACACCGGTTCATTATCACAGTCAGAGCAGGGACCAGGGAGGACAGGAAACAAAATGATTCCTAAGTTTTCCGGACTGTAAGAATTTGATTTGTGGTTTATGTAACTTTTCTGGTGGAGGGTTTCCATAGCGATATTATTGCTCTGCCTGGAATGTCCCACAGTGTTGCATTACGATTATCTTGCTGTAATGTGTTTCCAGGTGTTTGATTACTTAAAAAACAGCTTGAAAAACATGCATTCTTACTATGAGTGGGGTCGCCTCTCCACAGATCTGACCTGTAGCTTGGCTTGGAAGCATCATCTGTTCGTCTCCATGGAAACAGAAAGCCATAGTGCGTAACATTCCATGCAAACAACAATGGAGACAAGCAGATGGCGGAGAAGTGTTTATAGGTCCACTGTGTAACTTTTCTCGCTATTTGTCTCCATTGAGTTGTTATTCCTTTGCTTGAAATGTTCCACAGTACGGCATTAAAGAGCCATTTTTTTCCATGTATTTGAGCAAAATGTGTCTTGCTTTAGTACAGATCTATCGGAGAAGCGGCTCTTGGGGTCAAAATAAGTCCGCTGTGCGCTGTCTGCATATAATTATAAAGCGTCGTATTATTGTCGAGTTATCAGGAAGGGCTTGGTAGCTTGCTAGTTGTTGCCCAGATTGCATAAGGTAAGTGAGGAATAACTTTGGACCACGCTGTACCACGCTGACAGGAAAAAATCAGGTACAGCGCCTTTGACATTTCCTCCAAACATAAATATTTGAACGAGATGCTGTTGTTTTTTGTCGAATTCCTCCATTTTGTTTGGTTTATTAGATGCTGCATATTAGACGTGCCAGAATGATTTGGCAAATTGACTTTCCCACATTTGATTATTTTATGTTTTTCTTTCAGTCCGGAGTCATTAGCGGCGCAGTAGTGCTTGCGTCTTAACGATGTCTCTCCTCCTCCTCCTCCTCATCCCTCCTTCCTCACTTCTTCATAATTGTTTTTTCTAGTCGTTTGTCTTGTAGAGGCGTCTGCAAATGCTTTTTTGACAAAACTATACGCAGTTATTTCCTGTTTTCTTCCTGCCTATGTATATATTTTTTTTCTTAAAGGGGCTGCACCTGATTTTTACCGTCTGAAAAACTGATTATTAGTTCATTTTAAACAGTTTGCAGTGGTCCAGAGTTATTCCTCACTCACCTTATGCACTATGAACATCCTAGTTACTCACTGCAATGAGTTTATAAGCACTTTTCACTAGCATGCCAACAGTGCACTTCTGTTTCTCTACTCAAATACATGGGAAAAACTCAATGGAGACAAATGGACAGCGAGAAAAGTTACATAGTGGACCTTTAACGACGTATCTAAATAAAGTACTGTATATTCTTGCAGATTTTCCTATCTTTGCATGTAGAGTATGAAGCGTCCCTGTGAGTATTATGGGACGTGCGTGGACGTGTGGGAGGGAGGATGGCTCTAATAGCAGCTAACAGTGACAGTCTAATCACAGGTTAAAGCTAGCTTCTTTCTACTGAAGATAATTAGCTTTAGTTCATCGCCCCCGTGCTCCGAAGATCACATCTGGGCCACGAGGTCTCACTCTCTACCATAAATCTGATTCATCTCTGCAAATAAAAGTGATATTAAAAAGAAAACACGATTATTAAAGGGGGCGTGTTATGTAAGAGTGAGCTTTTAAACATATTATAACAGTGTTCCTTCTTCCCTCAAAGTTGTATTTTGATGTTTTCACCTACCCCCTACCTCCGCCTACATCTCTGTACTTACTTGTAATTATATAAAGAACACATATTGTGCTTTTGTCTGCTATAAAGTTAGAATCTATGACACCAGTGGATCATTCTGGACATTTTAAATCGCAATACTGATCTAAAACGGCTGACTTTGCGTTGGAAAATTGCAAAGCCCAATGGGAGCGGACATCGAGGTAAAAACGGGGGTTGATTTTGAACAATAAAAAGTCATAAATGAAAATCTGCTGCTTGTTACGATGAGTTTGATGTGTGCGTTCCTATCCTAAATTTCTACTCTCTGTGTGTGTCCTCAGATGACATCGCCTACGAGGTGCGTTGGCTTTTCACAGAGCTGCGGGGTGGAGACACTGCGGCTCAGCTCATCAGCATGGACTGTTCTGGAGTCGTGCGAAAAGAGGCGCGGAACTCGTCCAGCGATGTCTCCGTCGAACGCACCGACACGCACTCCTATGAGCTCAGCATACACGGGGCGCAAGACAGGTACAAACCCCAAAACAACTGTGTGGAAGGTTTAGACTTTAAACTCCACAATCATGACCTAAAAGTGTTCACAGGTATGAGGTTAGCATGTTTACATCAAATAGTACTTTTTCAGGTTCTAGATATCCCCATCGAGTTATCTAAAAGTGTTGTGCGTCCTGATTGGCTGAGGGACTGTAGACCATTGTGTTCTGCGTCCTGATTGGCTGAGGGACTGTAGACCATTGTGTTCTGCGTCCTGATTGGCTGAGGGACTGTAGACCATTGTGTTCTGCATCCTGATTGGCTGAGGGACTGTAGACCATTGTGTTCTGCGTCCTGATTGGCTGAGGGACTGTAGACCATTGTCCATCGGTCTCCTCTGTGTCTCCTGTACAGTACAGAATGTGTCAGACAAATTTACATAAATGTTGGGTCTCATGTGACTCTTAAGTGCTGTATGTTTGCAAGTTTTCTCCCCGACAAAACCCACAATGTCGATGAAACGTTCAAAGGCACCGACGAAGGTTTGAACTTTGAGAGTGTTTAAACAAGAGAGAAATGTGAGAAAATGTTGATGCCTGTGAGAGAAAAGTGTATAAAGTGTGTGGTGAGGGGTTTTACAACCAAGAAACATATAGAATAATTGTAAAAAATAAAGCTGATACTTTGCGGATTTCGCCTATTGCAGGTTATTTTTAGAACGTAACCCCCACGATAAACGAGGGACCACTGTATTACAAAAACTGCATTTTAACTACCCGTCTGTATTGAATATTTTGGCCTGTAGGATGTCGTGATGTCGTCTGAAACCCAGAAAAAGGTTTTATTCTTAACAACTGTAATATTGACTTATTCTTAATTACAAAAACATTGGACATGATGGACAAGTTGTTCGTTATAGTTTGCCGTTTTTTTTCTCAAGATGATTATCCAGTCAGAAAGTGTTGTTTGGGTTGCCAGTTTCAAAGCTGAAATCCAGTTGGTTTAAGTCTAAAATGACTCTCTGGTCTGTCCATATACTGAGACAAACTCGTATGTGTACTCTAGGTTCAGTCCTGGTTGTAAAATTGTCTTTTTCACAATAATTACACATATGTTCTCGTTTGTTTCAGTGACAGTGGAGAGTATCATTGTGTGGTCACTCCCTGTTATGTGTCTCCTTCCACCAAAACCTGGACCAAAGCTGAAGAGATCACCTCCACCAGGATCTTTCTCACTGTCAAATTCGCTGGTTTGTTTGAATGATCTCATACAGTCTCACTTTTTAATATTTTAAGCACTACTTTAGTCCCCTACATGGACACACTGTCTATCTTAACCTTAAATACTTTGTTTTATTTTCCAGTTTGGGACTCACTAAAGTTACCTCTTCTGTACGGGACAGTGGCATCAATAGGTAAGGACTAATTAGTGAAATAATTTACTGCATTTCTAATTAAAGCTACCGTCAGTAAGTTTATTTTACCTGTTCCCTCCCTTCACTTGGCCTTGTTCAGTCTCACCTGAGCACTCCGGGTTTCAAAGCTGGCACACTGTCAGACAGAAGTAACATAGGTAGCCTCTAGTGGTGAAGTGTGAGAATACAACGTCTAATTACAAATGGTAACTTTAAATGTAGCAGTTCTTTTGATATTATAAAGTTACGCTTACTAAAAAAGGACGAATAACTATTAAAAGACTTCAACAATCGACATAAGATAAGATGAGATATGCCTTTATTAGTCCCACAGTGGGGAAATTCCATAAAACAAAGTGTGTCAAGATACTAAAAGTTCAAGCTCGAGTTTGAACGAATAGACTTGATACTCAATACTGATTCTAATACCACGATGATAGGAAAAACACTCTTTTGTTTAAATAGAAGTACAGGGTGGCCCAAAAGTCACTGACAGTTGAAAAAAATTCATAACTCTTTGGTTTTAAAATATTTTTATTTTTTCTGAGTTTGAACTACCCTTCAGACATTAATATGAGCAGGAGAACGATCACTCATTGTACAGTGGTACTTTGAGTCACATGGGTCAAATTCAGAAACCCAGTGGTGTTACCGTCGATATTTTAATACCAGAGATGCTCCATTAAAGGAATAATAAGTGTTTTTCAAAGACAGGGGGCAGTATGTGATCTCCACAGACCTGACTAGTCCTGATTTCTTCCTGTGGGACTATCTTAAAAGGAACGGTGTTTGTGAATAAACCTCAGACAATAAACGACTTAAAACGTAACATCGAGGATCAAATAAGAGCCATAAGCCCGGAAATGCTTTAAATGTTATGTAAAGTGTGTTGGATCAGGCTGTTCAGAGTGAAACCCAAAATGGTCGACACTTTAAAAACATTATTATTAAAAAAAGTTCATTTTTACTTTCCCTAGTTTAAGTAGTGATAAGTTCAACAATTCAACAATTACAACCGTATATATTGCCAAATATCTCTGAAGGTTCAGTTTATCTTCTGCTAAAATTTGGTGAGTATAACTTAAGAAATATAGGAGCTACTGAAGATTTAAAAGTGTCAGTGAGTTTTGGGCCACCCTGTACTTTCTTTCCTATTCCCATGTGGCCTTATATCTGTGTAATCCCTCAGTCGTCCAGGATCCATAGTGAATGTGACTTTTTTTTTGTATCCGTACTTGCTCAAATGAATATCTAGTTTCGATTCTAGTTTTAGTATGGATTAGTATCTGATTTTTGATACTTTTGTTTATGTGCAGTAGTAACTTTGTGCCCTGTGTTTTGTCTGTCAGGGGTGGGGCTCTTCTCCCTGATCTTTGGCCTGGTTTGCGCTCACTGCTGCTGCCGTAACACCTCGCACACTCCCCTCTCCCGAAACAAACTACTGCACCTCGAGATGGACTGACAAACAGCCACCCCCGCAAACCTACAAACCTGCAGAGCGCACCACAAAAATCCCAAAAATCACTCCAACGAGGCTCTCTCCGACGACTTCTGGGAGGCCAAATATTTCCCAAATCGCAACGGAAATTGGGATTAAAATTCGGATCTTTAAATCACAAAATCTGGTGCTTTTTTGCAGGTTTTTTGCGGGGATACGAGCTCTGATACTGCTCCAATCTGTGTGCTTCCAATGATCAAACTTTGGAAAATTATTTGGAATTTCACTGCCATTTTGTGGGATTTTTTTTTTTTTTTTAAAGTAATAACTATAAGGGATGACATTTTGTTGCATTTGAATAGAAGGGATATCTACGGCAACATCAGAGGGTCAAAACTCAAAGCGGTTTTGATCAAATTTTGGAAAATGATTTGAAATTTCACTGCCATTTCGTTTTTTTTTTTTTTTGTTTTTTTTTTTTGGGCGGTAAGCAACAACTACCATTACGAGGGATGACATTTGCATAAAGGGATATCTACGGCAACTCAAGAGGATCAAAACTCAAAGCAGTTTTCCGACGATGTTGATCAAACTTTGCAATAGTATCTGAAATTTCACTGCCATTTGGATTTTTTTTTTTTCTGACTAAGCAACAACGACCACTATAAGGAATGACATTTTGTGGCATTTGAATAAAGGGATATCTACGGTAACTCAAGAGGGTCAAACTCAAAGCTGTATTGAGTCGCCGGATTGGATTTTTGGATCGAAATCGCTTGGGAGATTTTAACGGGACTGCCATTTGAATCCAGGCAGCGTTGCGTTACAACATTGCCACAGAAAGATGATAATCTTATAGTTTTTTGCAAATTTGAAGAGATTTTAAGACATTTTTAAGCTTTACACAGAGATATTATGCAGTTAGCGTGTTAGTGTGAATCAAACTATTGGAGAAAGACTTCAAGTTTCTTCAGAAAATTTTCTAACTGTGTTGAAATAATGTTTTTTTGTGCGTTTTTGTACTTTTTGGTGTGACTGTGAGATGCATGTGTTGTTCATATTGACTTCCAGGTTTCAAATGCCTTTAAATCTGCAGTAATTTCAGCAACTTTTAAACTGTTTTAAACCATCCATTCTTCTGTTGTCAAAGCCTTGTATTAATATTTGCCTTATTTGACTAAAACACACAGTATATCCCTTTTTAATTAAGCTCATAGAGTTTAAAGTTTTTGGCCCCACCGTCATGTAGTAAGTTGGTAAGATATTTGGTCCTATCTCGCAGTGACAAGTCTTAAAGGCCCTGCACCTGATTTTTACCGTCTTAAAAACATAAAAAACATAACGATTTCATTCAAAGTTATTCCACACTTGCCTTAAGCATTCAGAGCATCCTAATTATTCACTGCAATGAGTTTTTAAGCTCTTTCCACAGCTTTCAGAGAACAGAGCAGAGTTTTGCAGTGAGGTAACGCTAACAGCAACTAGCATGCTAACAGACGCTTCCTGATTATTGGACAGTATATGCAGACAGCGGACTTATTTTGACCTCTAGAGCTACTCATATGATATATCTGTACTGGGACAAGACACATTTTGCTCAAACGCATGAAAAAAATTGGATACAGGACCTTTAAGGACCTAATAATCTACAACAAAAATGCCGATCTAGAACGGCTCAACATTTTAGAGTGAAGACGTTTTAGTCATTTGTTTTAAAACCTGTTTGCATCTTTAGTTTTAAATAAATGATGGGATGCAGAGAATACAAACCACACATGTCTGATTTGCATAGACCTTATAATGGTTTCCCCTATAGAGAAACAGCCATATAACGAACGCATCATTAACTTCTCTCCCATATGTTTTAATGGACCCCATAGTGTTTTAAAAATGTTATTGCAATGAAAACCTTTTGCAACAATAAAGAGGTAATTTATTTAGTAGATTTCATAATTCTAAACTCATTTTTAAAAACCCTAAATTTAAAAATATTAAATATGCTACACATTTTTAACTTAAAATAATTATAAAGACTCTATTGTATGTTGATTTCTTTTCTTTTTATATACATTTAAAGGTGTGTAACTGTAACTTTCTGGTGAAGATGCACGCTATCTGCTCGTCTCCACGGAGATACTGTTGCTACATCTGGAATGTTCCGCAGTATGGCATTAAATGTATATATTTTGCATTTATTTTCACATGTATTCTTGGTAGTGCTGCCTTCTTGTCTCCATGGATATAGTTTAATGCCATACTGTGGAACCATCTAGGCAAAGCAATAGACTCTTAACCATAAAAGTTACAGAATGCAACTTTAAACTACTAAATTGGTCCAGAAATGTATTAATCGTATTCCTAAAGATTTTGGATTGTTACCTTGCATGGTTTGTAAGTGTATTTTCAATTTAAATACGCTACTATTACGACAAAATGTTATTATTTTTATTTCAAAAGGCCAAAACTCATTTTTACTTTTTATTTTGACATTTTTGTGGAAAACTGGAGCATCTATACCTGCTTCTCCCAACGCCAACTAAAGCCACCCCAATACGCCCCATATGAACATGCAATACAGTATCTAATAATATCCAATGTGCCAAATCTCCATAGCAATAGACAATATTAAAGGCTGACCCAGTGTTTCTGCATCATTCAAATGTTTTTATAAATAAATAGATTTATATAAAACTGTGAATTTTGTGGGTTTTCTTTTGGCAAAACAACTGTTACATAAGGATTTTTTTTTTTTTTTTTGAAATCAATTTGAAATACAAGTTATAAACTATATAAAATGTTTTGTAAGCTTCTAGTCCTGGATTAGTCCTGGTTTAATCTTGATTTAGTCTTACATTTGTCCTGTGTTTAGTCCTGGTCCAGTCCTGGTCCCGTCCTGGTCCAGTCCTGGTCCAGTTCTAGTTTAGGTTCTGGTTTAATCTTGATGTGTATTCAAAGTTGTCTTGGTTTTAGCCAAGTCTACCGCATGTAGACTTGGTTTCGTCCTGGTAGTCCTGGTCTAGTCCCTGGTCTAGTCTCTGGTCTAGTCTCTGGTCTAGTCTCTGGTCTAGTCTCTGGTCTAGTCTCTGGTCTAGTCTCTGGTCTAGTCCCTGGTCTAGTCCCTGGTCTAGTCCCTGGTCTAGTCCCTTGTCTAGTCCCTGGTCTACTCCCTGGTCTAGTCCCTGGTCTAGTCCTGGTCTAGTCTTGGTCTAGTCCCTGGTCTAGTCCTGGTCCTAGTCTAGTCCCTGGTCTAGTCCCTGGTCTAGTCCCTGGTCTAGTCCCTGGTCTCGTCCTGGTCTAGTCCTGGTCTAGTCCTGGTCTAGTCCTGGTGTAGTTCAGTGTACATTCAAACTATTCATTCTGGTTTTAGCCATGTTTGCCTGATGCAGTCTTAGTGTCGTCCTGTTTTAGTCCTGGTCTAGTCTTGGTCTAGTCCTGGTCTATTCCTGGATGCAGATATGCAGGTGACTTACCCTCTACCAGAGAAGTTACACAGTGCATCTTTAAACATGTCACCGTGTTTCATATTGATAGCGTTTAGCATTCGTAGCACTTGACTTTTGAAACTTTGAAAAGAGCGTTTCTGTTTGAGCTTGTTTTGCAGTGCTGTGGTCCTTTTTGTGCTGAGTACTTGTTTCGGTTCGACTCTCGTTCCTGCATCTGAATGAGACGAGCTGAGGCCAGCAACTAAACGGCGAACGCTCCATCTATCAAACTGATCAGGTTTGAATCGCTCCAAAAGTGAAATATCTCTACTACTTTATAATAACTAAAGACTTCATAATAAACACATACTTTATTAAGAATGATTCAGGCTTATAGCAACTTACATAATACTCAAACTCCGAACTCCTTAATTAAGTAGTGACTATTTGTTCATTATGAATTAAGTTTTTGTATTTATTTAATGCTAGAAGTAGTACTTTAGTAGTTAGTTTATTTAACTAATACTACTACTAACATTACTAATAGCTTATCATACTGCTGTACTACTACTACTTTACTACTGCCACTATCACTATAACTACTGCTACTGCTACTACTACTATTACTATTACTAATGCTGCTACAACAACTACCTCTTCTGCTGCTACTACTACTACTACTACTACTACTACTACTACTATTAAATTGACTGCTACAGTCTAGTCCCGGTCTGGTCCCGGTCTGGTACCGGTCTAGTCCCGATCTAGTCCTAGTCTCGTCCTAGTCTCGTCCTGGTCTAGTCCCGGTCTCGTCCCGGTCTCGTCCCGGTCTCGTCCCGGTCTCGTCTCGGTCTCGTCCCGGTCTCGTCCCGGTCCTAGTCTCATCCCGGTCCCCTCCAGGTCCCCTCCTGGTCCCCTCCTGGTCTGGTCCTGGTGTAGGTCCTGGTGGTCTAGTCCTGTCTCATTCTGGTCTCATTCTGGTCTCATTCTGGTCTCGTCCCGGTCTCGTCCCGGTCTCGTCCCGGTCTCGTCCCGGTCTCGTCCCGGTCTCGTCCCGGTCTCGTTTTGTTCTAGCTTTGTTCTAGTTTTCAGAGGCTGGATTGAACTGAGCTGGGACCACAAAGGTGTGAAAACCGTCTTCACCCAAAAAGTTTGATATTTAATCCCTTCATCTGTCGAGGTTTAGACAGCTGCTTTCCCACTCACCGCTCTACTCTTGGCAAGACCTTTGAATTGTGAATGTTTTGAATGTGCCAAATATCAAAAAGTACCTGATATTCAAACTGTGAAAGGAGGAAGTAGAGATTCAAACGGATCTAACTCTTTCCTCGCTCACAAACCCTCTGGTACATCACTAGTATTTACATGCATGTATTTTTGGGCATTAGAGCTGTAGAAATTCTTGTTGGACTAAAGACATGTGCTGCCGATCGATTAGGCGACTAAAAAGGGGGAGTGGCAAAAGCTCTCAAAACTATTACGCATCTCAAACTGCACTCACAACACTACACCTGCAGGGGGCGCTCATGCAAAAACTACTATTTATGCCTTTTCTACATCTGCAGATAACTCACTTCACTCACTAACTACTCCTTTCTACTGTTGTCCCAGATAAATCCTTATAATCGACGAATACTACAGCACTTTTGGACATTTTCACAAATTTCTTCCCTGTTCGATAAGAAGTTTTACATCTGATTTTGTCACAAAGTGTTGTTTTTACAATATAGAGTGGAAAAAAACGGCTGGTACCTCCTCTTTAAATTGAAAATGTGGCATAATTATGAGTTGAGCAATAGTGTATTAAAATAAGCTACCATTACTACTACTACTACTACTATTGGTACTGCTTTGGCTGCTACTACTACTACAATTGACTAGTAACTTCATGTGAGGTTCCTGCATTTCTCAGGATCTACTAAATTCTAATTCTTGCTATAATAAAATAATAATGTTGACTACTACTACTGCTACTACTACTGTTATTTATACTATTTTACTACTACCTACTAAGAACTACTAACGTTACTACTACGCTATCATACTGTTGCACTACCGCCACTTTTGCCACACTACCACCATAACTACTTCGAATACTACTACTGCTACAAGAACTAGTACTACTTTTACTCTTTTTGCCGCTGTTGTGTCCTTTTGTACTCGGTCCCTGCTCTTCCTTCAAGTCCATTTTTCTCATATTTTTCTGCTGAAGTTTTGCTGATCACAGATTTCTGACACGGCCGCTCCTCTTCCTCCTCCTCCTCCTCCTCCTCCTCTGTCTTCGGGCATGACATCAATCCACTGCTCCTCCTGGCGACCGAACAAAAAAAAAAAAAAAAAAAGGGAGATTTAAAAATGTCAAAGTGTGCATACAGATACAGTACATATTTCATGCCCTGGTCTCTTTAAGTCCAGTCCATTGCTGTCATTGTTTTAAAGCTGTACTATGTAACTTTTCTAGTATAAGATCTACCACTTGTCTTGTCTCCATGGAGATAGTATTGCTTTGGAATGTTCCACTGTATGACTTTAACGGAATCTGTTCACATCACTATTGAACCAAATACATGTTAGCACCGATACATTAGCTCTAAACTGAAACACGCCCATTTTAATCGTCAAAACTGTGAATATGTTAAATGTTCTGCGAGTTTAAACAAGTCTCCTTTCACTAAACAAGCAACAAAACTATAACTGTCACAAATATGTATGTTTAAATATACCAAAATGAGCTAAACCTGGTGATATATTGATACAAAAGCCCATGATAATGTTACTGTAGCACCGAGTTTACAGCGTTACTGCGTTTATCCCAGAAT
Source organism: Periophthalmus modestus (assembly GCA_019594935.1). Taxonomy (NCBI): domain Eukaryota; kingdom Metazoa; phylum Chordata; class Actinopteri; order Gobiiformes; family Gobiidae; genus Periophthalmus; species Periophthalmus modestus. The sequence continues at coordinate 7,850,445 of JAIEZT010000198.1, forward strand.
GTTAGTTATTATCTGTCGTGGTGAAGAAGAAACTTGAGCCGAAGAGCCTAAGAGCCAAGACATGGTGGAGGAACTATGTCTCTCGGGTGGCCTGGGAACACCTTGGGATCCTCCTGGAAGAGCTGGATGACGCGTGTGTGAAGAGGGAAAACTGGGACTCTCCGCTGAAACTGCTGCCTCCACGACCCGGCCCCGGATAAAGTGGAAGAAAATGGATGGATGGTGTTTTTATAGTTTGAAAAAGATATTGGAAAAACATAGATTATACTGTGAGCAGATTAGCCACTCCACAGATCTAACCTATAACCTGCTTGTCTCTAGAGAGATGATAGGAGGATAGCAGGGCAAACAGATCTCCTAGGAGACAAAGTAGCACCTCAAAAATATAATGAAATTCCTTTTCATTTGTATTCCTTTCATTGAAATTAAAGATCATTCTACTACTACCACTACTACAACTACTACTACCATTACTACTACTACCACCACTACAACCACTACTACTGCCAGTACTTCTACCACTACTGCTACCACCACTACTACCACCACTACAACTACGACTACTACTACCACCACCACTACTACTACTACTACCACCACCAATACTACCTCTATTACTACTATCACCACTACTACTACCACTACTACTACTACCACCACTACTATCACTACTACCACTACAGTTACCATTACCAACACCACTACTACTGCTTCTACTACTATTACTCCTACTACCAGTGCTGCCAGTACTAATGCGGTGTTATCATTCTCTGCAGTGGTTTACATGTGACGTTAGCACATGAACACTATCTACCCGCTGACACAAAGCTAAACCCACTTGTGTTGAAACATGGCTGTTTGTCTCTGCGATAGTTCAGAGTCCAGTCTTTTGGCCCGGTGCTAAGTGGCTCTCTATGGCAACTCTGTCAACACTGCAGACAGGACGTCCCACACTGAGAGGGCAGAGGGGCGGGAGGGGAGGGGCGATGATTTATTATTAGACAGTCCCGTTGGTGACCTCACTAAATAACTGAAAGTGCCATAGTTTGGGTCAAATCATGGCTTTTATGCGTCGTCTGCCTGTGTTTATCTTTAGCTATAGGTCTATTTTTTAGTTAAAGGTGCACTATGTAACTTTTTTTTGGCATAACTGACTCGTTTCCATGGAGATATTGCTCATTCTGCAACATCTTGGTGTTTTTATTGTTCAAAAATACCTTGAAAAACATGCATTCTTACTCTGAGCGTGCTTGCCTAGCCATCATCTGCCGGTTTACATTGACAAAGATGTATTTAATGTTACACTGTGGAACATTCCTGGCAAAGCAGTAACATCTCTATAACAACAAGCATATGGCAGACCCCCTGTAGTGCACCATTATTAGATACTTGTATTTTGCTAGGTTATAGCCAAGTTAATCTACACCCAAAACCAAAACCTTAAGATAAAATAAATAAAATTAAATTTAAAAAATTAAAATAAAAAAATAAATAAAATTAACCAAAAAATTAACCAAAAAATTACCTTCTACATTACATTAAAAGAGCTGAACGTGATTTTTTTTGGTCTTAAAAACATGAAAAACATTGTTCCTCACTTACCTGCTTTCAGAACATCCTAATTATTCACATTGATGAGTTTATAAGCGCTTTTCACACGTTTCAGAGGCCATAGCTGAGTTTTTCCATCACGACAATAGCATGCTAACAGCGCACTTCCTGTTGCACACGACAAAAAGCTTCATAACTGGATGCCAACAGTACACAGCGGACTTATTTGTGACCCTCAGAGCTGCTTTTTCCGATATATTGGCACTAAGGCAAAACAAACTTAACTTTATGACATGAAAATATTCGGTCCAGACTCTTTAATTCAAATATTGTCAAACAGAGGAAAGGACGACCCCAAACACACCCTGCTGTTTATGCAGACAGAGACCGAGCTTCACCCCCATGACGGATGGAGGCTCTTAGTGTGCCCGAAGTCTAAGCAGACGAGGAGGTGTGGAGGAGGTGTGGAGGAGGTTTGGAGGTGGTGTGGAGGTGGTTTGGAGGAGGTGTGGAGGAGGTTTAGAGGTGGTGTGGAGGAGGTTTGGAGGTGGTGTGGAGGTGGTGTGGAGGAGGTTTGGGGGAGGTTTGGAGGTGGTTTGGAGGAGGTTTGGAGGGGGTGTGGAGGAGGTTTGGAGGAGGTTTGGAGGAGGTGTGGAGGTGGTGTGGAGGTGGTTTGGAGGAGGTTGGTTGTGGAGGTGGTGTGGAGGTGGTTTGGAGGTGGTGTGGAGGAGGTGTGGAGGAGGTGTGGAGGTGGTTTGGAGGAGGTTTGGAGGAGGTGTGGAGGAGGTGTGGAGGTGGTGTGGAGGAGGTGTGGAGGAGGTGTGGAGGAGGTGTGGAGGTGGTTTGGAGGAGGTTTGGAGGAGGTTTGGAGGAGGTTTGGAGGAGGTGTGGAGGAGGTTTGGAGGAGGTGTGGAGGAGGTTTGGAGGAGGTGTGGAGAGGGGTGTGGAGGAGGTGTGGAGGAGGTGTTGGAGGAGGTTTGGAGGAGGTTTGGGAGGAGGTGTGGAGGAGGTGTGGAGGAGGTGTGGAGGAGGGAGGAGGTGGAGGAGGTTTGAGGAGGTTTGGAGGGGAGGTTTTTGGAGGAGGTGTGGAGGAGGTTTGGAGGGAGGGTTTGGAGGAGGTGTGAGGGAGGTGTGGAGGAGGTTTGGAGGAGCTTTGGAGGTGGTGTGGAGGAGGTGTGGAGGAGGTTTGGAGAGGGGTTGGGAGGAGGTGTGGAGGTGGTGTGGAGGGAGGTTTGGAGGAGGTTTGGAGGAGGTTTGGAGGAGGTGTGGAGAGGTGGTTTGGAGGTGTGTGGAGGGGGTTTGGAGGTGGTGTGGAGGAGGTTTGGAGGAGGTGTGGAGGAGGTTTGGGTGGTGGAGGTGTGGAGGAGTTTGGAGGAGTGGTTTGGAGGAGGTTTGGAGGAGGTTTGGAGGTGGTTGAGGAGGTTGTGGAGGTGTTTGGAGGAGGTTTGGGAGGTTGGAGGGTGTGTGGAGAGGTGTGGAGGTGGTTTGGAGGTGGGTTTGGAGGAGGTGTGGAGGAGGTGTGGAGGAGGTTTGGAGGAGGTGTGGAGGAGGGTGTGGAGAGGTTTTGGAGGAGGGTGTGGAGGAGGTGTGGAGGAGGTTTGGAGGAGGTGTGGAGGAGGTTTGGAGGAGGGTTTGGAGGAGGTGTGGAGGAGGTTTGGAGGAGGTTTGGAGGAGGTTTGGAGGAGGTGTGGAGGAGGTGTGGAGGAGGTGTGGAGGAGGTTTGGAGGAGGTGTGGAGGAGGTTTGGAGGAGGTTTGGAGGAGGTGTGGAGGAGGTTTGGAGGAGGTTAGGAGGGGGTGTGGAGGAGGTTTGGAGGAGGTTTGGAGGAGGTTTGGAGGTGGTGTGGAGGTGGTGTGGAGGAGGTTTGGAAGAGGTTTGGAGGAGGTGTGGAGGAGGTTTGGAGGTGGTTTGGAGGAGGTTTGGAGGAGGTTTGGAGGTGCCAGCGTCTCTGTCCCGCTCCTCTCCTTGTATGGAGTGGGCCCTCTACATACTCCTGCTCTGTAACCAAAACAAAACACACTGGTTATAACAGAGGCTCAGTGTCTTTAACCTCAGACTGACAGAGGAGCTTAGGCAGAAATAACCCAGAGAACACGGACAGATACAGGGCACGCGGGTATCAAGGAGGTTATGGAGGTGGTATGGATCATTTGGAGGATCGTTATATACTCACTTTAGTTTAGACGGAGTTTTGGAGGTGTGTGGAGTGTAATTTAACAACATCTAGGTGGCTAACCGAACACTCCTGGATTCCTGATTTGGATCACACGGTCTCTGTCCCGCATTTTTCTAATTAGATGGCAGAACGTGACACAGCAGACTCCTGCTCTGTACCTACAAAACACATGTTTATACAGAGGCTAGTCTTTAACCTCAGAAGAATAACCTCAGTGTAGCTTAGGCAGAAAGGAGCTATAGCAGAAAAACCCAGAGAACACGGACAGATACAGGGCACGCGGATATCAAGGGATACTCACTTTATATGTAAAAATACATGGGTGTCAACTTACAGGTCAGATCTGGGGAGGTGAGCTCATTATAATCACTTTTCACAGTTTGCCATTTGCTAACAACAGCTAGCATACCGAACACTTCCTGATTATCACACGGTCAGATGCAGAACATGACACAAACTTATTATGACCTAAACAGACAATACAGTATATATCTGTACTTTATGTACTCAAATACAAGAAAAAAACAGGTTCAGGGCCTTTAAAGCCATACTGTGGAACATTCAAGTCAAAATGATAAGACAACTGAATACACTACTACTACTACTACAACTAAGGTATTCTATGATATATTATCTTTATTATGCCAAAAGATTACTACAACTACTACTACTACTACTACAACTACTACTACTACTACTGCAACTACTACTACAACTGCAGCTACTACTACTACTGCACTACTACTACAACTACTACAGCTACAACTACTACTATTACTACTATCTGCAGCTACTACTACTACTACTACTACTACTACTACTACTACTACTATTACTACAACTACTACTACTACTACTACTACTATTACTACTACTGCAACTACAACTATTACCACTACACTACTACTACTACTACTACTGCAGAACTACTACAACAACTTCTACAACAACAACTACTACTACTACTACTACTACTACTACTACTACTACTACTGCCATTGACTACTACAGTACCCCGTATAAGGTTCCTAAATAACTCAAAAGTTATCAATACTAATATACTTCTACACCTCTGTTACTAATGCTATAATGAGCCTAAGATGATCAGGCCATGCTTAAAGTACACATATATGTACTTTAAATCCTTCCATAGACTACACAGTACACAGGGCTCCTAGTCTGATCCAGGTGAGGTGCTGTTGAGCCAGTGCCCTCTGCTGGTGAACACAGGTACAATCAAAATGTTTAAAAATGCCCTGTCCACTGCACCAAGGTCAAAAAGACGATCACGGACCAAATCACATGTTTCACTCCATAATTACACAGACTAATGATGTCAGATTTTATGATTTACTTAATGACACAATAATTCAAAGTGACAACAAAGCAAAATGTTTATAAATGTTGAAATAAATCGTTTGGTTTAGTCCAAGTTCAGACCTTGCTTTGACCCTGTTTAGACCTGGTTTAGTTCTTGTGTAGTCCTGGTTTAGTCCTGGTGTAGACCTCATTTAGTCCTGCTTTAAGCTTGTTCATTGGTTAAACACTTAAACTTTACACATTCAGATCTTGGTGCACTGTGTAACTTTTCTGGTGGAGGGTCAGTCATCTGCTTGTCTCCATGGAGATGTTATTGCTTTACCTTGAATGTTCCAGGTTCCATGTCCATCCATCATTTACAGGTCAGATCTGTGGAGAGGTGACTCTGCATAAAGTAAGAATGCATGTTTTTCAAGGTCTCTCAAGGGTCTAAACCGGGACTAAACCGGGACTAAACCGGGACTAAACCGGGACTAAACCGGGACTAAACCGGGACTAAACCAGACTAAACCGGGACTAAACAGGGACTAAACCAGGAGTAAACCAGGACTAAAACCGGGACTAAACCGGGACTGAACCGGGACTGAACCGGGATTAAACCGGGACTAAACCGGGACTAAACCGGGATTAAACTGGGACTAAACTGGGACTAAAACAGGGACTAAAACAGGGACTAAAATGGGAGTAAACCAGGACTAAGCCAGGATCAAACCAGGATCAAACCAGGATCAAACCAGGATCAAACCAGGATCAAACCAGGATCAAAAGAGGTTCAAACCAGGCCCAAATGAAAAATAGTGAGCACAACTTAGTCCTAGTTCTTGTTGAGAGTCATAGTCCTGGTTTAGTTCTGATGTAGTCCGGACTCAGTTTAGTCCTGGTTGTACTGTAATGTCTTTGGTTGTGACTAAACCTCATTCTGACTCTAGACCTGATTTAGACCTGATTTAGACCTGGTTTAGACCTGCTTTAGATCTGGTTTAGACCTGGTTTAGACCTGGTTCAGACCTGGTTCAGTCCTGGTTCAGTCCAAGTTTTGACTTTCTGTAATAAACCCATCTCAGTCAAACTTGAAATGTGCAAATTGCTCACTCAAATCTCTTGAAATCCTTGACAGTCTATGTAACAATTGACAAGAGCTGCTATTTTTAACCCCAAGAGCAACTTTAGAGCCACTTAATCTTAATGCATTTGTAGAGGACGGTTTTGCCCCATTTACACCGCGGCAGTAAAACAACTGGCCTCCTCAGTCTCTCCATCTCCCTCTTCACCACCACCAAAATTTCCCCTTTAACAAATTATATTTCAATACACAAATAATTACCAAATAAATAAATAAATGGCCCCTACATTTTAATTAGCTCATTTTGAATTATCTTGACCTACTTGAAAATTGACTGGTCTCTTGTCTCCATGGAGATTGCAATGCTTTGTCTGGGATGTTTCACAGTATGGCATTAAACATCTCTGTCTTTATGAAGGCAACCAGGTGATGCTACCAGGCCAAGTTACAGCTCAGTTCTGTGGAGAGTCGAGCCTGTTCAACAAGCTGTAATTGAATGAATGCATGTTGGAGTTAAAGTTTAAAGCCGTACTGCGAAACATTACAGCCAAAGTAATAAGTTAGCCGAAGAGGTAAACCCCACAACATAAAAGTTAGAAAACTAAATGGAAAGTTATTCTAATTTACTACTACTACTATTACTGCTACTATTACTATTACTACTACTGATACTACTACTGTTACTACTGCTACCACTACTACTACTAATGCTGATACTACTACTGTTACTACTGCTACTTCTATTGCTGTTGTTACTACTGCTACGAGTACGACTGTTACTACTACTACTGCTCCTACTATTACTACTACTGCTACAGCTACAGCTACTATTACTACTACTACTATTACTACTACTACTACTACTACTATTGATACTTTTATTGCTGCTGTTACTACTGCTACGACTACTACTGTTACTACTGCTACTGCTCCTACTACTACTACTACTGCTGCTACTACTACTACTACTACTGATACTATTACTACTACTACTACTACTTCTATTGCTGCTGTTACTACTGCTACTACTACTTCTACTGCTACTACTGCTACTACTGCTATTACTACTCTACAACTACTACTACTGCTACTACTACTACTACTACTGATAATACTACTGTTACTACTGCTACTTCTATTCCTGCTGTTACTACTGCTACAAGGACTACTACTGCTACTACTACTACTACTACTACTACTACTACTGTACTGCTGCTACTGCTATTGATTGCTGCTACTGCTACTATTGCTACCACCACAACTTTACTTAATTCAATATTTGGATTGAAAAAAGCTGTTTCCACAATACTCACTCAACATTTGAGTTGTTGTATTGCTCATAGGCACAACACTGAGGACCAATCTTTAAACAGTAATTTGAAGTTTCACGCACGTTTTAATAAGGCCTTAAAATAACCGTATGAAAGTATAAAAATAGACGGATAGTACTGTCCATCACGGGCATGTTTGACCACAGGCTACGTCCAAGTGCAGGAACCAGTGCATTAAAGGAAGTAGGACAAGCTAGTCTCCTTTTACGCCTATTAACCCACTACAAAAGTACTCCTCGTGCTGCCTTCACTGACCCTCCCGCTCTGTAAAAACCACGCGCGGGCCGGAGATGTGGGTCGAGTCACGTTCAAGTCAATCGGGACATTTCACGCTCGTATAAACGCCCGGGGAAGGCTAACATGTGTCACTTCAAACGCCACGGCAACAGACGACGCCTTCAAGGACCTGGGGAGATTACACGCACGATGTTTGCATACATGACACAAACGGAGAGAGAGGGATGGAGAGAGGAGAGGGATGAAGAGAGAGGAAATATGGAGGACAATATGAGAACGGGGGCATGTCGTGATGAAGGATAAATACATTTTTAAAAGCGCAATATGTAACTTTTCTGGTGGTGCGGCGCTCGAGCTGCTTGGAGATGTTGTTTCTTTGCGTGTAATGTTTCACAGTATGGCATTAAACGTATTTATATCCATGGAGGGAAGGAGATGATGCCGCTAGGTCAAGTTAGAGGTCAGATCTGTGGAAAGGCGAGGCCACTCACTGTAAGAACGCACATTTTTCAAGGTTTTTCTTAGTCGTGTGATTTTTTTAAACTTTTGTTACTTTGCTCTTTTACAACCTTTGCCCTTTGGTACATACAATTACTTTACTTTAATTATTTTATTTCACCATTTTTGTTTTTTGTTACTTCCCTGACCCTAGACAAGCTGGGTCGTAACAACTGTAAATAAAGAAAAAATTAAAGATAGATTATTTTCATGCCGTCTCCATGGATACAAGCAGGTGGTGGACCAAAAAAGTTACATAGTGCAGCTTAAAATATACTCTCGATTAATGGTTTGGATGTAATATAAAGAGATCAGCTTTAATATTACCACGTGGACTTATAGCTCTGATAGATTTTGTTCTATTTTATTGGGTTTTTTCTTCAAATCTATAGTTTCAATATTAGTTTGAGTATTGATTATTGTCTGAGTAATGATTTCTCTACAACCCATACTTCAAATTTAAAAATATCAGTACTTTAACTATTATATCTCCCTAGTCCTCCTATAGTAATCCAACATACAGTACATTTCTATCCAAAGGTCTCAGAATAATGAAAAATTAGCACTGTTGCCATAGTGATTAATGTTTTAAAACTAAATATTACGTCTTCTGAATTGGAAAAACTCCCCCAAATGCTTCATATAACAGGAAGTTGAGACCTATGCGTCGGCCCTTATAATGTCAAAGCCCATCACTCATATTCTGTCTTTCCTGTCTATTGTTTATTGTGTGGAGCTCATAAATTTGGCCTCAGGATAAAGTCTATGCATCAACAAACAGCAGTGACCCGAGAATCCTTCAGTGGGTCAGGGACTCCAGAGCAAAGCCAGCGACGTGCATATATTTAGGCTACTGTATTTTACATTAATGTCATAGAAAATCAATGGAACAGCCAAGCCTCTGAATTCAATACCAGCGAATATAGTGGAAAATCTAGACCGAGAGAAAGGATGAATTTGCATGTCTCTGTGGATTAGAGGAGAGGATAGAGGATTTAATGTTGGCGCTATGTAAGTTTTCAAATGGGGGGTTTGCTACTGATCGGCTTGTTCCTGGAAACTCTGACCATATCGACCACATGAACCCCATCCTCTGACCACATCATCCCATCCTCTGACCACATGAACCCCATCCCCTGTCCACATCACCCCATCCTCTGACCACATGAACCCCATCCCCCTCCCCTGTCCACATCACCCCATCCTCTGACCACATCACCCCATCCTCTGACCACATGAACCCCATCCTCTGACCAAATCACCCCATCCTCTGACCAAATCACCCCATCCTCTGACCACTTCACCCCATCCTCTGACCACATCACCCCATCCTCTGACCACATGAACCCCATCCTCTGACCAAATCACCCCATCCTCTGACCAAATCACCCCATCCTCTGACCACATCACCCCATCCTCTGACCACTTCACCCCATCCTCTGACCACTTTACCCCATCCTCTGACCACTTCACCCCATCCTCTGACCACATCACCCTATCCTCCGCTCCCATCCTCTGACCACATCACCCTATCCTCCGCTCCCATCCTCTGACCACATCACCCCATCCTCTGACCACATGACCCCCATCTTCTGACCAAATAGGGCAGGGCCATATCAGCAAAATGGCTGCCCTGATCTAAAATAAATGTAACTACTTTTTTAACTTGTTAATTAAATGTTTCTGTATTTATTACTTATTCTGGTTACAAATATTGCATATCCAATTGCATAGATGTAAAAAATATGACTGTGTAACTATGTATCTCCTGATAAAATTACATTTTATGACCATTTCACCTTTTAATTTACCCTGTCGAAGGCCACATTTGGCCCGCGGGCCTTGAGTTTGACACATATGACATAGGGGGTTTGCTACCTGACAGTTTGTTCATGGAAACTACCTTAATAAATGTGCATTCTTACTGTGAGTGGGATTGCCTTACCACAGACCTGACCTGTAACTTGGTCTGGTCGTTACCTGTTCATGGTTTGGGGCTGTGGGATTGAAAGGCGGGACATTTCAGGACATTTCAGGACATTTCAGGACATTTCAGGACATTTCAGGGCATTTCAGGACATTTCAGGACATTTCAGGACATTTCAAAGACACCATCAGCTGATTTATTGTCCAAAGCCACACTTTCACAAATCAGCCCATCAGTTCTCATTGATGGCTCCTCCATCTTTCCCTTCCCTCAGGTTAAGAGTCTGGGTATCATCCTCGACAGCAGAGAAGACGGCACAGTCTCCTTCTCTGGCCACATCAGGGGAGTATATTCATTTAGAGGGGGGCCCATATGAGGTTTCTTGCCCCCGGGCCCCAAGATTTCTGTCAATGAGTCTGGCTCATGTCTCCAGTATCACCAGATATGCTTATTTTCATCTCCCCATCTTCTGACCACATTACACTCATCCTCTGACCACATTACGCTCATCCTCTGACCACATTACGCCCATCCTCTGACCACATTACGCTCATTTTCTTACCACATTACACTCATCCTCTGACCACATTACACTCGTCCTCTGACCACATTACGCTCATCCTCTGACCACATTACGCTCATCCTCTGACCACATTACGCTCATCCTCTGACCACATTACACTCATCCTCTGACCACATTACACTCATCCTCTGACCACATTACACTCATCCTCTGACCACATTACGCTCATCCTCTGACCACATTACACTCATCCTCTGACCACATTACGCTCATCCTCTGACCACATTACACTCATCCTCTGACCACATTACGCTCATCCTCTGACCACATTACACTCATCCTCTGACCACATTACACTCATCCTCTGACCACATTACACTCATCCTCTGACCACATCACTGCATCCTCCGACCACATGGCTATTGAACTTTGTCCCTGTTTTAGTTTCATGCGGATCGGCCCATTAATCACAGAGATATTAACCAGAAACCAGGTCAAAACATCTGTAATCTGACACTTAAACAACAAATTCCACCACAGAATCCAGCCCTGTCTCCATCTCCATTTAAACGACGGTGATTCTACAGTGCTGCGACTTCACGTACACATACATACACACATACGAGGCGAGACTACTTCAACATTTAGCCTATAGCTGAGCAGATTATAAACTTATGTGAGTGTGATTTGTATTCCAGGCGTTTGAAAGCAGGCTCCGTGTAGCAGTGTGTCTCTGTCTGTCGTTAAACCCGAGGCGTCCCCGGTCTCACTAACACGTCCTGATGATGACAAATGTGTTATATGGGAACTTTCCATCTGCTCCTTCTGCTGCTGCTGCTGCTGCTGTGGGCTCTGCAACAGCACTGCCCTACGCTCACTCCAAATCACAACGGCAAAACAGATCCATCGAAAATATGTTACAGGAAATGAATATAGCCTGGGCTCTTACAGTTAAAGGTACTAACGTCACAGCTGAACCTTAGTTTTGATACTCAGGATGATTTATGGTTCATTCTTTAACGCTACACTATGCAACTTGTTCTTATTCTTTTGCTTTGCCTGGACTATCCCTCAGTATGGCATTAAATGTATCTGTCTCCATGCAAACAAGTGGAAGACCATGTTACAGGTCAGGTCTGTGGAGAGGTGTGCCCGTTCACAGTGAGAATACATGTTTTTAAAGGCATTTTGATTTATAAGCACTAAAATGCAAGATAGATAAGTTTAATGCAATACCGTGGAGCATTCTAGGCAAAGCAATAACCGCCCTCACCATAAAAGTTACATAATGTAGCTTTAAAACTTGCCATGCTCAGTTTTTGAGGACAGTTTATGGGTATTAAACTCATAAATGTGCATAAAAAGACCAAAAAAAGTGAAAATGGAAGTTGGAACTAATAAGAGGGCTCACTGTATTCAGGCCTTTAAAATAATTGTAAATCAATGGCGCCATCTGCTGTCTGACAAAGCAAACTGCAACATAGGAATTTTTGAGTGTCAGTAGAATTTTTTTTTTTAATTTTTTAAATTTTTTCTATGGGTACTTAGCAGTGATATCATGCTAGGGGTGTTCTACATGTATCTCTATGATGGAAGATTCAGCAGTTAAAGAGAAAAAATGCAAAATAGATTCAAACAACACATTTTGAGAGACTTGTCAGGTGCAAAGTATCAATTTCTTCTTTTCCAGTGAGTTGAATTAGGTTAAGCTGATATAAAAACATAAAAATAGATTTGTTAACTTGAATAAAGGGCGCCACCTTTAGTCTAACAGAGCACATTGCATTAAGTTACTTCTAGTCCTACTTATCTGACTTTGATACAGTGATTTGTGCTTATTTAATCAGAATTTTGACAGTTCAGTCCCAGCTCATCCCAGCTCCAGTTCTGTCCTTGGGCAAGACATTTCACTCTGGAGAGACCAATGACCATGTCTCAGGGCAGCTGTGGCTACATCATAGAAGAAAATAATTTGTTAAAAGTGCATTATGTAACTTTTCTAGAGGATCTGCCACCTGCTTGTGTCCAGGGAGAGGATACTGTTTCAGCTTAAACTTGTATTAAACTTGTATATCCATTAGAGCTTCGTTCTTCTGAAGATTCCAGATTCTATCCCTGCTCCTGCTGTTTTCTTCTATACTTTGCTTTTTAATCATTTTACCTCTTCCAGTGCCGGAGAATCTGTCTAGTTATGATTTTATTTTAAGTAAACTTTTAAACCTTGTTCACACTTTTTAGTTATCTGATGAGCCATGTCCAGAGGAAGAAACCAAAGAAATTCTTTGTGTGAACACCGTCGGCACAATTTACAAGAAGTTTATGAGCTAAAAGTTTTGGTTTAGAATCTGAAAAAGAATCTGTAAAGACTAAAATGCCAAGTTAATGCAGCAAGTAATAAAAGACAACGCTAATATTATTACATCACCCAAAATACAGTTTACAATCAGATTTTTACCACAGTCACAGACGGATGTTGATGTTAATATACAAACACAAAATGGATTTCCATTTCAAAACAGGAGCAGTGATTGTGCTCGTGCTGCAGCTGACACCAGAATAGAACAAACTGAAGTCTTGAAAAGGGATTTCATTAAATTATTCGAGGAGCTTGATCAAGTGGAGGTTGAGACATTCATCAGTGGATCTCTTCCCAGCGTAGACAGAAGGAAGATGAACAAATTTACCCGGTTGTTTCAGCTGAACACAGGGCTGTTCACGGCGTGTGCGATCAGAGGGCTGCACTACACTGAGAACTTTGATCTGTTCTGGAAACGAGAGGATCTGTTCAAGGGAAATGGCCCCCAGCAGAGGTGGAGTGAGAGTGCTGACGGAGAACCTCCTCCACCCTCTGAGGCACCGGCCTGGACAGGGTCCTGGGCCAGTGAGAGAAAACAGGAATGAGAGAAGCATTCCTGCTGCGCCAGCCGTGTGTCAACACCACCAGCAACACCACAACCACCACAACCACCTCCTCCTGTGAAGGAGTCATCACCACCACCACAACCACCTCCTCCTGTGAAGGAGTCACCACCACCACCACAACCACCTCCCCCAGTGATGAAGTCACCATCAGCAGTATAACCACATTCCCCAAAGACGGATTCAGCAGCACCATCACCTCATCCCGCCTCAGAGAGCGAGTCAGCAGCACCTCCACCTTCGCCTTCCCCAGAGAACAAGTCAGCAGCACCTCCACCTTCGCCTTCCCCAGAGAACAAGTCAGCAGCACCTCTGAATTCCCCAGAGAACAAGTCAGCAGCACCCTCCACCTTCCCCAGAGAACAAGTCAGCAGCACCTCCGCCTTCCCCAGAGAACAAGTCAGCAGCACCTCCACCTTCCCCAGAGAACAAGTCAGCAGCACCTCCACCTTCGCCTTCCCCAGAGAACAGGTCAGCAGCACCTCCACCTTCCCCAGAGAACAAGTCAGCAGCACCTCCGCCTTCCCCAGAGAACAAGTCAGCAGCACCTCCGCCTTCCCCAGAGAACAAGTCAGCAGCACCTCGCCTTCCCCAGAGAACAAGTCAGCAGCACCTCCAGCTTCCCCAGAGAACAAGTCAGCAGCACCTCCGCCTCCCCCAGAGAAAGTCAGCAGCACCTCCACCTTCCCCAGAGAACAAGTCAGCAGCACCTCCAGCTTCCCCAGAGAACAAGTCAGCAGCACCTCCGCCTTCCCCAGAGAACAAGTCAGCAGCACCTCCGCCTTCCCCAGAGAACAAGTCAGCAGCACCTCCACCTTCCCCAGAGAACAAGTCAGCAGCACCTCCACCTTCCCCAGAGAACACGTCAGCAGCACCTCCACCTTCCCCAGAGAACACGTCAGCAGCACCTCCACCTTCCCCAGAGAACAAGCAGCAGCACCTCCACCTTCCTCAGAGAACAAGTCAGCAGCACCTCCACCTCCGCCTTCCCCAGAGAACAAGTCAAAAGCACCACCACCTTCATCTCCCCCAGACAATGAATTAGCAGCACCACCACCTTCCCCAGCAAAGGATTCATCACCATCGTCACTCCTCCCAGGACCCACACCTAATACAGCACGATCAAGAGTTCTGACGTCAACTATACTTTTCCCCATACAAAACTGTGCCTGTTTCACCATCAAAGGTGCTCCCAGCTCTCCCTCTCATCTTTCACCCAAGCTCTCCACTGCTCCAACGGCCTTCACCTGGTGCTTCACCCAAACTCCTCCCTGCTCTCCCTTCCCTCCCCCAGAGCTGTTATTTCCAAGAGCTAGGACACACAGGGCCTACATACAGTCATGATAAAGATAATTTCAGGCTGAGGCCCTGTGATGGAGCTATATCTGCAGTTTTTAGAGATCATTTAGTTACTCAGGTTTGTTTCATTTTGGATGTTTTCATCAGTATTTTCTTTAAAATTTGAGTTAAAACAGTTACCCTCCATACCACACACTCTCTGGACCTGCATTTGTCTCCAGTAGGTTAGATACTGTAACGTCCTGCTCACTGGCCTCTCCAAACGAGCCTTAAGACAGAACAGTACATCCAGAACACTGCTGCTCGGGTCCTGACCAGAACCAGGAAGTACTTCACACATGTGTCCTGTGTCTCTGGCTCCTGTGGCTCAGAGACTTTAAAGCAGCTCTGTGTGAACAAGTCTCTTCATGGACCAGCACCAAAGAACATCTCCCACATGTTAGAGCCACATGAACCATCTCACACTCTGAGGACTTCAGGGACCGGCCTCCTGCTGGTCCCAGAGTCAGGACTAAACATGGAGAATCAGTGTTTCAGTTTTCCGCAGCTAAAACCTGGAACAGTCCTGAAGATGTGAGACAGGACTCGACTTTGACGATGTTTAAATCCAGGCGCAAAACAGTTCTGTTTAGCTGTGCATGTGACTGAAAGGTTTTATTCTGCACTTTTCTCTTTTAATGTTAATTTTATGATGATTATTTATGTTTTGATTAGTTGTATTGTAATGTTAATGTCTTTCTTATTCTGTAAAGCACTTTGAATTACCTTGTGCATGAATTGTCCTATATAAATAATGCCTTGCCTTGTAACAGTGCATAGAACATCTGACGTGTCTAATGAACAATGTGGTTTTCCATTAGATCAGCTCCAGTGGTGCACCTTGTCATTGTATCTTTGGTCAAGAGGCCAGACTTTACATCGTGGTTTACTTTGTTCCATTTGCCAAAACTGCAAAATCATTGTGCATTAGCAAAAAATTAGTCAATCTGTAAGTTTCCATCCAGCACAGACACTTATGCATAAACCGTGATATTTACACGTTCCTTTAAAACGATCTAATCAGATTTGTGTCTTTCATTTAAAACTATTGTGTTTTTAAATCTATATTATTGTCCTCAGAACACGTGAGGCTGCTGCCGAGTCATTCAGGTCCCAATGGCTGATAGTTTATGAGTAACAATTTCACAGTTTGGCTTCTTGTTTTAGGTAGAAAGGTCAGAGGTCACGGTTTACTCATTAGCTGTACATTGTAGCTAATAGAGCAAAACAACATCGTAAAATAACACGTTAACCTGGGGCAGCGTGATTCTTGCCAGTCCTGTGCCAACTTGCATGAATAGACTAAATACCTCTTTACTTTAGTATATTTTAACGTTTAATTTGAAATCACAGGTTAGACTGATCTTTTCACAAGTTAACGCCATTATATTTAAGATGTTGCTAAAAATCTTCTCTAGTTTTATCTTTTTTTGTCATTTTGGTGTTGGTTAGTTTATAAATTTACTTCCTGATTGAGGAAGAGAACATGCAAACTGCACACAGACACAGAGAGAACATGAAAAGTCCATACAGACACAGAGAGAACATGCAAACTCCACACAGACACAGGAAGAACACGCAAACTCCACACAGACAGAGAGAACACGCAAACTCCACACAGACACAGGGAGAACATGCAAACTCCACACAGACATAAAGAGAACATGCAAACTGCACATAGACACAGGGAGAAACATGCAGACTCCACACAGACACAGGGAGAACATGCAGACTCCACACAGAAAAGGTGCAGTCTGCGGCTTTTCTGGTGAGGGTCTATGATCTGCTTCATTTTTGTTTTGCTTGTGCATGTCCCACTGTCTGGCATTAAACTTTTCTATCTTGTGTTTTCCATTACAGGTGTTTTTATTGCTCCTAAAAGCATGGACTCTTGGAGAGAGTGGGGCTTGCCTCTCCACAGATCTGAACCTATAACTTGGCATGGTGCAGTCACCAATACAAAACAGCCTAAGCAAATGAGCAGAATATTTAAATAAAAACGTGATATGTGTGAGATTAGAGATTACAACAAGACACGCTACTTAACACCAGTTTGCATAACATGGTGTCAAATGCGCGTATTTACCTTTACAGGGGTCGGGACGCACCTGACGCACATGACGCACCTGACGCACTGTCCGCGGGTGATGTCTCTGCGGTGGGCGGGGTCGCTGGTGCGTCTTATTTGCCTCCACCCGTGACTAACCCGCCTTCACTGGGACCACGAGACCCGAAAAGGACCGCAGCCCCTCGGACAGACGCAGAGGAAAAGGTGAGTGACGTTCCTTTGCGCACTTCTTCTTTACGCGTACCACGTCCCACCTCACGCTTCTGGCTGTACTGGTTTCTTTGGCAGATTTTAAGGTCAAGCCTGTTAGCTCTGAACAATAGACACTAGGGGTCGCTTTGAATAATGAAAAAGCTTGTTTACATAACCTCTGCAAAAGCAATCATCCAAACAGAGACTTGTTATCAGCAATATTAGATTATTTCAGTGCATTTTTTATATTTTATTATAGCTGGTTCTGCTTTAAACTTACTTCAGTCCAGGCGCTTTTCCCATTCTGCATGTATTCCTGTGTAATTAACTGTATTAAAGGTACTATGTTTCACAAAATGGACTTTTGTGAGCTTTAAGTCATGTTATAATGCTTTAAAAACACAGTGGAGCTCTTCATGTATATTACCACATCATGACATCACAAGGTGGAACAGGGTGTTTTCTGTTTGAGAGAAGAACTCAGACCAAATATGCAGAGTTTATTTGTTAAACGTGTGAATGAAACAAAACAACAGAAAATAGAGTACAATGGGTGTTTAAAGGACTTTATATTGTAGCTCTTTCTGAAATGAAATAATGAAAACTATACATCAATAAATCTACATGGTCAGTACAAAAATGTGTGAATGTTAAATAGTCTGTTATCAGTGTATTTGTGGATTTGGTTTGGACTATGTGAGTTAATGATGAGCTACATGATGCTGATTGTAGCCATTGGTTCATCAGTGTAGTCCAGGTTTAGTCCAAGTTTAGTCCAGGTTTAGTCCAGGTTTATTCAAGGTTTAGTTCTGGTTTAGTCCAGGTTTAGTCCAGGTTTAGTCCAGGTTTAGTCCTGGTTTAGTCCAGGTTTAGTCCAGGTTTAGTCCTGGTTTAGTCCTGGTTTAGTCCTGGTTTAGACCTGGCTTAGTTCTGGTTTAGTCCAGGTTTAGTCCAAGTTTAGTCCAGGTTTAGTCCTGGTTCAGTCCTGCTTTAGTCCTGGTTTAGTTCTGGTTCACTTCTAGTTTAGTCCTGGTTTAGTCTTGGTTTAGTCCTGGTTCAGTCTTGGTTTAGTCTTTATTTAGGCCCTGGTACAGTTCTGGTTTAGTCCTGGTTTAGTCTTGATTTAGTCCTGGCTTAGTCCTGGTTTAGTCCTGGTTTAGTCCTGGTTCAGTCCTGGTTCGGTCTTGATTTAGTCCTGGTTTAGTCTTGGTTTAGTCTTTATTTAGGCCCTAGTACAGTTCTGGTTCAGTCCTGGTTTAGTCCTGGTTTAGTCCTGGTTTTGTCCGGGTTCAGTCCTGGTTTAGTCCTGGTTTAGTCCTGGTTTGGTCCTGGTTTAGTCCTGGTTTGGTCCTGGTTCGGTCCTGGTTTTGTCCGGGTTCAGTACTGGTTTAGTCCTGGTTCAGTCCTGGTTCAGTCCAGTCTTGGTTCAACCCTGGTTTACAGATGATTAATATTAACAGCCTGTATGAACCATTATTAGATTCATCAATAACTTTATTACGGAACATTCCACTCTGCCTTGCTCTTCTGGTTTCTTTAACATATTTTGAACTATAGCCAGTTAATCTTCTGTTTCTTAAATGAATGACTTTTCAAACATTTTACTTCACCTTTACTTTACCTCAGTTGAGTAGCTGATATACTGTGGTGTAACAGTACTCTTACTTGAGTAAAAGTTGTGGTTACTTTTCCCACTGTGACAAAAGCTTTATGATGACAGTATTAAATGATTTGATACATTTGTGTATCTTGCTCTGCTCCTTCAGATATGATTTAGTTTGTCTAATTTTGAAGTCTATTCTTTGACGATACCAAATCTTGTGCATTGTTTAATGTTTTGTCACTATAATTACACTAATTTCAAATTATAAGTGAGATGCTACGTCCAGTTTCTCGTACAATTCCTGAGTCTTACTTGAGTCGTAGTTTCCCCAGATGGTACTTGAACTTGGTACTTAAGTAATATTTATCCATTTAGCTGTTCAATCCCAGCTCCAACCATTGCATTCTAGTGATGTGTCCTTGGATAGAACAATGGCGCAGACTGGACTCCACTCAGAAGTCCAAACCATTGTAACTATTGGTTTTTCAGTTGTTGTGTTTTTTTTATTACGTTAGTGTGAAATTAATGTTTATTTCTTTCATTTTATTTTCCAGGTGGCACTTGTAACTTGCTGGACAAATTCATTCAAACTTCAACCTGCAAAGATTTTCAGTCACAAAAACAAAATGTAGCCTTATTTATTGACAAACCTTAAAAATCATCAAATTATGGACAGATAGAATAAAAAAAAAAACTTAAAAAAAAAACTTTTTAAAATATATTTTGATTACACCTGACCTAAAAAGAAGAATTGCAGTTTTTGGAGAAGTTCTACACCAAAAACTACAAACATGGCTGCCAGTGTAACAATGGAAGTTGCTGACATCGTTGTCGTCGCCTTGTACTTCTTACTGGTCCTCGCCATCGGGTTTCTAGCCATGTGGAAAGCTAACCGTAGCACAGTTAGCGGCTACTTCCTGGCTGGTCGCTCTATGAACTGGGCGGCTGTTGGTGCGTCTCTTTTCGTTAGCAATATCGGCAGCGAGCACTTCATTGGACTTGCCGGATCTGGAGCGGCTAGTGGGTTTAGCGTAGCCGCGTGGGAGTTCAACGCTTTACTACTCCTCCAGTTGCTAGGCTGGTTATTCATTCCGGTTTATATCCAATCTGGAGTCTACACCATGCCAGAATATTTGTCCAAGCGATTCGGTGGACGCAGGCTAAAAGTGTATTTCGCTACGCTTAGTCTAGTGCTATATATTTTTACCAAATTGTCCGTCAATCTGTACACTGGGGCCTTGTTCATTCAGGAGTCGTTAGGGTGGAACCTTTACCTGTCGATCATCCTGCTCATCGCCATGACGGCCATTTTGACAGTCACGGGAGGACTTGTGGCTGTGATCTATACCGATGTGATTCAAGCCATTTTAATGATCGGTGGAGCTTTAACGCTAACTGGAATTAGCCTCTTCAAAGTTGGGGGACTTGAAGGTACGTTTAGGTATTTGTATCGTTTTCTTGTACCGTATATTCACTCTTCTTTTAGTTTTTTTTTTTTTTGTTTATTAACATGAAGTTACTATTTACTACTTTTCCTACTTCTCCTTTGTGTTTTTAAAGGAGTTCGGACCAAATACATGCAGGCCAGTCCCAACATCACGTCCATAATGCTGTCCTACCCAAACCTGACCTTCTCCAACAGCTGTCTGCTCCACCTGGACCCCAAACCTGCAGCACTGAGGATCCTGAGAGGGCCCACCGACCCAGACCTGCCCTGGCCCGGGTTTTTACTGGGACAGACCCCTGCTTCTCTGTGGTAATACAATCAGTAGTAGTAATAGTGATCAGTAGTTCAATTCAGTGTGTTTTTGTATAGCCCAAAATCACAGCAGTCGCCTTGCAGGGCTTAACAAAATTGTTGAGTTAAAACTTTCTGTAGGGCAATAACATGTAATATAGTGGGGGAAGCTAAAACTGTTAAACTTAAAATTATTCTTTATTCTTATATGGCAAGTTATATGGTCTAGTCACTAATATAATCTCAGGTTCAACATTAGTACAAGTACAAGTAGTAAACCTTTAAACAAGTGCAGTCATCAAGTCTAATAAAGCAAAACCATAAAATATCAATAAATCAATAAAATAATTTAAAGTGAAAATAAATAAATAAACAAACTACACACCTCTTACAGTGTTAAAAGACAGAGGATAAAAGTGGGTCTTAAGACGAGACTTAAAACACTGTGGGGGCTGTTGGGACGTGGGGAGCGTTCCAGAGCTCAGGGCCGACCACACAGAAGACAGACCCATGTATTATTACTTCAGTTGTAATGTGTGCGTTTTACACATTATTTTCAGGTACTGGTGTGCAGACCAGGTTATCGTCCAGCGAGTACTTGCTGCTAAAAACATCGCTCACGTCAAAGCCTCCACCATCATGGCTGGATTTCTGAAGATACTCCCCATGTTCATAATTGTTATCCCAGGTATCAAATGTTTAACAATTTGCATTATAACGATGTGTTCAGTTACTTACAGGGATATTGTGGAAAATGTCCCAAATTTGTTTTGACACTCAGCCAAGTTACATATTTGTAATTCTAATGGCGAGTATTATAGCAACCAAAGAACCAATCTGGAGCGAGACCCACACCACTGGTTTAGCAGGAAGCAGGCGCTTAGCAACACTGTCAGTCAACTCAAACCTGTTGCCAACACTAGCGGCAGCGACCTTGGGAATAGAAGGCACCTGATTTGTCTGTTATTAATGTTTATATCTTGATTTATGCACAAAATAGAAAAAAAATACCATTATCATGTAGAGTGGGTTAATACAAATATTTTACCACGAAAATGCAAAAGTCTGAGCAGCAGTTATGGAGAGAGGGATAACAGTTTTTCAATAGAAAATGAATTGGAGCCAAAATTGATGTTTCCTATTTGTAATGTGTTAGCTAGCAGGTTTAAAAAAGTTTAATGCTATACTGTAGAACATTGCAGACAAAGCCATAACTTCTCCATGAAGATTAGCAGGTGGCGGACACTCCAGCAAGGTTTTTCTGCCAACAGTAGCTTAATTGGTAGAGGGTTCATCCACCAATCCAAAGGTTGGCGGTTTGAATCCCGCTCTAGACATAAACATCCTTGGTAGAGTGGTCAGATCTCCACCGGTGGCCCACAGGTTGGCGGTGCGATTCTGTGTACACTAGGGTATGAATATGTGTGAATGGATGAGTGGTTCCTTGATATAAAGTGCTTTGAGTGCCTAGAAGGTAGAAAAGCGCTATAAATGTGACCATTTTACTATTTTTAACCAATAAGAACAATAAATGCTAACATAGTAGCCTCTTTTTGTTCTTCAAGGTATGATCGCTCGTATCTTCTTTGTCGACGACCTCATCTGCATAAGCCCTGATCACTGTATGGAGGTCTGCGGTTCCCCGGCGGGCTGCAGTAACGTCGCCTATCCGCGTTTGGTGATGTCCGTGATGCCGATTGGACTACGAGGTTTGATGCTAGCCGTCATGATAGCAGCACTTATGAGCGACCTCGACTCCATTTTCAACTCTGCTAGCACCATTTTCACTCTGGACATTTACAAGATGCTACGTAGACAAACTACGTCCCGTGAATTGGTCATTGTTGGCAGGCTAACGGTTGTTTTTGTTGTTATAATTAGCATAGCGTGGGTACCGGTTATCATTGAAATGCAAGGTGGGCAAATGTTTTATTATATACAAGAAGTTTGTGATTATTTAACACCACCGATAGCCGCTATGTTTTTGCTAGCAGTGCTATGGCATCGCTGCAATGAAACTGGAGCATTTTGGGGAGCGCTAACCGGATTCATACTTGGGACAATAAGGCTAGTGTTAGCATTTATCTACCGTGAACCGCACTGTGACCAACCAGACAATAGACCAAGTTTTATCAAAGATGTTCATTTTATGTATGTGGCAGCCATTTTGTTTTGGATTTCTGCTTTGGTCACAGTTATTGTAAGTTTGCTAACTCCACCTCCGACAAAAGAGCAAATTAAAATGTCAACTTTTTGGGGATTGCGTAATAGGAAAAAGCTGAAATTGCAAGAAATGTCTAATGATAGTAATGCATTGAAACTGCTAAATCATTCACAACTTAACGGCAATGGCAGTTTAAACAGTCATATAGCAATAAATGAGCTTAGCACTACAGAAAAACAAAATGGCCGCCCAAAACAGGAAGAAAGTTACTACGACGATACTGGGAATTCAAAATGTCTCCAAGTCATTAACTGGTTTTGTGGGATTAATGAAGATCCAACCTCCACGTATAAACCAAGTGCACAAGAACAAGAAAAAATGGTGGACGAACTTCTTTACGAATCACCGAAAATGAAGATTATGCTAAACTTAGCTTTAGCATTCATTTGTGGAGTTGGAGTGTTTCTTTTTGTGTATTTCACGTTGTAAATTTTGTAAAAGATTTAAGCTGGTATTTTTTACTACAATCTAATGTCTATTTTTATGGTTTGTAAATGGTTTTATCAGAAATACATTTTTGACAAAGGAGATTTTATATATATATATATATATATATATATATATATATATGTGTATGTATATATATATATGTATGTGTATATGTGTATGTATATATGTGTGTGTGTGTGTATATATATATATATATATATATATATATATATATATATGTATACACATGTATATATGTGCACCTGAAGGATTATTAGGAGTTTGACCCCCTTTCGCCTTCAGAACTGCCTTAATTCTTCGTGGCATACTAATACGATTCAACAAGGTGCTGAAACATTCTTTTGAGAAATGGTGCTGCCCATATTTAGAAGGAGCTTCTTGCAGTTGCAGGAGATTTGTGGGATACAAATCCAGGGCATGAAGCTCCCGTTCAACCACATCCCAAAGATGCTCTATCGGGTTGAGATCTGGTGACTGTGGGGGCCATTGTAGTACAGTGAACTCATTGTCATGTTCAAGAAACCAATTTGAAATGATTCGATCTTTATGACATGGTGCATTATCCTGCTGGAAGTAGCCATCAGAGAATGGGTACATGGTGGTCATGAAGGGATGGACATGGTCAGAAACAATGTTCAGGTAGCCCGTGGCATTGAAACGATGCCCAATTGGCACTAAGGGACCTAATGTGTGCCAAGAAAACATCCCCCAATTCGGACTCTATCATTTGAATGTTTCAACAGAAATCGAGACTCATCAGACCAGGCAACATTTTTCCAGTCTTCAACTGTCCAATGTTGGTGAGCTCATGCAAATTGTAGCCTCTTTTTCCTATTTGTAGTGGAGATGAGTGGTACCCGGTGGGGTCTTCTGCTGTTGTAGCCCATCCGCCTCAAGGTTGTGTGTGTTGGTCCTTCACAAATGCTTTGCTGCATTCCTCGGTTGTAACGAGTGGTTATTTCAGTCAACGTTGCTCTTCTATCAGCTTGAATCACTCGGCCCATTCTCCTCTGACCTCTAGCATCAACAAGGCATTTTCACCCACAGGACTGCCGCATACTGGATGTTTTCCCTTTTCACACCATTCTTTGTAAACCTTAGAAATGGTTGTGCGTGAAAATCCCAGTAACTGAGCAGATTGTGAAATACTCAGACCAGCCCGTCTGGCACCAACAACCAGCCACGCTCAAAATTGCTTAAATCACCTTTCTTTCCCATTCTGACATTCAGTTTGGAGTTCAGGAGATTGTCTTGACCAGGACCACACCCCTAAATGCATTGAAGCAACTGCCATGTGATTGGTTGATTAGATAAGTGCATTAAGGAGAAATTGAACAGGTGTTCCTAATAATCCTTTAGGTGAGTGTATATATATAATCCCAGCTCTGTGAAAAGGGCCAATTATTGTATGCTTTGGTGTTATGTTTTTCACAATAAAATCCCAAATATCATGGACATGCTTCATTTATATCTTATATTATTAGTGAGCAGTTGGCGAGGGAGAAGAGGAGGTCAGAGGTGGGTAGAATAGCCAAGACTTGTACTAAAGTAAGAGTAACATTACTTAAAAATGTCTGTGTGAACCTTCAGTTGTCCAGGTTTGATCCATAGCAAAAGACAAAGTTTAAATCTGTCACTGGACAAATCGTTGTAGGAGTGAAGACGTTTTGCTGCTCATCCGAAACTGCTTCTGGTCAGTTCTGGTCAGATTACTGACTTATATCTGTCTGAAGGGAGGAGCTAACTACACTAAAACTATAAAAATCTATTGTCTCCAGTTTCATCTGAAGCTGCCCTATTCAGCCCTTAAAGACCCTGCTATTGTTCTTATTGTTCTGGGTCTGAGGATGGAGTTGTAGATGGAGGAGAGATTAACTCAGGCCCCCATTCCTGTTTAAGGAAGGATTCTCTTTCCTAACAAAAATAGCTTCTTTAACCATTTCTATTCTCTGGCTAAGATCTGAACTTCACTATCTTCAAAGGAGTGGTTAGTGGTTTTCAGATGGAGATGTACAGCAGACTGGGTCCAGAGGAGCTCTCACACCGGTGTTGGTACATCCTCTTATGGAGCTGTTTAATTTCTCCAATGTAACACTCACTGCACTCTTCACTACACTGAATGGAGTAGACTACATTACTTTGTTTATGGCCCGGGGTTTTGTCTTTTGGATGAACCAGTTTTTGTCTTAAAGTGTTTATGGATTTGAAAAAGACAGGAATCTCAAACTGTCTGAAAATTCTCTGAAGCTTTTCAGACACACCCATTGTGTAAGGAATGATAACACCTTTAATCCTGGGTTCAGATTCTCTGTTATCCTGTTTTTTTTTTTTAATCTCAGATCTATTGAAGGCCCATTTTGGAAATCTACAAGCAGAGAGGGCTTTCTGTCTTTTTTAACTAACCACTCCTTTGAAGATAGTGAAGTTCAGATCTTAGCCAGAGAAAGGAAATAGTTTGAGAGTGGAGTTAAAGAAGCTATTTTTAATAGGAAAGAGAATCCTTCCTTAAACAGGAATGGAAGGCCTGAGACAAAATCTCTCCCCCATCTACAACTCCATCCTCAAACCCAGAACAATAGCAGGGTCGTTAAGGGTTGAATAAGGTAGTTTCAGCTGAAACTGGAGACAATAGGTGTTTACAGTTCCAGTGTAGTTGGCCCCTCCCTCAGACAGATATAAGGCCGTGTCCAGCAGTAATCTGACCAGAACTGAAGAAGCAGCTTGGATGAGCACCGAAAACGTCTTCACTCTTACAACCATTTGTCCAGTTGCAGATTTAAACTTCGTCTTTTGTAACATTAAAATAGTATTACTCAAGTAGAAGTTCAAAGTGGTGGTCCAAGAAATGACTCAAGTAACAACAAAAAAGTACGACTTAAGTAACTGAAAGAGAAACTGTCAGGTGCAGATTTTCTACAGTATGGGCTTTGAACATGCATATCTTGTATATCTCCATGTAGAAAAGCAGGCGATGCCACCAGGCAGCAAGTTATAGATCAGATCTGTGGAAAAGCAAACCCGTTCAGAGTAAGAATACACATTACAAGTATCTGAAACAACCAAATGTTATTTACTTCAGTAGACATTTCTTGAAAACAACACGCCTATTTGCAA
The DNA here is from genome assembly GCA_019594935.1 of Periophthalmus modestus. NCBI lineage: Eukaryota > Metazoa > Chordata > Actinopteri > Gobiiformes > Gobiidae > Periophthalmus > Periophthalmus modestus. The sequence goes on from JAIEZT010000198.1 coordinate 7,876,716, forward strand.
ATGCCTTAAATTTTCCATGGGCGACGAGTATTAAAAGTAAAGTGTCTTGTGATTGGCTGATTCAGGGGCTTCTCACACGCTGGGCTGCAATGGAAATTTACTGAGAGGAAATGGAAAGTACTAAACATGTTTGCACATTGTGTTTACACCATTTGCAAACTGGTGTACAGGCAATGCATATTAATAATGTTTGTTAGTATCAAAGGGTCTCAGCTTCAGATCTTAGTGACAAATCATTTTATTCTAATGTTTGGGGCTCCTCTAGCAGATATTAAGTCATTAAGTGGACAGCTAATTTGAATTACATTAATATAGATAAACAAGTATAATAATTCGCCAGCCTGTCACTGAAGTCGTTATTGTTATACCTTCAATGTTCCAGATTACGGCATTAAACTTATCCATCTTGTATTTATTCAATTTTATTTTATAGGTACAGAAAAACCATCCGTTCTTACACCTCTTCACAGACCTGACCTGTCTCCACGGGGAAGTTGATCATCATTTAATCATAAGTATTTGTAAAGAAATAATTAAAACCTTATTCTAAAGATGTCTAAAGCTGCACTATGCAACTTTTCAAGAGGTGGAGGGTCTGCAACTTGCTTGTCTCCATGGATATAGCTTGGAATGTTCCGCAGTATGGCATATACTTAGTCAATTGTAACTTCACCACATCATCTGTTGTCTCCATGGAAATAGATACGTTTAATGCCAGACTGTGGAAATTCTAAAGCAATAATATCTCCATGGAACAAGAGGTAACAGACTCTGAACCTGTAAAGTTACATATTGCAGCTTTAATAATTTAATAGACCATTTAATATTTGTTATAGAGAAATGATCAAACATCGCTAGCATTAGGCTGTATGACATTTTCTCTGTTTTAACTTATTTTAAAACAAAAGACACCTTGAGACGAGCTTTGACAAGTGAATTTCTTTACATCACATCATGAGAAGCATCATTTCGACACTTCTTTGGATTTGCATAAAAAAATTGGCAGTTTATCAATGAAAACCAGCTCAAACATGTTAGCTTATAGGTTTGTTCTCACCTCCAGACAAATGCTTCTTCTTGTTTGTTCTTGCTAATTTAAAACGTGTGAGGTTTGATTACACAGTGGATAAAAAGTAGGTGTATTCGGTGAAGTTTATCATTTTACTTCCAAGACATGACATAAGTAGAGGTAACTTATGTAAAAGGGTGGTCCCTTTTCATGTTGACAGTTGTAGTTCTATAAAAGAGGTATCGGCCTGAAACTGTAGAAATGACATATTTTTGAATAGACTGGATTAAACTATGACAGTATAGCTGAGCAAATAACCACAAATACCATAGATTTCACAACAGCTTCATTGTAGCCAGTAACACCCCTAATTCGCTATTCATGGGTTTGAAGATATGGCAACTATCCTCCGTGGTCATGACGATTAAGTAATTCAAATCAAAATATGATATCTTTGGAATGGTCCTCACAAAGTCCTTCAAATCAGGAAGGAACTGTTAGTCTGACATGTGTGAATAGACCCTATGAGAAACAATGGGACTGGAACAATGGAATGATGGAAAAAATGGGTATTTTTTTGTGCACTTACTCCCAAACTGCATTTAATGTGTCAGCGTTTTGACCTCTTGAAACGGACTTGGACATGGATGTGTGGAAAAACATCTAGAGCAAGACTTGAATATCTGAACACAGATGTAACAATGGAAATGGAAACATCTCTTTCCTTAAATATATTAGGATAGAGCAGTTTTTGAATATGTTCTTTTTAAAACACTGACCCCTAGTGGCTTGAATCAGGAATGTGAAATTAAACAGTTGTAATTTCATATATATTTTTATTGTCTTTTACTTATCCATTGGCAACTATAATTGATTGACACAGGTAATGGCTGGGTTTATGTATTAAGCACAGTTTATATTGTGTCGTGTGTTCACCGCCTCTGACTCAACCTTCGATTTGTCAACCAATCAGTTTACCAGACGGTATATATTGTAGTGGAACATAAAGAAAAAAAACATGACCTGAGGAAGATCTAGTGATTGAAACATTGTCACTCATTTCATGCAGTTTGGGAGTACGTGTGCAGGCTTTGTCTCAGTTTCTACGTCCACTGGAGTGGCCTAGCACCGGTGATGTGTACATACCTACTCTTCTTCAAATATATTCCACATCACATTTCTCGTGTGAGGTTGGGAACTGATGTAAATCAACGTGGTCCGTGTCCGTGTTTCAAAAGCCACAGTCACCAACCTGAAACCAGAATTTAAACAGAGGGCATTATTTGCATATTCAGACCTATCCTTTAAAGATACACATTGCAACTTTTCTGATGGAGGGTGTGTTTCCATGGTGATATTACAATTTTAGCTGCTGTAGTGCAATATAGCATTAAACTCTATCTGATATTTATTTATTTACAAGGTTTTTTGGGGTTTTTTTTTCCTTGGCCTGCTGGCACCACCTGCTTGTCTCCATGGAGATATAAGTTTAATGCCACATTGAGGAGCAATCTGTGCAAAGTAATACTATCTCCGTAGAGACAAGCAGGTACCCTCCAACTGTTTTTCATCACTCAGGGTATTAAGCAGTGGCATTTTATAATACCCAATCATGATCTGCAGAAAAAAAAAAAAAAGTATATATTTAAAGATATATAGGCCTTGGATATATTTGGGCCTATCATTTGAGTTGATAATAAATTTGAAAAGACCACTGGTGTAAAGGCAGGTCTCTTTGGCACAATGAGGTGAATCAAATAGAGTGAAAAGTGCTCAAACGTCTCTGTGGAGCGGCAGATTGTTTTGATGCCGGAGTGAGTCAGCCTGCATCATTATCCTATTTTTTATCCGCACAGTAAAAATGTCGCGATAAAAAGTGACAGTAATCTCGCGATGTCTTGGTTTAATAACAAAGTGAAGCTGTCAAGTCCGCGAGATTCACTCAGAGAAACGAGAGCAGTGGTAAACAAAGACTTTCAAAATAAAAGCGAACTTGAAAGGCATCGCAATAATTATGACAAATGCAAAAGAAAAAAAAGCTTATGTTATACAATTGTGACGAGCTGCTGATCATTAGGACAATATGCAAAAAAAAAAAAAAAAAAAAAAAAAAGCTGGGTTATAACTTGACAACTTGAAGGTTCATAACTAAATAGAAAATGAATTTACAGCTATATAAATGATCAGCCATGCGTGGTGTGACTGTGCATGTAATGTAGTCTGCTTATCTAACCTTTAGTTTTTATTAATGAAAATGATGGTTGGCTTAATTTAGCAGCTTAAATGAGCTTCATCACCATCATATATGAGTTTAGAATGTATTTTGATGATACAAATCACTTAAATAGAAAGCATTGCAGATATATGAAAGTTTAATAACATAGTGCATGTCCAACTGTTGGAAAATGATGAAATACTTTAGTGGGCAGCGGCATGATCTTAGTCAAATACTGTTTTACATCATATCTCTGACATTACGCGTCTTGCCACATGAACCATCTCACACTCTGAGGACTTCAGGGACCGGCCTCCTGCTGGTCCCAGAGTCAGGACTAAACATGGAGAATCAGTGTTTCAGTTTTATGCAGCTAAAACCTGGAACAGTCCTGAAGATGTTAGACAGGACTCGACTTTGACAACGTTTAAATCCAGGCTCAAAACTGTTCTGTTTAGCTGTGCATATAACTGAAAGGTTTTTATGCAGCACTCTTCTATTTTAATGGTAATTTTATGATGATTATTTGCCTTTTATAACTATTTTGGCTATTATTTTCAGTAAAGATGAGGTGTACAGTGACGTGTCTCTTCGGCTGCGTGTTTCCATCAGTGTCTATGGGCCTGAGGCGGGGACATGTGCTCCAGATGATGTTTCAGGGCTGTACTCCTGCAAAAACAGGAGCGCAGGAGCTGTGATGTCTGGGTTTGGGAGAACAGAGAATCAGAAGAGGCTGATCTGTACCGTGTTGAGATTTTAGACTTAAATTGCCTAAAATGTAGATAAAATGCACTCAGTAAAGTTCTATCACTGTCTATTTCCTCTGTTCCCTTCTACTCTATCAGTATTACAGATTTGCACACAATTTTAAGTCATGCAACTTCTCAAAATCCTCTATAATAATAATAATAATGTTACACTTGTAATGCGCTTTACAGGCTTGTCCCCTTCAAAGCGCTACACTATAGTCAGTCATTGTACGCAGACACTGGGGGCGAGGTGGGTTAAGTGTCTTGCCCAAGGACACAACGACAGCATTTCTGTGAGTCACCGCCAACCTTCAAGTCAGTGGATCTAACCACTCAACCAATCCCGCCAACCTTCGGATCAGTGGACAAACACTAACCTACTAGCCTGTCGCTCTTCTTTCCATTTTGTCTCTTTCCCGGATGTTTTACTTGTTCATTTCGTCCCACTTTTCTGCAGCATCACCGCTACATCTCTGGAGCAAAAAAAAAAAAAAAAAAAAGCGACAGATCAGCTGAGTTTGATGAAGCTTTTAGAGCCTAAACACTCCCGAATCCCACTGCGCTTATTTCTGATTTTTATTCCGCATTCACCAAGCTCAAAGTTCTACAGATGCTAAACTTCTAGGAAAGAGACACCAGTCGAAAAAAAACAGTAACTTGCACCAAACCCGGCTAACAAAGAGGCTCCCAATTCAACGCCAACATTTTTCCTCCATACTCCATAGTTATGAGTCATGTGGCCGTCGAAAATGCACACGGTCTAGAGCAGCAGGTAAGCTACTTTATACCTTTTACTCATCGCGAATTGGCTTAAAGTATTGCAAGAAAAACAACGAAATGTCAGCGTGCCGGGTTAGCCTGGAAAAGCTAACGGATGCTACAATGCTAACTGGCGCTGAGGGCGTTTGATTTAAACACCGTTGAAGCGAAAAGCTAGCGTTCATCGCGGTTGACCTAGTTTGTTATACAATTGTAACAAATTCCCCTTCAGCTTCACTCTTGTGTTTTAACATGTCATAATCAACACGTAACGAACAGGTTTATTAATTTATTCGTGGGTCGTTAATATTTGTTTGCGCCAGAATACAAGCGAAATGTTAGTGAATTATACGGTTTGTATTAGAAGAGCTACGTGGCTGGCGGTGGTGCGGAAAACAAACGCACCCTCGAACTAATATCTTCACTGCGTTTGTCTCAGTGAGCTAGGTACAGTAATAAAAATGGAGCTATGCAGACAGTGATGCTACCAAGTCTAATGCTACAAAAAAACTTAAAACTATTCCCCCGGGCAGGTTTAATCCATGACAAATCCAATAGTTTGGATAGATGCATCGTTTAAAATAGTTGCACATTTCTTCTGCGTCATCAGTAACGTAGACAACGCCATTTAGTCCCAGTCAAGTACAGCATGTCCTTTATAAAACTCCACAAAACAAACAGTAAACCTCTTCTTTCTCGATATTATCTGTGCAGTTAAATACTTTGCCCAAGGACTGTTTCATGTGCTTTGGCTAACTTTAAGAAGGGAGCCTGTCGTTTGTCAGATAATGCAAAGAAACGCCTCCTGTTTATTTCTGCACGCGCTCAACAGTTGTAGTTATTGATTTTTTGTTTATTTTAAATGATTTTTATACCTGCTTAAAATGTGCCACAAGTAAAAAAAAATAAGTTGCATAAATTTTATTCTTGCCTGAGTCATTAATAATAATAATAATAAAGTAAAAAAAAAAAAAGTTGAATAATAAGTTGATACTGTCATTATTAATAGTAAATCAGTAAAACTCTATTAAACTGCATACAGTGTCAGTGGAGTCTAAAATTCTGCCCCATAGTCTAAAAACAACTTGCAAATGATTGTATATTAACATAACAAAATCAGAATTAACCATACCGGTTAAATGCAATAAATATAATATAAATATAATGTGAAAATATGCAATATAGACAGTGTAAGGTGCATTTTACACTTATGCTTGTTTGTGCCTAGTTTAGTCAAGATGTAGACTTGGTTTGATCCCAGTTTAGTCCAAGTTTTAAGTGCTATATGTGTCGTAGTTTGAACAAAATCTATGGATATCACTAGCACTTCTTTTGTCATATATAATTGTACACATTTAATAAATTACTTATATGATTTTTGTTTTGCAGCTTGCTGTCCTAGACTTGAACGCATCAGACGGGCAGGGTGGGGGCACAAATAGTAAGTAAAGTTTAGTATTACTGTATATTATTCAACATGAGTGTTTTGCTATTTCTGTTTCTTAAATTAATTTGAAAGTTCAGGTTTATTGCCATTTATTGACTTGATCTTGGTTATTATAGTGTAACATGTGAGCTTCTGTAAGAATTTCTTAGTGCTTAATTTGGGAAAAATACTGAATTGTAATTTTTCTGACAAGCATTGCGATTAGATTTGCCATTTATGTCTTAATTATAGGATTCTCTTCAAAGTTCACATTTTAAACGCATCCATTCACAATAGATCGAATTATGAACTGACGAACTAATACGTGAATCACATTTTATAACAAGTTTGTACAGATCTAAACCACAGAATAAGAGGGGAGATTTTGTTGTTTGTGGAGGAAATAATGGTACTTCATAAATTGCAGCCTTTGTCCTTTGCTAATTGCTCCATTCAAATTGCAGCTTTGATTTCTATTAATCTTGAAGCCCAAAGCACTATGAATATCTAATACACATTTAAGATGAAATCAACATTAATTGAAGTTTAATTAATGCATTTTGCTTTTTTAACAGGGCGATACATTCCTCCACATTTACGGAACAAAGATCCTTCCAAAAATGGTGAGTCGGCTGAAGACACGGAAGCAGTTTGTTTATTAATATAGCAATGGTTCAAATCTTTTTTCTGTATTTATTTATTTCTTCAGCAGGAAATGCTTTTGTTCCACGTCAGGGAGCTTATCCCATGGCACCAGCCGCTAACTGTAAGAACTAAACATTTACTTGAGTCATTTTTCGCCTTTACAAAACTGATTAGCTCTGTAATAGCATGGTAATGGGATGGAAATGGCTAGGTAACGAAAAGGATTATAATTACACAGTCATTGAAAGCTCTTCCCATTTCACCCACGTAGTCTAAAAAAAAATATAATTAAAAAAAACATTTATTTAATTACAGTTCAGTTGTTTTTACTGCAAAAAACATAGAAAACAAACATCTTTACTGTTTTCTGGCAGCTTTTCTCCATTCTTCAAGAGTTTGGCTTTAACTTTTGTGCTCACCACCAGAAATGTTACACAGTGGTGCTTTAATTACTCATGCGAATAAACAGGACCGATCTGGTGTCCAGTTTTAATCATCCCTAAACAAGTAGAAAGATGACCAGGGACCTTAGCTAGTGCTTTGTGACAGGGCCGGCTCTAGCTCTAGATAAGGATGGGCATTGAATTTCTTGCTCCTCCATTCAAACCTACTTCCTAAGACGATTACACGTATATTTGCCCTCGTAACATTTCAATCTGCCCACCCAAGTTTAGCTGGCTAGAACCGGGTCTGCTTTCTAATAATATTCAGGGTTTTCAGCTTCCTGTTATATGCAACATTTTGAGGAGGTTTTCCCCATTCAAAAGATATAATTTTTAATTTTAACTGTCTTTATACAAAAAGTCACTGACACTTTTAAATCTTCAATAGGTTCTATAATTTTAAGTGTACTGTACAATGAGGGTTTGTTCCTCGGTGCTGTATTTGTCATATTAATGTTGGAAGGGTCGTTATAATTCTGAGACTTGAAGTTAGAAACAAAGCTGCAAAATGCTTTTATAGCTTATCATTCCAGATACTGTAGCATTTCATCCTTTTATCATGTTACTACTAGGGATGGGACGATATACGATAATATCGTAAATTGCGATAAAAACGGTCCGCGATAAATCGTTCGTGGCATTTTTTCAAAATCGCGCACAATTATAATCGTCTTTACGGCGCCAGACTGCCTCATGTTTCTGGTTTCAATACAACGTTTAGATGCTAGTTTTGGTGTTTGCTCACAAGGGGGCGCTCTGTTACAGCTATGACACTTGTCTGTGTCTGTTCTGGTGCAGTGTCTGGTGGCGAAAAAAAGTTGCGGGTCCGAGGGCAAAACACGAGCATCTTGCACGCGCATTTACGAGACAAACATCCTACACTGTTTGACAAACTTGAGCTGAAAATATTCATAAGTGACATAAACTATTGAATGTAGATTGTGTTGTGTGTAGTAGCTAAACGGCATTTTACAGACACACACAATATATATTTACCTACAATCATGTCAATAGCAGAATAAACCACGCTCACCGATTGTGAACGACATCCAATCCATCAAAAATAAACTCCTCTCCTCCTGAGTCCACAGTCGTCTTCACTCTGACACGAACCGCTCCGGGTCAGAGACGCCTCTAGTTTAACTTGGACAAAACAAAGGAAGTACGCGCTCGAGGACACTGTGGATGTTTGTACATTTTGTCCGTTTCATCATGTTTAGAAGCAAAACAACAGCGCCTAGAATGCGCAGCATTAGGCACGCTCAGTAAGGTAAAAATCTCGGCATGTCACACACATGTCACACACGTGCTCGCTGCTCATTGGCTGTGAGGAGAAAACGTCACTAAACGTGTGTGATGTGATTGGTTGATTCTACACGGGGGAGAGTGGGGCGTAAACTTTCAGTCACATGTTTCACTGATTCGCTGTTTGCGGCTCCAGTGACACAACCTCCACCTCATTGGACAACACTGGTGTCAATCAGAAGAAAACACGTGTGTTTATCTCTGAGAAACAAAGGCCGTGTCCCAGTTCATCACATGCTCTGTTCATGTACTGTTCGAGGTGCAGGTCGAAGTACCGCCCGACTTAAATGCGCCTTAAGGCACTTTGGTGAATTTTTGGTGAATTGAGACACGGCCAAAGTCGGCGCTGTCTTAAGTTTATTATGCCTGAAATCGACCAAAGAAATGCAAAAAAGTGACGGAGCAGATTTCGCGTGTGGAATACTTTCCTGCAGCAGATTGAACATGGAGGATCAAACTTATTTTGTGGACATAATTTCTTGACTGGATTATATTCTCTGGACCTGTCCGGAACTAATGAGACCAACTTTGTGGAATATGTTGATGTTTGACAGAACCAGAGCCTCAAAGGTGAGTGAAGTCCAAATCCGCATTTTTGGCTTTTCTGTAAAAACATCTTTCCTGTCAGCTCTGTGGTGATCGCAGGTGAAAATTGTTTGCATAAACGAAAAGACGAGCGCTGTAACTTTCATCTGACGTGTAGACTGTTTGCGTGGGTGACACAGAAGTACATGTACATTGCTGTAGAGTTGTAAAGTAGGCCCAGGCCATCAGAACGTTTACAAATTAATAATTTATGGCAGTAATATCGTGAATCACGATTTATTTTGGTCATGATATTCGTGAGTCTAAATTTTATATCGTCCCATCCCTAGTTCCTACTGTTCTGTAGTGTAAAGCTTTTTTTGTATGTTCTTGATATGTTCAATGTTTATTGAATCTAAAGTGCATATGAAAGGTTAGAGTGCTTTTTCACTAAAACATAGTCAAGGCCATTATATTTAAGGTTTTGGCTATTAATTTATTTTTTTATTCTGGTGAAGTTTATGATTTTACTTCCTGGTTGGACAGGGCCAGCAGATGTGACGTAGAGGTAATTACATATTGTTACCTAGCAACCGTAATGTAAACAGGAGCCAAAAGTTTGTCTAAATTACACAATAGTTTTGATCACACCTTTAAAATTAAATGACAACTTTATTTTTTAGGTTTAGATTCTCAGAAAAATGCCTTCCTTGTGCGTATATTGTCTCTGCATTGGATGAAGTTTTCTGTATAGAGTAGAGTGAGTCTGTTTTGAACTTACTACTTCCTCTATTTTTGTACTTTTCTTCTAAAACTGCCACTTAACCGATGTAAAACTATGATAAATATTTACCACAGTCACTATCTCACCAAACCAAGTCAGAATTAGAAAAAAAAGAAAACCTGCCATATGCACTTTAAACATTTTCAACAACACAAAGTAAAGTGGGACAAGGTTTATTCCGAGATAGTTTTGCTCTGTCCTGTAGACGGATGGGACGCCGCACGCAACAACTTCGTCAACGGTTTCCACGACACCCGGATGGCGGGCGGAAACACATTCAACCGCGGCCCTCCTCGAATGGAGCGTAACAGAGGGGGAGGCGGTTTCCGAGGCAACAGGGGCGGAGCCTTCAACCCCATGAACCCCACGCAGCCAATGGGCTTCGTCGCATTCGAGAACAAAGGTCAAGGCGGGTTTAGTTAAAAGCGTTTTTTTCTCACTTATTTTACTTTACTTACTTTATTTTTGTATTCTGAGCATCCAAATTAATCACTGTGATGAGTTCATAACCGATTTTCACAACTTTCAGGGGCCAGATTAGCATTTTGCCGTCATAGTAATGCTGACAACTAGCATGCTGACGGCACATTTCCTGATTCTCGGACAGTGCAAACCTTTATAATTAGATACAAACAGTACACAGCTGACTTATTTCGATGCTGCTCATACGATATAAACCCACATACACACACCCGGACAAGACATTAAAATCGTTTATAGTAACATTTATTTATTTAATGTAATTGTCAAGAAATACACTGATAGTCACGCAGTGGGTTACAGTACTTTCACACACCAGATCAAAAGTGGCACAAAACCAGGTCTACACCAGGACCAAATCAAGTCTAAACATGACCAAACTAAGACCATGGTTAACGTACTTTACTCTACACATTAAATGCATCAGAAAAAATCTAGTACAATCATTCTGTGTCATTCTCATTCAACTGTTTAAATGTCTTTAGTATCAGGTGATAGTTTAGTGGCCAGTGTTTTGTGGAAGCAGCCCTTCAGATGAGTGAGGTGTGCTGAAAAGTGTAATTAAAGTGTGTGTAAGTGAATTAAATTTCCTCTGTTGTTCATACAGACACAAGTGGCTGGAACACGGCTAAAGACGCCTACAGTAACTTTGGAAACAATCGCGGCAAATCTGCTTTTTTCAACGACAGAGGCAACGCCAACAGGGGCCGGTATGAACACACAAAGTATCAGTAAGAAGCTATTTTCTTTTATTAGATGTGGATTTAAGTTGAATTCTTACTTCCAGGTTTGATCACGGAGGGTTTAACGCGGGGGGGAACAGCCGCTGGGTGGAGGAGCCCAGAGACGACGGAGACTGGTCCAAACCAACGCCGCGAAATGAGCGGCTCGAGCAGTGAGTTACCGTCTGTGTAAAGTCCGTTTAAGGCCTAGTTTGGTTTCGTGTGGGTGGCTGTAGCCTCGTTGGCGCTTGTCCTCTGATCTGAAGGTAAGAATCATTGTTGGTAGAGTGGGCAAGACACATAACCTGTCCCCAGTCATACACCAGTCTGTGAGCACTGGTGTATACATGTGTGTGTGGTTCCTTTATGTGGGAGCCTTGAAGCTAGAAAAATGTGGTCAATGTAGATTGGTAAATGTGGCCATTTACCATTCAGTTTTTTGTAGCTTGAGCTGTGACAGATTTTCCATCAGTAACTTGCATAATGTTTCAATATTTATTTATTTTAGCTTGGCAAATTCCCCATAGGAGCATAATGAAATCACGTTGCTACACAATTTAGTGATTGGAGCTAGCCCACACACAAAACAAAGTACTTGATTTATAGGACAATAAAAGAGGGAATTGAAAAAAAATACTATTGAATTGAATCTGAAAACAGATTTCTGTTTAATCCCTCCTTGTCAGCCCTTCTTGATGTTGTTTTTGCCTCTACAGTGAGCTGTTCTCTGGCTGTAACACTGGCATTAACTTTGAGAAATACGACGACATTCCTGTAGAAGCGACCGGACAGAACTGCCCCCACCACATCGAAAGTGTAAGTTTTCTAAAATGGCTTCTGTGTTTTAAACTTGTGGATTCTTTTTTTTTTTTTATTCTGGAAGTACCTAGTGCATCTTAGTTAGTTTTACTATCCTATCCTAGTTTTATTATCAGTATACTGAGGTTGATTTCACATTTTAGTAGCGATGTCCCAATCTGATCCAGGCACTTTTAGAGTATCAGCTTGGATCAGATTTAGTGAATAGATCATGTGATACACTTAAAAGTGTTCTGTGTACGAGCTAAAACATCACCTGAAGCCTCTGTCAGTGAGTATAGTGCTCTGAAGCTGCTGTACTGTGGAGGAGTTTTGAACGTTTTTTTTTTTTTTTTTTAGAGACCTAAAAATTAGGCTATTTTTAATTAGGCCTATTTTATATAGGCATCAATATTGTGAGATCGGGATGGAGATCAGTATTGCAAACATTAAAACACTGGATTAGGAGTAAAAAAAATGGATTAGGACATCACTACTTTCTAGCTAACTAACGGTAACTGTTGTTGTGTGCTGCAGTTCCAGGATGTGGACATGGGTGAGATCGTCATGGGGAACATCGCTCTGAGCCGCTACACTCGACCGACTCCTGTTCAGAAATACGCCATTCCCATCATCAAGGGCAAGAGGGACCTATGGCCTGCGCACAGACTGGTACAATCTAAGACACACGATCGCACAAGTACAAGTCGCAAGACCTGAGTTCTACTGTCTTAAAAAACAGGATTAGTTCATTTTAAACTGTTTGCAGCGGTTATTCCTCAGTTTCTTACCACATTTCCCAGCACTCTAATTATTCACTGCTATGACTTTATTGATACTTTGCTGTGACATCACACTGGGGACGTTCTGCATGCATCTCTATGGTGGATTATTCAGCAGTTACCACGACGGCTGTCAAAAAAGATTTAAGATTGTTTGAGAAAAATACAAAATGGATTTAAACAACACATTTTCAGGAGTCTGTGATCAATACGGCCTTCATGGTCCTGTTTAGGAGTTTGACTTTCAACAACAAAAAAGGTGAAAAACTGAAAAACTGTGGGCTAATGTTAGCTAGCTTCTGACTGTAATGTTATTTGAGAGGGACTTGTTTAACAGCACAAAATCAGCTCACCTGTTGCAGTTCCAGTAAAGTCAGTTCTTTCAGATTGTGATAAAATAAAGCTCAGATTAAACTCCATCTTGACTAACTAGCTTCAGACAGAGCAGTGCCTAAAGTTAGCACCCCCTCCCCCAGGTAATGTTGATGACATCAGCTGCAAAGTATCAATAAGCGCTTTTCACAATTTTCAGAGGCCAGAGCAGACTTTTGCCATCACAGCCTTACTTCCTGGTTTGCAGAAAAGGTTTATTCATGGGTTTCATCTTCCTATTATATGCAACTTTTTGAGGATTTTTTTCCACATTTAAAAGATTTAATATATTATCTTACATTTTTATTGGCTGCGGCAACTGTCCTAGAGTCTCATAGTTCTGAAACCCATGGATAGTTGGATGTAGATGGCACACAGCGCTCTCGTTCTGACCCCAAAAGCTGCTTACACAAAATATCTGTACTGGGGCAAGACCAAGTTTACTGTATTACATGAAAAGAAAATCGAGTACAGCCCCTTTAACATAATGTCCATACAGTTTAGTGAGTCTAATGTTCTGGTCTGATGTCTGTAGGATCTGGGAAGACCGCGGCCTTCCTGTTGCCCATTCTCAGTCAGATTTACGCCGAGGGACCAGGAGAGGCTCTGAACGCAGCCAAAGCCTCCGGACAGGTGAGAAAAAGGAGGAGACGAATGAACTAACAGTTTAGGAGACAGGAACACTGCAAACTGTACTTCCTTTTCAAAGCGTTATAAACTTTTTCTTCACTTCCTCTTATTTTGCTACATATTTTGAATAAGGGCTTTATGATTTTAGAAAAAAATCTAATTGCGATCACGATTAGAATTGCAATATATGTATAAAGAAGACTTATGTTCTTGTGTCTGCTCTATAGTTATAATCTATGACACCCGTGGATCATTATGTTGTAATATTCATCTGAAACGACTTAATAAAAGAGACAAATCCACTGACTTCCGCGTTGGAAAACTACATCATCACAACAAAACGTCATCACAACAAAGACGCCTCCGATAGACAGCTACACGTCATGCTAGAGCAGGGCTGTCCAAACTACGGCCCAGGGGCCAAATGTGGCCCTCAGATCAATTTTTGTTGGCCCTCATGCCTCCTCCTAAACTTTTTTACTACAAACGGAAGAGATTCTAACTCTATAACCTGAATAACATCACACTGCATTGTGACACAAACCTAAAAATAATCTTGCAAGTCTTATTAAAGGTACAATGTGTCTGTCAAACCTGTGTTAAATGCACCATTTGACTCTCATATCGACACTGGTCTGTGGCCCTCAGCTTCAAATATGTTTCAGTATGCGGCCCACGGTGAAAAAAGTTTGGACACCCCTGTGCTAGTGAGTAGCAGATTTTTTTCATTTGTACCAAAACGACTACGCGACGCTGCGAATCTGTTGTGTTTCACTGATTAAGAAAATAAAATTGGAGAACAAAGTAAGTACAGAGTAGTGGGTGTCTACCTGAGACTGTGAAAACGCCCGTTGTATCTGCAATACGGCGTCTTGAAAAGCGATTAGATTGCTCAGACATTCACCAATCAATCCAAATAGAACTTCGAGAGTGTAAATGGTGACAGGAAACGACTATAACGTTGTTAAAAGCTTTGAAAAAGTCGATTTTGCAGAATAAATCAGCTTAAAAAGGAGGACTGTGTTCAGAGTGCACATTGTAAACAGCTCCTGCAGCATTAACATTGGAGAGAAGATGTTTGTAGAGATCTAAACTACAGCTACAACAAGATCTTTGGGGCTTTTCAGAGGGAATATTATTAATTTGAATATCATCTCATTAGACTCTGCTTTCTAAAAGAGAATAGAGCTATGTATTAAATTATTAAAGGTGGTCTTTGTAACCTTTCTCTTGGAGGGGCCGCCACTTCCTTGTCCCCATAGTTTTTATATATTTGCCTTGAATGTTTCATAGCATGGCATTAAACTTATATTTTGCATTATTTTTTTTTAAATACAGGTGTTTTTATTGCTGAAAGATGCCTCCAAAAACATTTATTCTTACTGTTAGCGGGCTCATTTCTCCATAGATCTGACCTGTAATTTGACCTAGTGCTTTCACCTGCTCGTCTCCACAGAGATAAATAAGATAAATGCCATAACTGTGGAGCATTTTCAGTAAAACAAAAAAAAAAAAACATCTCCATGACGACAAGCAGGTGTCCGAGCGTCCACCAGAAGTTAGAGTGCACCTTTAATTTGTCTTTTCCTCTGTGAAGTTATAAAGGAAAATAATCTTATTCATGAATCTCTTTGTTTCTGTCCAACAGGAGAATGGAAAGTTTGGCCGTCGTAAGCAGTATCCCATTTCTCTGGTCTTGGCTCCCACTCGAGAACTGGCTCTACAAATCTATGACGAGGCCAGAAAGGTGAATATATTATAGTTTTATCACCAGATTACAAAACGTTTTCACCCAAACTAGTTTTCCTAGCACTAGCTGAAAACTGAATCCCTCTGTCCCTCTGTCATCAACATGGAAATTCTATCTAAAACGCATGGACGACAAGGAAGAAATTTTTCTAACAGTTTAAACATTAATTTAACAAAAAAATGGCGTTGTAATGTCATTGTCGGAGTCTCATCATAAATATTGTGTAATTTAGACAAGTTTTGGCCCTTGGAAACGATATGGTTGCTAGGTAAGAGTTATGAAATCGCCTCTAACTATGTCATACCTGCTGCTCATGTCCATCCAGGAAACCCAAAATTCAAATGCAAAAAAATTAGGCCATATTTTAGTAAAATCTTAAATGATGTTCTATGTTTTAGTGAAATGAAATGAGTACGAGTCATATCCGCTTCAACTTGACGGTATTACAGCTCGGTCTAACGTCTCTCTCCCTTGTTTTGCAGTTCGCGTACCGCTCCCGTGTGCGCCCCTGCGTGGTCTACGGAGGCGCTGACATTGGGGGGCAGATCAGGGACTTGGAGCGAGGGTGCCATCTGCTGGTGGCCACTCCGGGACGCCTGGTCGACATGATGGAGCGGGGCAAGATCGGACTGGACTACTGCAAGTGAGAAAACACAAAACTGATCTGTCAAACCTACCTTAGTTCTGTTCCATCCTTACTGACCACCAGAATATCATAGAACCATAGTTGAATTCATAATTTTCATATTCTAGCCTCGTGTTATGTGTAAAGTTTAACCTTTTTAGCAATAATTGTCATATTTCAAATGGTAAATTCAAGTGGCTGTACTTGATTTCTTTCCATGTAGTTGAGCTCCCCAAAGTCGTCTTGCCCCAGTCAAAATAAGTCCGCTGGCTACTGTCTGCATCTAATTGCAAAGGGTTTTATTGTCCGAGAATCAGGAAGTGCGCTGTCTGCTTGTATTATGAGGCGTTTATATCCTCCGCAGACTAGGAAGTTGTTGTTAGCTTCACCGTGACAACAAAACTCCACTGTGTCCTCTGAGAGTTGTGAAAAGCACTTATAAAGTAATTGCGAATGTGAATAATTAAGATGCTGGGAATGTGTTAAGAAGGTGAGGAATAACTTTGGACCATTGCAAACTGTTTAAAGGATCTAGTTCTGGTTTGCATGTTTTTTAGACAGTAAAAATCAGGTACAGGGCCTTTTAATTCCTAGTGTTTATTCTGTGTACCTCTGTGTTTGTGCAGTTACCTGGTTCTGGACGAGGCTGACCGGATGCTGGACATGGGGTTCGAGCCTCAGATCAGACGGATTGTGGAGCAGGACACGATGCCCCCCAAAGGCATTAGACAGACCATGATGTTCAGCGCCACCTTCCCCAAAGAAATACAGGTGAATCCCGTTCACACAAGCAGCCTGACCCTGCATCTGGCCTTTTCTCGGATAAATTACTGGCATGCGGAGAAGGCTTTGGCTCTTGAATAAAGTCTTGGTTTAATGCAGTCAGGCTGGCCTAAAAGATAAATTATTGTTTATTTTCTTGCACTCAAACAGCTTCTACGGCTGCAAAACTAATCACAATCAAAACAAAATTGCAATTTCAATGGAGACAATTGGCAAATTGCAAAGGCTGCAATTTCCTCCACAAGCAAAAAATATCTTATTCTGCATACAAACTGCTAACCCTGTAGTTTAAACGATACAATAAACGACTTAAAACATAATAACGAGGATCAAATAAGAGCCATAAGTCTGGAAATGCTTTAAATGTTATGCAAAGTGTGTTGGATCAGGCTGTTCAGAGTGAAACCCAAAATGGTGGACACTTAAAAAACATTATTTTAAAAAATTTTGTCATTTTTACTTCCCCTAGTTTAAGTAGTGATAAGTTCAAGTGTCAGTGAACAATTATAACCGTATATATTGCCAAAAATCTCAGAAGGTTCAGTTTATCTACTGCTAAAATTTGGTGAGTATAACTTAAGAAATATAGGAGCTACTGAAGATTTAAAAGTGTCAGTGACTTTTGGACCACCCTGTATTATTTTGTCAGGTCATATTTCAGTCTTTGTTGTCAATTCTTCTGGACAAGCTTAAAATATGAACTTTGAACAGAATCCCATTATTAAAACATAAATCGCAAGTGCAATGCTTGTCAGAAAGATCGCAATTGGATTTTTTTCCTTTAAATTGTTCAGCCTTTGCATCTATAGTTTTGAAACAATGTGTCCTGTTTGTTCTTTCAAAAATCTCGCTGCTAAACTTGCTTCCCGTCTTCCAGATCCTCGCCAGGGACTTCTTGGAGGAGTATATTTTCCTGGCCGTCGGTCGTGTCGGCTCCACTTCGGAAAACATCACCCAGAAAGTGGTTTGGGTCGAAGAGAGTGACAAAAGATCTTTCCTCTTGGATCTGCTTAGCGCCACAGGTAAGAACCAAACTGTCTCACCTGTACAATACCGTTCAAATATGTGTGTGTACCAGTCCCCATTACGACTGTTGAGTGTTTTTGAGTGCCAGGACAAATTTAAAAGTCCCTGTATCATTTTAGGTGTGGTAAAGGTCCTATATTATGCAAAACTGTCTTTATTTTAGCTTTAAACCATGTCACATTGTTGTTTCCTCATCAAAACCATGTCTGGAGTTGTGTTTTTCGTTCGATTATTTCGTGCATGTTTGAGTAATCCTCCCTATTTGATCTCTCTCTTCTCTCAACATCATCTGTCCAGAAGTGCTCCTCAGTGTTTTTAAAGCCTTAGTACATAACATTTATGTCAAATAACTCAAATATAGGTTGTAATATGTTTTTTTTTCCATTTTGGTTGTTTTTATTGCACTGAAAAACCTAGAAAAACTTGTGAGCGGGCTTACATCTCCACAAACCTGACTCTTTTGTTTTTGGCCTGGAGGAGGGGCCTGCTTGTTTCCATGGAAATGTAGTTCCTTTAGCTATAATCTTCCACCGTATGACGTAAAAAAACAAAGCGAGAGAATGTTCCCAAGTATGGCTTTAACTTTATTTCCATGGAAACATACAGGTGACGTCCTCCGGAAAGATAAAGTCCATATAATCTTATCGGTACATTGCTAATCTCCTTCACTACACGGCTAACCAACTTTTGACATTAGCAGCTACTGTTTTTAGCCTGATTTAAACACCTTAGCTCCTCGGCACAAAGGCAAGGCTCAGACAAAATGTACTTGTTTTCCATATACATTATTTTAAGTTATGCAACGTGAAATTCTAACGCTGTAGTGATGCATAATATAGGACCTTTAAGGGCAGGTACATAGCACAATCTACAGTGTAATTTGTTCTCATGTATTTCTACTGATTTATTTATGAGCAAATGTATAGAATTCAAATATGTTACCAAATTGTCAGAAATCAAATCTAATCAAATTAACTGCATTTTACAAAGGATTCTCTCAACCTATGTACATTATAGTTGTTTACATGTCCTTCACCACTAGATGTCACTTTAAACAACTCTTAAGCATAGGTTAAATGATACTACCACTATCTGTTCTAGTCAGATTCTGGCCTGTTCTCTGGTCACCGGTGTCTGCCCTGTGACCTTCTCTGTAGTGTAATGCTCGTACTAATATTTGGTGGTTTGGTTTTATCTAAAGTCGTCCCCACTGAGGCACAGGACAATGCAGCAGACAACATAGAGAAACCTGGTAAGACCTGCACCTTAAAGTCCAATATTATTCAGATATTATAATTTTGCCTGCACTCTTCCTCTTGGGGGCGCTCTCGTCCTCAAGCCTCAGTTCATTTCATTGGTAAAACTCCATCAGCTCAGGCACATTATGCTGCAGCTACATTATGGTTTTGTCACAGTTAAGGGTTTGGTTAAGTTTGGTTTCATTTATTTAAACCACTTTACCTCTTCCACAGTGCCACGTTTTGACTAAAACAATGAGAAGCAGATAAAGGGACAGTATTCATCTTAATAGCCTCAGATTTCACTGGGATAATATATATCAACGGAGTCTAGCGTTCTGTTGAGGTCAGGTCCTGGATCAATAAGGGCCTTGTGTCAGGAGGTGTAAAGCCTGTGTTAGAGCAGATCAATGTGACAGGTGATCTGGTCCTGTGGAAGTCTGCTGTAGTTTCCTCAGCATGTGTTTCCTGTTGCCTGTGAGGCCAGAGACTAAAGTTTAATACAGCTCTCATTTCAATATAGAGAAGGTTTCAACTGTGATCATCTGGACACTGTTTTTGTAATCAAGACATTTCAGCTCCCATAATGGCAACCCATAATGAGGTTAGCGTGTCTATAAGGGCAGAGCAGATTCACTCTAAAACGCTTCCCTCTGGGGGTAGGACATATGCAACTCGGAGTAGGTTAAATCCCAGTGTTTCAAGCCAGTACCATTAAATTGAAAATGGCTTCTGGATGGGAGCCGAAACATCTTGACAGCAGAAACGGCGTCCAGATGAGCATCTGTGAATCCTTCTGTACATTGAACCACTCCTGGAGAAATCACCATTTTCCACCTTTCATTTCAGCTCAAGTTTGTCTCCTCGCTCGCCTCTGTGTGGGCAAACTCAAAACTACTGCACATTACATCACAGTGGTCCTTATTTAAATGTCTCTGACCAAACTCTATCACGGCTTCAGCTCCTGCATGAAACCACACGGTCTATGGCCATGCATTCATTCACTGACGTCAAAGCTGCAGCCAAACATTTATTTTGCACACTTTTGCATTGCTTTTTACACAGCAGAATGCAGCTGGATGTAGCACTGATATGTTAGATTCTGTCACATGTTGACTTAAAAGGAGGAGGGGGGGGGGGCTATTAGCAAATCTGGCATTTAACCATGTTCATCAAAACATATCTGGAGTTTTGTTTCATTCTTGCATGTTTAAATGATCTTATAATCTCTGCTGCTTTCTCTCTGTCAGCTGAACACTCGCTACCTACCTTTTTTTATTAAAGAAAAAAAAAAAAACACCTGTTATGTAATTATTTCTGCAAGACTAATGCCACACTGTGAAACATTCCAAGGCAATAACCTCAATGTGGAAAAAGTTACATAGTGCAGCTTTTAATAAAATACATGATATGATACTAAACTAGTTTTACAGAATGATTCCCACACCAATCCAGGCCCGTGTTGACGCCGAGTTTTATCACTGTAGAATCTCTATAGTTTAACCTGAGCCGGAGAAGGGTCTGAATTCTATGGAGGGATTTGCTGTTTAACTGTCAGATTACAGATGTTTTGACCTGGTTTATGGTTAATATCGCTGTAATTACTGGGCCTGTCCACATGAAACAAAAACTGGTACAAAGTTTAACATCTCTGTCAGTATAAATAAACAAAAGTGAAATTATGTTTTCACAATAGCTTCAGAAAATGGTGCCATTATTCAACCCCAAAGATGTGATTGTGACAGTTGAAAGGACCAATCTTAAGCCATAAGATTAATATGATGATGATTAATATCAGTTTGTGGAGCCAATCCCAAACAAAAAATGATTCAAAAACAGTGAATCTCCCATAGAGTTGTATAGACCCCTGCCCTCCATCTGAAATTATAACATCAAATTCAACAATGCGACGGCAAGCGGTTATATGTATAAATATGTAAATTGCCTTGTTTTGTGCACTGTTTCAGGTAAGGACTCGCTGACCCTGGTGTTCGTGGAGACAAAGAAAGGTGCAGACGCTCTGGAGGACTTCCTGTATCGCGAGGGTTACGCCTGCACCAGTATCCACGGCGACCGCTCCCAGAGAGACCGCGAGGAGGCTCTAAACCAGTTCAGATCTGGAAAGTGCCCCATCCTGGTCGCCACCGCTGTGAGTTACTACTGCTACTATTGTTTTTACTGCGAATTTCGGTCAATCTTCATTTTAGTGCTCTTCAGTACAAACAATCCTACATGTTGGTGAATTGGTGACAATCCTCTGGTTTTAGACTTTTGCACCATTTACCATTGCACGTAACAATTCAAAACTATATTGTGTCTTTTGAATGGGCAAAAGTCCTTAAAAGTTATTAATAGTCAACATAACAAGATACATAATATGCATATTTTTAAAGGAACTGTAGATATCCTGCGCTTTTACTGTTTTAAAAAAGATATTACGATCACAATTGAAGTTGCCAGAGCCTTGGATAATTCTTTTGAGAACTAAAACACCAAATTATAACACCTTGGCATCATGTCCAATGTTTTAGTAATTAAGAATAAATCAACATTGCAATAGTTATTAGCAAAAGATATATTTGATTTGAAAATATCTATTTCACATCTGGTGACACAGTTGGGTAATGTTTATGGAGTTGAAAATCAAAATCTTACATACAGTTTCTTCAAACTAGCTTTTTAGATATTTCTTAATATTGTCTTTATACATCTGTCCTGTAGGTGGCAGCTCGAGGTCTGGATATCTCCAATGTGAAACATGTGATAAACTTTGACCTCCCCAGTGACATCGAAGAGTACGTCCACCGCATTGGACGCACAGGACGAGTGGGAAACCTCGGTAAGATGTAGATAGTTTATTTCTATTTCCAAGATTATATTTACTGAAGTGAATACTTCATTGATAAGTAGATTCATTGCAATTGGCTCTGTGGTAAAAGTAAAATCTGTCAATTGGACAAAAAGTTGTAGTGCGTGAAGACGTTCTTTTGGCATTTACCATGGACCAGACCTGGACGACTGAGGAATTACACAGACAACTGGCTCTGTGCACAACAGCACCCAGCAGCCTCACTGTTGGCGTCACTACATCCTGTCCGGTGTTATCTCAGAGGTTTTTGCTGAGTCACGCTGAAATGAATAAATATTTAAAGATAAGGCAGTGGACAGAGCATCCCCAGCAGGTGGATGTCACTGACAACATGTTTAACACTACACAAATACAACGAATACTTCACCGGAGACACTTCTGTGTTTGCAAAGAGAGATGTGTGTGACTCAATGCTAACGCTAATGCTAATTTTAGAGACGTAATATATATTAAAACGACACCACAAAAAACCCTGAATTATTCTTCATATAAAAATAATATAATACTTTTAAATATCATTATTATTTTATATTATTATTATTTTTAATAGGTTTGTACTTCGTTTTATTTTAGGTTTTCAGATTTTAACAAAAGTGGCTGTTAGCTTTGAGACACAGAGAGCTAGCTAGCGTGCTGCTGTGCTTAGGGGGTACTGATCGAAATTGCTATTTGAGTGGTCACAATTGTTGTTATTTTGGTAATATAATGTCCCTTTTAAGAACTACATGTCTCTATGTCTCCATGGAGTCTTATTCTGTGTAAAATCTGCTAACCTTGTAGTTTAGACCTTTACAAACATGTTCTGAAATGCATGGGATTTTTGGATTAGTTTAGCAGGTCAGATTTCTTGTCTTGTCTCAAATGTTCATGCCTCTGTACCTGGTTTTTACCGTCCTAAAAAATTGGAAAAAACAGACCTAGCTCATTCTAAACAGTTTGCAGTGGTCCAAAGTTATTCCTCACTTACCTTAGGCATTCTTTATTTTTTGTATTTTACTCAATTACATGGAAAAATCAGATACAGGCCCTTTAAATACATAAAGCTTGTAATATTTGCAAATAACTTCAATTGATTTGTCTTATTTTTAGGTTTGGCCACGTCCTTCTTCAACGATAAGAACGGGAACATTACTAAAGACCTGCTGGACATTCTGGTGGAGGCCAAACAGGAAGTGCCCTCATGGCTCGAGAGTCTGGCCTACGAGCACCAGCACAAGACCAACAACAGGGGGCGCAAGAGGTAACGCAGCTTTAACCGTACTGCAATCTCCTAGTGTTAGATCTTGGAGAAGTGTGTATTCTGGATCCCAGGCAATGAATGTTTAAAAATCTATTGTCAATCTCTTACTCTATATCACCGTGGACTGAAAACACCACAGATCTCTGAAGAATCGATGAGCAAAGCACTAAATTGTTATGTATATTTTTTAGGTTTTCTGGAGGTTTCGGGGCTCGTGATTACCGTCAGACCGCAGCCGGAGCAAACGCTGGAGGGTTCGGAGGTCGCGGAGGTCGGAACCAGACGGGACATGGAGGAAACCGCGGATTTGGAGGAGGTGAGAAATTCTGTTGTACTTGTTCTGTAAAGCACTGCACAAATTTGGTTGTTTAACCAATGACTTAAAACACCACGGACAAGACTCGTCAATGTGGTACCTGAACAGTGTGCCCAATGAAGACCATTTCTATTTAATATTTAGTTTAGTGAATTGATGCATATCTGCTGCCGTACTGATAAATATTCCTAACATTTCACAAATTTAGATGAACTTAAAAACGGTCAAATTGTGTTCACCACAAATGCATGGCTCATTAGTTTACTTTGCCATTGTTCATTCTCGTTGCTGACAGCAGGGGGAGCCTCAGTACCGAAATGCCTCATTGGAAATGGAGGTGTAGTTTATAAAATGTAATTTCCAATTGTAGACATTATTTTAAGTTAGAAAATATTAAGTATTTATCCCAGTGTGACCAAAAACATGTTGAAAAGAAATAAATTTTCTTTTCAACATATTTTCTTTCAACACTTTTCACAAGTGTATGTGTCCTTGAAACTGGGACTAAACACTTAAACTATAATATATATATGTATAATATATATCGTGGCCCAGCCCCTCTGTCAAATTTTAGAACCCCCAAAACCATGTAAAACTAAGTTGCACATTTTCCTAGTTTGCTCTAAAATTGCCAGAAATGACTTGGAGCAGTAGATGATGCTGTTCAAACTCCACACACAGTTAAGTAGTGAAATAAGTGGATTTAGTGTTTAGTTCCACTTTAACCATAGAGTACTTATATATTTAACAACTTAATAACTCCCAGTTAAAAAACATGCTTGTCTTTGTCTTTCAGGCGGATTTGGAAACTTCTACGCAGCCGACGGCTACGGAGGAAACTACTCCCACACCCAGGTTGACTGGTGGGGCAACTAGACCTGCCCCTGCCCCCTGTGTCCCCCCTCCATCCACCCCCCTCATGCATGCGATAAAACTATTTATACTTATTTAGGTGGCTTCATTCCCCTCTTATATTTGCACCAGACTTCCACATCTTTTCCTCGTTTTTATTTTGGATTAAGGTAAATATATTGTAGCTCTGATGACACTCGCAGGTGTACACTTTAGTTATGTTCACAAACGCTTTTGGTGTCTGAAAAATTGAAAGAAAAATGCAGGATTTCTTGAACTGCCCGGTCCAAAAACATCAGGGTATTTTGACGATTTGTATTTATTTTTTATTGTTTCTATTTAATACATTTAATCTTATTATGAACAAGTACTGAAGTTTAAAATATTGTTACTTCAAAATATCCAAGAAGTACTATATCAAATTTTGTTGATTCTAGTGAGGGAATTTTACATTTTTGTTTTTTATTTATTAGACTTTTTGTGTGAACATAAAAGATTCCTCATAAAAATCTTGGTTACTGAAAGGCTCTCCGATTCATTATAAATTACTAAGTACGGTATTTTTGCCTGTGACTGTAAGTACTTCAACCCTCTGATCAAGTATATGCTACCTACTTTGCCACTAAGGACCAAAATGACTGAAAAAGTGCTCAAGTTGCAATTTCTCTTAGTAATATTAATTTGGCATCAGTTTTAAGCCTGATGCCCCACCTTTCATTTTATCTTGAAGAAATGGAACATCTTGTTACGACATGTAGCGGGATTCTTCCTGTTGTTATTTTTGCCCCTCAGAAGGCTCAGAAGGGGTACTGAAGTAAAAGTTTGTATTTAAAAAGTTGTGTTTTATTCTAGTATTGTCAAAATATTTGGTGATCCTTTTTGGCCTGGGCAGTTGTTGATCTCAATACTAGCTTCAACCAAACGCTTTCCTCCTTTCACATTATAAAACTCCCATGTTGCGCCAGGCTCCGTGTGTCTTTCCACCTATTTGTAAATGTAAAAATTGCATGGCCAAGTTCCACAGGGCCCAGACTATTGTTACTTTTTCTTAATATATATATAAACGTACATTGAAAAAAAAAAAAAACCGAGCAAAGATAGGCACATTTCTGAACTGGCTTTTTGGTCTTTTTTCACACAAAAGAGACCGCGCTAAAAATATCTTATTATAACTCTTATTTTTCCATGTTTTTAAAAGGTTTTATGGCATTACAAATAAGCCAGGTCTATGGGAATAATACACACTGGTTGGACTTGACTGAAGAAGTCTACTTAGTGAGTTAAAATAATAATATGAAGGATTTGTTTCTATACGGTGCCTTTAAAAAACTGTCTTGTTGATTTTATTGACAACGTAATAACTGGCTACAAGTAAGGGCCGACTGTGACTAAAATGTAAAGGAGAAGTAAGTGATTATTTTTAACTGCAAAAAACACACGTTTGAAATATTGTACGCCCTTTCAGATAACCTTGCTCTTAACCAATCAGAAGAGAGAATCAATGTCATGTGATATAGTTACTGAGGTTGTATTTTAGTATTGTTAAAAATGACATTGAAAACTATGTATTTGTTGCACTTTGAGACCTCTTCTGAGGCGTTGGCTCTGTCTCGCAATGATATAAAATTGAACCTAGAACTGAACCAGGGCGTACATTCATGCATTTCTATTTTAAAGTCCTACATGTCGAAGTAATCCAAACCAAATTACTTTATATTAAGCTGACCCCTTGTGGCCAGAGTTGGTATTTTTGGCTCTATCTTGCAATTGGTATAAAATTTGAACCATAATATGTTTGCGAACACCTTTTCCAGAGACAAAATGCATGTTTTAAGTTACTAAAGTCGCTTACTTCTCCTTTAAACTGTGTATTAATTTGTTTTTTGATTAATACTGGAAGGAAATAAACTAGGCTCGAACTAAATCAAACCTTGGCAACACTAAAAAAAAAATATTTAAAACTAGCTGCTGTGAGAAAACTTGTCTCAGAGGAGCTATAATATCTGTTTCACATTTGCCAGAAAGTCTAACCAAAGTATATCACTAATTATTGCATCTCTAACATTTCAGAATCCACACGTTTTGCACCTTACATAGTCAAAATAAGCATGAAAAAATCCTAAATTTGCAATATTAGTGATAGACTTTTGTGAATTAAATTTAAAATGGCGAACTTTCTGGAACTTTTCTGCAACCAAGATTGGAGCTCGAATTTCTCAAACACATCTTGTCACTAATAGTCGGCCATTTTATTCCTTGAGCCACTGAGAAGGCAGTTGAAAAGCAATTTCTATTATTATTTTTCTATAGTGAAATGCCAAAGATCCTTATTTTGTCATATGATAAGCTAATACTGTCTAGTTTTACCTTTTATACACTCAAAACATATATTTGTATAGCATCCTAGATAAATTATTGTGCACAGCTAGCTAGCGCGGTACAAACGCTAGCTTTTGAATGTTAGCTTGTTGACATTTCTTTTGTATGCTAAATGTAGCACAGGAACAATTTGAATGTCCTTTTTGCTTTCACGAGTAAAGCAAGACAGGTTTGAAAAAAAATGTGAAAAAGTAGCCCGAAAGATGCTATAGCAATTATTGAAATAAGTTATAATTCTCAATTCATGTGGCTATTATGCATTTTAAAGCACTTATTAGCGTTTTTTTGTTTAGTTTTTTAACCAGTGGCTTTCTTAATGGACTTTTAGTGCCATTGTGATGTTGAGAAACTGGCTCCTGTTCCACTTGTTCCCTTGTTCTAAAGGGAAAAACAAAAACGACAAAACAAAAAATTCAAAAAGTTTAATTTCTTCTCGCTCACTCTATCCTGGAGAGGTACACGAATCTATTTCCCGTCGTTTAACTCGTAGGTTTTCTTCTCAATAGAGCTCGGGACGGAACGGCAAAAAATGTCTGTCACCATGGAAACCCGCCATGTTTGTGGCAGTAGTTTGAAACTTGTACAGATAAACTGGCCCAAACAACGTGAAAAAGTAAACACAAGCACGACTGAGCAATCTGATAAACTGCTGCGTGACTACTGGTAAATGCATCTGTCACTTTATTGGACCAGAAATAATGTGAATGAACGCTAACTTTAGCATTTAGCATCTTCAAATCACCTTTGATTTAACATTAGGCTAAAATTCTATGTTGTCACAATCCCGAGCTCTATAAGATGGCGGCGTTCAGGCATGGACAAAATGGGAACATTTAGTCACAACAAAAAGGTAAAAATGTGAAAATACCACAATATTTAAGCACAGTTTTACATATGTGAAAATTGTGTTTTGCCCAATTTATTATATGAATATTATCTAGGTTTTAAGTACCAAGTTGGAACACATACTTCTACTAAACTAGGTCAAAACCATGATTTAAGTCCAAACAAGGTCTTTAATCTCACTTAGACTTTGGTCAAACCTGGTTAAGATCTGGTAAACAGATTAAAGACTAGCATTTTCAATCCCAAAAAACTAACTTTACTTTAAGCAAAGTTATTTCACCCGAATTATTATGTTTACCCTTATGCAATGTTTAAAGTGCAAAAGTTAACATAAATAAGCAAAAATTTATTTTAACAAGAAAAAAATGAAACTTGGACAGTTGAAAATGGCATATGTGAATTCCTGTTGTGACGATAATAAGAGCTGACTTTGTAATACACAACTTTTCCATAAGTACATTAATTTTACTTCTGGGATAGGATTATTAAATATACAGTTTTACATGGTGGGAATTTAAGAATGGGTCACAAATAGTTGTTGTTTTTTTTTAAGTTACAGTTGTGCAATATTCAGATCACTTCTAGACAATCATCTGGAATGTGGTAATGTTAAAAAACTCTCACAACTGGAAAAATATAAGGAACAATTTAAGAATCACACCTTGCAGACTGTAGTGTTGTTTAGTGTGATGTCACTTCCGGGTCCAACCAGAAACTTCACGGCTGATTTCTATCTTAATTTTTGTTTCTTCTTCATCAAACAAGAGACAGTTACCTTTCAAAAGCCTATGTTCAACTACAGATTGTATCAAACCTGTGAATAATGTAGTAATTATCTAGCATAACATAGGATTACCTAGTGTGTGTATCTCACTATCTGCCGGTCACTGCTGATGTTATCTTAGTGATTCTTACCTCAAACTCCCTCAGAAACTTTCCATCACAGTTATTCTAAACATGTTCATTTTTTTCAATCAGCTGATGGACCCGGATATCGCACTTTACAACATTTATCCACAACATCTAAAGGCTAACGGGCCTTTTTAGGTTTAACAGCTTCCACTTCTTTGCAAGTGAAATTCAAGTGTCAGGTCACAAAAATTTGAAAATAAGGAGTAAATGTTACTGGATTTATTGTTGATAAATTTGTAAAAAATTAGTTTTTTAAATTTAATTTCATGTTTGTATTATAATTTATATAATTAGTATTTTTTAAGTTGCATAAGTTGTTTTGGTCTATTGAGTAGCTGCAAATGACAATCTTAATTTACATACATTATGAGTTTTGTTTACCGTAATTTTAGTCAAACGAAGGATTATTTGAGTTTAATTTAATCACTCCTTGAATTGTTCAGGATATTTTGTTTTAATATTTTATGTGTTGGTTATATTGTTGTCCATCTTGATTGGATCGCCAACATTTCACCTTCAGTGTGTCGCTAAATGGCTATAAACACGAAAATGTTAGTGCGCTAAAGTGGCAGGCTACTTACAATATTTTATTAGAAACAGACGTATCACTTACACTTTTGTTTTCTGAAAACAATCTTTTATCAGTACAGTTTACTTTATTAAAATAATCCCCAAGTAGTGAAGAAAGCATTAATGACCAGCTTTAGAAATTCAAATAATCGTGTAAATCGCTTATTTTTTTATGGCAATTTTGTCATGAGTTTTGAATAATAGTTATTAGTAAAATAGCTAAACCCTTTAATACATAGGTTTTTCAAAGTAATAGCGCGAGCAGGAGAGCACTCCAGACATTGCAGTGCCTTTGACCAAAACATGGGCATTTATTGTGAAAAGCGTTAAAGGCGACCTATTATGTTAAATCACCTTTTTGAGCTTTTAATTATAATGTGGAAATGTGATGAGACACAGGACTTTGTGAAATAACTTAAATTACCTTCACAATAAAGTATAATTGTTAGCATCATGTTGACAATAGCAATGCTGCAAATTTATCTTTTAAAAATGGCTCACTCCTCATTGTGAACGGCACACAAATTTGAAGGTATAAATTTGAAATCACGCTGCAGAGTTGTCCCAAAAAGCTGGTTTACTATAAAGTGTCTCCCTTTAACAATATTATGCACATTGTCTTAAGAAATCACTCCGCAGGGATTGTTAGGACTAAAATCCGTATACCTCATTTTACATGTTAATAGCAGTTTTGTCTTGTTATACACTTAAATATGCAAATCATAGGTACAAATTTGTTTGTTTTTTTTTTGATGCGTTGTGCCCAAAATCAACCTTTTACTTCCTATCGTGCAATATACATAATGTTAGCGTGGTGAGTTGTAGCAAACAAAATGAAGTTCGCGCAGTGCCTTCAGAAAACCACTTAAAAAGACTGAAAGGACCACAGTTCTAGTCCAGAACAAGATGTCTGTAGATATTTCAACAATTGTATACACAAGTTCATATGCAAAGGTGTTGTTTTGCTAAGGCTACGTCAATTTTGGTGTCAATTGGTTTGAATGTAGCATTAGCCGATTAGCTGTTTATGCTACATAAAGATCCCATATTTAAGGCTTTACATTCAAAGTGCTGTACCTAATTTGTACTGTCTTAAAAACATGAAACACTGAACTATTTTATTTGAAACAGTTTGCAGTGGTAGTTATTCCTCTTACCTTATGCATTCAGAGCATCCTAATTACTCACCGTGTTGAGTTTATAAGCCACTCCCAGAGACCAGAGCGGTAATGCTAATAACTAGACACACTTCCTGATTCTCAGACAATAAGACACTTTATAATTCGATGCAGACAGCATGCAGTGGACTTATTTTGACCTTTTACATTATATCTGTACTAGGGCAAGACAAATACAAATGCTCAAATACCTGGAAGTAAATCTGGTACAAGCCCTTTAAGTTTAAGTATTCACTGAGTGGGGAAAAACTGTGTAGCTTACTTGATATTGAAGGTAAGATATTGTTCTCAATGAGTAGCATTTACTGGTAAAATGTTTGTAATGTTTGTATTCCTTAACGCTATCCGTAAGTATCTTGAAACAAAAATGGCATTGGAGAAGTTGACCAATAATATGCCATAATTTTGTGCATTTTAGTTTTTTTTAATTTTATATTGAAGGTGAGACAAGGAGGTTACGTGGTGCTACACTCCCATCGCTGCAGCTATTTAAGATTTAAGTCCAGAAAATTGTCCGTGGTCCGCTGTTTTTAAAGGACAAGGTAAAGTGTGAATGAGTTGGTTGTTTGTGTGTTTTGTGAATTTTTCCAGGTTAGAAACGAGAGCAGCAACATGTTACGAAAGACTGTAGGATTGTAACCACATAATCTTATTTTGATTAAATATTGGGCAAAAATGTAGTAATTAATTGAAAATAATAATTAATTGGATTTAGCTAAAAATTTAAATGCAGGCCTTTGCTTTTCCAAATGGTAGTTACCGAAACAGGGGTTAGTAATATAACCATAGTTCTCTGAAATTCTGTTTTCACTATAGGTTGTATTTCAAATTTATCAATGTTAGTCAAAGTTAGTCAGATAATTGGGTTTATGCAGTGCTGGTTTCAAATTATCTGTTATGCTATCCTTAATTAGCTTGGTTAGCAACTGGTTAGCTAAGTAGCATTGTAGGTTTACAAT
This sequence comes from Periophthalmus modestus, assembly GCA_019594935.1. Taxonomy (NCBI): domain Eukaryota; kingdom Metazoa; phylum Chordata; class Actinopteri; order Gobiiformes; family Gobiidae; genus Periophthalmus; species Periophthalmus modestus. Next base: position 7,907,903 of record JAIEZT010000198.1, read on the forward strand.
TTGCCTTAATATTAATCTCAAAATTGCCCAGTAGATTGTAAAATTGAACAAGGGGCCCGTATAAATAAATTCAATGTTAATCAAAATGTAAAATTGAAAAACTAGTCTGACTATTAAAGATTAAATAAAAGTGAAATGTCCATATTTGGGTTAACAGTCGCCATAAACCTTTACACAGTTCCGCGTGTTCCTGCTGCTTGTTTGTTGTAACTTAACAAGGTTTTTTTTTTTCCTTTTTTGGAGAAATATTTATTTTTATAACAAGAAACCGTAAATACAAGATTACTGTTTTAACATAAGATAGTGATCGTAATGAACAAGTGACTTGACCAAAAGACGGAAAACAACACTGGCTAACTGAATGTTGGATGTCATTGTATGCGTGCAAATTTCTATTTTTCTGGGGTAGTGTGAGCTTTTTATCGTCAAAAACATGCAACGTGTACGAGTCTTTCTTTGGATATGTCACTAAAAATGGGGGACGAAAAGTTTTTGTAATTTTCATATTTAAAGTACCTCAATAGTAAGATGTTGTAAAGCAAAATTTAACCTTTCGAGATTTCCCAAATACTAATAAATTGGTTAAATAAATATAAGTATTGAACATATGAAGTTACATAAAGCCTCACTGTGTAATATTCCAGCCAATAATTGTGATTTTTAGCTTAGTCCATTTATTAGCGGAAATATTACACAGTGGGGACTTTAAACACTAAAAACTTTTTTTTTAAATTCTTATAGGCAAGTATTTACCTAAATTTCTACTTCTACCCCAGAAATGTGTCATATTCAAAGAAGTCTGCTACAAAACTTCAAAATTTTGGATTGAATTTCTGATCCACAACTCTTTCCTTAGAAACAAAACCGGAAAACTAAATCACTACATCCATTCACAATTGGCTAAATACGAATTTAAATCTTAACTATGCCAAGGTTTGGATTACCTAAAAACTGCTAAAAATGTTAAAATAAAACATTTTGTATAAAAAAAAATGTACCCTACGGAAATTAAGTCAGCTGTTTTGTCTTATGAGTTTTCCACTATTTCCTTCCTGGTAGGAGTAACACCTTTTGTGATTGTCTGGCAAAGTCTTCATGAACACGGTATAATAACTGTGGATTTATTGCTATGCTGTTGTGATTTGAATATTTTCAGGCCAATTTTAAACACCGGTGTTCAAACTAAAGATGAATTTGGACCAATCGGAGTGAAGTTTAGTAAATGACCTCGTTGGATTCTCGTCTCCGATTGGTTGAATTGGTCCAATAGTGACACGGGAGGTAACTATAAGCGGCCTGGTAGTTAGTATTTGCTTTATGTATTAGTTTAGCAGTTGTGCACGATTGAGGAGCACTGCACGAAGTTAAAAAATAAACGAAAACTGTGCATCTATTCTGATTTTACCACAATAAAAGTTTGAATTTGCAAATGTAACATGACTTCTGTTGTATTTTGTGTGTCTTGCCTGTCCATCAGAAATAGCTAGATTTCCCTGTGAAGTTTTGTCTCCATGTAATTAATTGCGATGCCTAGGATGTTATAACATTGTTCTCTCATCAAAAACATGTCTGAAGAGGTTTTACATGTCATCTATGCATGTTTGAGTAATATAGATCTCCCACGGGCCCGATTTGAACTCTCTTACTTACAAAATAAACATACAAAACAATAAACAACTACAAACCTGATGATAAAAATACCTTGAAAACTCAAATGCTTAATCTGGTCCAAAAACAAGATGTCAATGCATCGATTTTAAGTTTTTAATTTACGAAACAGTTTTAAGCATTTTGATTCATTGTTAAAATTCTCTTAAAAAAATAAAATTACAATTGTATGGGAAACATGATTAACTTTCTTCATTTGGCTTTACAGTAATCGTTTGGCACTGTTGGTCCACAGAACATTTAATAAAAGCTGCAAATCAGCCATAAATTAACTTGGCACAAATATTATAAATAAAAATACTCCAAAGGTGAAGTAGTTGAAGCCACTGCCCCCTGGAGGCTGACGGTCAAAGTGCAGCTCGAAAATGCTCAGATTTAGGGAGTTTTTGTTCATCACTTGGATCAGGCCAGAAATCGGGGTTTTCCTCGAACCATTTTACTGAAAAGGAGACAAAAAATTAAAGTATTTATTTGATGATATTAACAAAGGAATAATTTGAGTCAACCAACAGTTAATCAACATTTTATGTGTGTATATATATATATATGTATATATGTATGTATATATATTTTATTTATTTATTTATTTGACTGGGACAATGCATATTAATGAACAAACAATAAAATGAAAAAAATATGTATAGCTATAGATACAGATACAGATACCTGGTTAGCTCAACTGGTAGGTCTAATGACTTTCACATGGGGGACCTGGGTTCGAATCCTGGGGACCATTCAAGCTACTGCCAGCCTCATACGATGATGGGTGCGAATGAAACTTACAACACAAAATATGCTACGGCAAGGGGGAGCCAGGACGCCAGGTCAGAGGGGAGTTAACATCAACTCCCCATCCAGGGAGATTGGGTACGAAGCCCCAATAAGTATTATGCTGAGATAATTAATCCAGTTTGCAAGATCACATCACACACATCCACCAATGCAAACACAAAACACACCCCCACCCATCAAAGGGATGTGGACTGGCTAGGATGGACCTAGGACGAAGACCACACTGCGCCACTGCTGAATGTAGGATATGTACGTCGATTCAGAATCGATACATGCTACAATATCGATACATATCAGTGTATCGATATTTTAGCAACCTCAAAATCCACTCTCCATAAAAATAGACCTTACCTTACGTACTCAAAATCGTATTGTAATACTAAACACAAGGCTAAAGTAGTGAGAGCCATGTCAGATTGACGTGTAGAGCTCAATTCAGAGCAACTGATTAATCAGTCAGTTTAAATTGTTATTTTTAATAATAGTGAAACATATATCTGTGTTGTTGTTTCACCTGTTTGTCTGATGCCCTGAGTCCAGCCGACCTCAGCGCTCCACCCGAGTCTCTGCAGCTTCTCACAGTGAATGGGGTAACGCAGGTCCACCTGAGGCCTACACACAAAGTACAACATTTTAGACTCTAAAATGGATTACATTTAAAGTATGTATGACGGTTTTTATGATTTTCTAATTTTGACTTAATTTGGTGGGATAATATTGGTGGTAAATGTAAATAATACGTTTACGTTAATCATGTAGCAGTTTGCACCATTCATTCTGCAAATGTATTTTTTTTTTTTTTTTTTTTTTTACATGTTTTGTGACTTAAAAAGTAGAGATTTCTTTATTTAATCTTAATCTGTTTTTTTTTGTGTTTTTTTTTTTGTAAGTTTGACTAGTAAATAAAAGGGAAAATACCTGTCAGGTACAAACTCTATCCAGTCGTTCAGTTCAGATTCTGGGACCTTCTTTATCTGGAAAAAAAAAAAAAACATTACTAAAACTATGAATTGGCGTTCAGTCAATTTTATCATCATTTTCTATATTGAACCAGAGACTGTACCATTTTAATGAGCTCTGTGGCCAGTTGCATGATGGGAATCTCACAGCAAGACCCCATGTTGTAGATTTCTCCCACAATCCCTTTCTCCAAAACCAGCAGAAAGGCTCTGATGGCATCGTCGACGAACAGGAAGTGACGTGATTTAGGAAGAGTTCCCTGGATTGTACTGAGAAAAAAAACAAAAATACAGTTGATTATTCATAGTTATAGCATAGAGAGAATTATTATTATTTTTTTTTTTTTTTGCTTTCTTAATAAAACCTACCATTTCTGATTTCTTTGCAAGAGACTGATAAATCGTGGAATGACCTGGAAAATGCAGAATAAACTATGAGGAACATAGGATTACATTTAAAGGTCTTTTATTATGTTTAACTGAATCCTACCTTTTCTGTGTACTGCCTTGGTCCATAAATATTGTTGCTTCTTGTAATTATCACAGGAAACTAAAATGAAAAGCAATAAATGTGTTAAGATTTCATAAAAAAATACCTGAAAGGTGCTATACCTAATTTTTAATGTCTTAAAAAATGTGAAAAATCCAACCAAAAACAACAACTAGCGCTTCCTTATTATCAGACAATAAAAGGCCTTAGACTTACATACAGACAGAAGTTTTATTCATACTGTACATGTTTAATTAATCTGCTGCTGTTTCTCTGTGTGTTGGGAGCAAGTATGCAATATTAGTGGCAGGGAATCAAACCTGCAACCTTCTGGTAATTGTGCAAAATGAGCGTGTACATGTATTTTACAAACCTTGTATTTTTCCCAGTAGGATTGGACCAGAAACTCTGCGGCGGCTTTCGTGGCTGAGTATGGATTGGATGGTCTCATTGGACTGCTCTCATCAAAGGCCTAAAAACAAAATTGGGTGGAATTGAAAATATCACAATACTGCAATTAAAATATTACAATAGTACAAATAATGTTACTTTCAGTATAACTTTCCTGGACATAAACCAGACAGACTTTTAATGAATGCCATATAAAGGTCCTATATTACACTAAACTGACACTTGTGAGCTTTAAGTCAGGTTATAAAGTTGTTAACGCATCAAAAACATACCTGGAGTTGTGTTTTGTTTCATTCACACATGCTTGAATAATCTTGTATTATTAGTTTATCTACATCTCCAAAGCTCAAAATGCTCTGCTCCAACTTGTGATGTCATGAAGTGGTAGTTTTCAAGTTAACAGCTACGTTTTACCTTTTGTTCAGTAGAGATTGGCAATTCCAGGGCTGAAATCTAATCTAAAGGATTCTAGTGAAGGTGTCTGGAGTTTAAAAACACAGTGGAGCACTTCCTGTATTACCACATGACATCACAAGGTGGAACAGAGTGTTTTCTGTGTTAAACATGTGTGAACTCCAGGTCTGTTTGTGACGAGGAAACAACATTATAACATAGAACAGAAAACAGCAGAATATAAGCCCTTTAACACAAAAAAAATTGCCAAATTTCTTCCTCCAAAGTTTGAGCTCTGCCCTAAATGAAATGTGTAACAATTATTTTTGGGGTAAATATTTATCAAGGACACTTTTTTTACACTCACACTCACTTTTTTGTACTGCAGTAAGATTTAAGCTCTTTTAACAAGTCTACTTTAGGGTTGTGTCAATGGAAAATAGTAAAATAAATACATAAATTAGTTTCAATATTAGTTAATAATAATAATAATATTAATTTGAATGGTCTTACCTGGTCGATCCCTGGTCCGTAGACTTCATCTGTACTGACATAAATAAACCTCTGTATTCTGTGCGGCGCTTGTTGAGCTGCTCTCAGTAACACTCTAGTTCCTTCAATATTCACAAGCTGGAAATCTGTCGGGCATTTGAACGATGACTCTGAAAACAAATAAGAATGATATTTTATTTTGGTGAAAATGAGAAATAAACTGGTTAGACAGAATTGCTGGGTTTCAGATGATTTCACAACATTCCATGGGCAATAATATGTAACACAGACGGGGGCAGCTAAAATTAATATTGTTAAAATGTAGATTTCTATTGTAATACAGTGAGTTTTTGGATATAGCAACTAATAGAAATGATCAGGTTCAACATTTATACATTTTAGGGTTGTACGCCTTTAGTTGTTAAGTCGATTAATCGTCGATGGGGTCTTTGTGGACCAAAATTTGAATTAGTCAACTGGTTATGATAAGGATTTATATGGGACAACAGCAGAAAAGAGAAGTTAGTGAGGGAGTTTACTGAAGATGTAAAAAGGCAGATTAAACTCATTCACAAGTTTAATTTGTCTTGATACAAATACATCGTTTCCTAGGACTTTTCTCTGCATAAATAAGTGTTTTTTGCATGAACTCCCCCTACAGGTGTAGTGTTGCAAGTGCTGTTTGGATCAGATACATAGAGTTAAGTAATAGTTTTGAGAGCTTTTGCCACGCCCCCTTTTTAGTCGCCTAATCGTTCTGCAGCACACGTCTTTAGTCCAATAAGAATTTTTGAAGTCGACTACAGGCCTAGTGCATTTACCTTTTAGATATTTATACTAAGGGACAATAGATCACGTACTAGAATCTGAAAACCACCGATAACAATAAGAATAGAATAATATAACTTACCAACATGTGTCTTAGCTGCCAGGTGAAAAATGACATCAATGTTTTGGGTGTTAAAAATGTGATGAACCAATCGATAGCTGCACACATCTCCCTGATTCAAAGAAAAAAGTATATTATTCTAGGATTACGGGTTTGTTGAAGGTTAATGGAGGTTAATTGTCATATAGTTTTTGTATGTTTTGTCACTCCTTTTAATACACTGAAAGGGTTAACACAAACACGCCTAATTTTTGACATGGTTTGCTGATAATAAAAGCAATATATAAGACAAGGGTAAACTTAAGCTGCAGCGATTAAAGGTGCACTGTGTAACTTTTCTGGTAGTTGGTCCTCCACCTGCTTACCTTCATTGAGATGTTACTACTTTGCTTGAATTATGGCATTGGACTTATATCTTGCATGTATTAATGTTTAAGTTTTTATTGCTCAAAATAACTTAAAAAAAACATGGATTCTTAGTGTCAGAGGGGTTGCCATTCCACAGATCTGGCCTGTAACTTGGTCTTGTGGTGTCTGCTGCTTGTCTACATAGAGAGTGATATGTTTAATGCCATAACGTGGAAAATTCTAGGCACGTCTTCACGTAACAAGCAAGTGGTGGACCCTCACTAGAAAAGTTACATAGTGCATCTTAAATATACAGCAGTAGATTAACACTTTCTAAAACATCTGACACATACTGAGCTATGAAGATAACTTATCAACAACAGATGTAACTGGTTCAAAGATAGGACCAACTTGACTACATTCATATTTTTTACTTTGATGAATGTGTAGTTTGGGCTGTCCTCCACATTTTCCAGGCTTCTCGGGCTGCAGCAGTAGTCCAGCTATGAGAAACAAAGATCCCATTCATTCATATCCAAAAACTCGCAATTCACCACTGACATTGCTATTTATCTCATATTTACTTAATATTTTAGACTTACTATATCCAAATTAATAATCCTCCAGTCTGGATGCCTTTTGACCAGATGAATGACAAGATGAGAGCCTCTAAAAACAAGAAGAAGAAATTAATTTGCATAAAGGAAAAAAGTCAAGGGAATTTAGCACAAAAGTCAACTAATTTAGAGATATTTAAAGAGGAATTGCATGGGAAACAGATCACATTTAATTTTGAAAATATTAGTTTAAAAAAATGTTATTCAAGTGTTTTAAAACTCATTACTTACATAAATCCTGAGCCTCCAGTCACCAAAACAGTCTTATTGTAGCCCATTTTTTGGCATTACAACCAAAATGTAAGCGAATATAATCAGTAGGACATTAAGAGCAACATGTTCGTATTTTTTGAAAAGTATTAGACGTTTGGTTTGTTGTCAAAAGCCCAAAATTTGTTGTTTTTTGTATACTACTGCTCCTCCTGTCTAAATCCCGACAGTAGAGGTCTTTTTCCGGTAGCGTTGACACGTTGATGATGGGCGGGGCTTAGTTGGATTTCTACATTTTGATTAGTTAAAAAAAATTGCGTCACAAATTTTAAACGTTTTGGTTGGAGAATTTTGGTGTCACTCAAACTGTCAATCGTGCCGACTTGGCAACAGCCTAGTGTAAAGGCGTCTAAAAGAAAATAATAAACTTCCTGTTTGTGATGACAAATAAAGGTTTTTGAAAAATTATTATCCGATTAATTTAAGCTTTATGAATGCATAAATGCTTGTATTTTATAATTTACAAGAATATTATTGTTGTATATTTACTAAACCTTCTTTATGTTGTGTTTTATTGACCAAAAAATGACAAGTTGTGCTTTTAATTTATTCTACTTCCGCTGAACTGTGCTAACGTCAACTAGCTTCACGCTCCCGGTTTACTTCTGGCTTCGTGGCTCATTGAATTGAGAAACGATTATTGAAGATTTGCAGATATTTCGTGAACGCATTTCTGCTTAAAATGCGTCGTTTATTAGCCCTGTTTATGTGTGTTTTGAGGCTTGTTCCGGAGACTTGGGGAAAGACTGTGACGGCAGTTTTTAAGAGCGAAGTGGCCAGGGAAAGATATGGCCAGTACATCACTAAATTCATGTTTGGAGGTAAGGCGTGGATGTGCAAACGTGTCCTGCAGCATCTAGGCTTACATCATGATTATTAGCAGTGTTATTAGCTCAGTCACGGGGCCAATCTATGCATAAGGTTTAACAATAGGTGTAAGTAACGTGCTATCAGCAGATTTTTACAAAGATGACAAGATATTTATCAATGAAAAACTGCCACATTTGTTCATATCATTTTAATATACGTTTGTGTGTGAGAGTAGACAGTATTACCACAAAAAAGCATTGTATATTGTAGACTTTAAATACATCACTACAAGGTATAATAGAATTTAATATAATTTTCAATGGAAGGTGAGAAATGTAAGCATACCCAAACAAAAGTAGTATGTTTTAAAGTTGTCATTCTACAAATTTACAAGACGAACAATGCTTTGAGATACAAATTCAGACTGTACTTGTTACATGACTAGATTTCACTTCTTCCTATAGTTTACTCTGATGTATGGAGCCAGTATTCTTCTGTTGTATATCATATTATAAATCACATCCATTGTACTACCCAGGGGAGTCTAGTTGCACATTAACTGCATAGACAAGTATATCGATTTTTTTTAAAAGCAAGTCATTTTAGAAACAACAAAAGCTTTTCTATTATCTTAAATATAAATATAAAATGCTTTGTGTTAGATGTACACATTGTTGTGAACTGTGAAATTTTGCTTTACTCAGTTATGAACAAAAATATGCATAGCTGGTTTGACTATATGTTTCAAATATATGTAATCCTTATGTGTATGTGTATTTTGCAGCCGACAGTGGGTTGCTGGTTTGCCGGTTGGATAACGCTGCTTTGGCGATGGAGCAAGAAGCTAAACTTCTGTTATATCCAGAGATGCAGCCAGACCTGGAGACGCTGAGCTGCTCTGAAAAGCTCGCACGTGCCCAGTTTACAAGTAAGATACTACCAACTCCTCTGCTACTGCAACTTTTACTGCTGCTTCTACTGAATCTGCTGTTTCTACTGCTTCTACTGTTACTGTACTGCTACTGCTACTGTTTCTACTACAACTACTGCTACTAGAGCTGTTTATAGTTTGACCCATCGTTACAAATAAGATCATTTTCAGTGGTCTTTGTTTTTTAGATTAGTGTTGTCACAATACTAACATTTCAAACAGAATGTTGGTACTAAGTATCGGACCTGATACTGATTTTGATGTTACAGTAATAAGTAATGAGCATCCATATTTTGGCTGTAGGAGTATAAATGTAATGGGTTAAGGTTCAGTTATTTATGCACTGTAACATGAGAAGAGGACAGGAGCAAAGTGACAATAAATTATTCAACAAGGTTAAGAAGTTTCCTGCAAAATCTCAATATAGTACAAAGGGCCTACAACAGCTTGAAAAGATGTTTGATCTTCTGTTTTATGGTTTTTAAATCCAGGTTTTAATTGAATATTAAAGGTATACTATGTAACTTTCTGGAGATGGTAGTTTCCCTCTTTGTATCATGTAGAGAATGGTATTATTAAATGATAACTTTTTTTTTATTTGTCCCCTTTTGCTCCCTGTAGTTTACCTGAAACACGACGAGCACAATCAGACCATCCCAAAACAGTCTTCCCCGACTCTATGGCACATCCTGTACGCAGACAGATACACCTGCCAGGTAAATGTGTTTTGTAGTATTATAGAGAGGTCTACAGTACTGATTGAAGTCTTTATTTTGAACTAATTAATCTGTAAAGTATTTGAAAAGGACTAGGTGGAAGTAATAATTAATAAACACTTTACCCTGCCTCAATTAATCTCTTTTAAACACATTTGTACACACTATGATTATTTTTACTTCAAAACTTTAATCCCTATTTAGTTCTGGTTCTGTCCTGGTTCTGTCCTGGTTCAGTCCTGGTTCAGTCCTGGTTCAGTCCTGGTTCAGTCCTGGTTTAGTCCTGGTTTAGTCCTGGTTTAGTCCTGGTTCAGTCCTGGTTCAGTCCTGGTTTAGTCCTGGTTTAGTCCTGGTTTAGTCCTGGTTTACTCCTGGTTTACTCCTGGTTTAGTCCTGGTTCAGTCCTGTCCCTTACATTAGCATTGAATATATTGTATTTCATTTCAGTGTGGGACTGGTGCTCATGATGACTACACAATTATAAAACATTATGTTATTCTGTTGATTATGATCATGTTTACTACATTTTCTTGCTTGTAGGCCTCTGTACCGCTCCCCTCTCACCCTGACGTCCAGTACACAATCCTCCTGTTTAATCCAGACTCTGCTGGAAACCCGCTGGACCATTTCAGCTCAGAGGAAGCAGGTCAGAAAACTACATTTACTATAACTGTTTGGATTACCCCTCTTGTGTCATGTTATATTATAATATATTAAGTTATGTTTTTTGTTATATCATATTAAATACTGCTCTTCCCCAGGCCTGCTCAGTTTCTACTTTGTGCTGCTGCTGGCATACTTCGTGGCCTGTTGTATCTATGTGCAGCCTCTGGTCCAGGCTCTGAGAAAGGGTGGGCCCATGCACACAGTGCTCACTGTCCTCACTGTGGCTTTGGCTTTACAGGGACTGTCTGCTCTCTCTGCACTTATACACACCTGTCTGCAACTACACAAGTACACACACCTGTCCAGTCCAGGTACAGAACACAACACAACACCTGTACACACACCTGTCCAGGTACAGAACACAAGTACACACACCTGTCCAGGTACAGAACACAACTACACACACCTGTCCAGGTACAGAACACAACTACACACACCTGTCCAGGTACAGAACACAACTACACACACCTGTCCAGGTACAGAACACAACTACACACAGTCCAAGTACATAGCCCAAAACTACACACACCTGTCCAGGCAAGGAGACAGGTCTAGTCCTGGCTTAGACCAAAGGGATGATCCATGGAGCCTCTCACTTCTGTTCCAGGAGTGTGAGACTTTACATCAGGGGTGTTCAAACTGTGGCCTGAGGGCCCAATGTGGCCCTCAGAAATATTAGACTTAGACAAACTTCATTGTTAATCAGATGCACAAGTGTGCACAGAACAACATTTGCAATGAAAATATGTTATTTTTTTGTTTGTTTTCAGATATTCAAGAGATGGAGTTGGCCTCCCTTTCATGGGCAGCCTGGCAGAATGTAGGAATCCATTTATCTCTCTGTGTTTGATATATAAAGTCCTGATTTAATTCTGTTTTTATCCTGGTTTAATCCTGGTTAGTCCAGGTTTAGCCCTGGTTCCTTGACTGTATGGTATTTGATTGCAGTGTGGGACATGATAGCACAAGTCTCCATGCTGTTCATGCTGTTGAGTCTCTGTATGGGCTGGACTCTGTCTCGAAGGAAGCCTCAGTCCAGACCTCTGCAGTGGGAGCAGACCCCCACCTCCACAGCCGTCGCTGTGGGTGCCGTCATCACACAGGTGCACTACAGGCAAATCAATAAGCTCTAGTCTTGTCTAATATGAAAGAGACATTGTGACAGAAAGGGATTTACACAGCTTTTGAATCCTTTTTGAGCTTTATGTATAAATGCAAGATAGACTTACAGCTATAGTGTGAAACATTCCAGTAAAAGCAATAACATCTCCATGGATGTTACAGTTTACAGTTTACATTTTTATAACGTAAAATACCAAGGCAAAGGTTTTCAACTGTTTTTTAAATGGGGTAAACTCTATGTAATATAGAACCTTTAAAGACACTCTATCTGATGTTTACTATCTTAAAAAGTTGTTAAATTTAACACAATACATGATGGGCATATTTTGACCTTAAGAGCAGTTTACACAATATGTCTGTGCTGGGACAAGACACATTTTGCTCAGATACATGGGAAAAAACTGGGTACAGCCCTGTTTAGTATCTCATCTTTTTACTATATTTGCCCCCTAATCTGATCTTTTCTGTATTTTCTCAGGGTGTTTTGCTGTTGTGGGAGCAGATCTTGGAGGCGGACAATGAGCACCACAGTTTCCACACTCAGAGGAGTGTCCCCGGGGTGCTGCTGCTGCTCCTCAGGGTGCTGATGTCTCTGGTGCTGGCTTCAGTCCTGTATCAAATCACCTCCACCGAGCGCAGCACTCTGAAACGGGACTTCTACATCGGCTTCACCAAGGTTTATGCTGTTGTGTCTTTGCATGGGGCTTAGAGCTAGTGTAGTTCTGGTATAGTCCTGGTCTAGTCCTGGTGTAGTCCTGGTCTAGTCCTGGTCTAGTCCTGGTCTAGTTCTGGTCTAGTCCTGGTCTAGTCCTGGTCTAGTCCTGGTCCTGGTCTTGCATGTTTAAATAAAGTTTGTATTGAATCTCTCCTCAGGGCTGTTTCCTGTGGTTCTTGTGTCATCCGGTGCTCGTTTTCATATCGGCCATTTTCAACGACCATCAGAGAGAAAAGGTCAGTTATCAGTATTGATCGACATATCAGGATTATTCAATGTTACTGTGTTTTTACATGTCACAATAGAATATAATATTAATAAACATAATAATGAACAACAAAATCTAATTTAAATTCATGATTTTAGGTAAAAAAAAGCTGAAAAAATCAACTTTAACACAACACACATCATTTACTAATGTTGGCAGTCGATATAATTCTATGATTTTCACATTTTTGTCCAGTGAATGCAGCTTAAAGGTGCTCAGTGTCACTTTTCTGGTTTGGGGTTCACAATCTGCCTGTCTCCATGGAGATGTTATTGCATCGCGTGGAATGTTCCACAGTTTGGCATTAAACCTATTCATCTTGCATTTCCTCAGTAACAAAGTGTTTTATTGACGCAAAAACATGCATTCTTACTGTGAGCGGACTCGCCTCTCCACAGACCTGATCTATAACTTGATCTGGGGACGGTACCAGCTTGTCAACCGGACATAGATAACTTTAAGGCCTTACTGTGGAACATTTCAGGCAAAGCAAAAACACCTCCATGGAGACAAGATAGTGGACCCTCTACCAGAAAAGTCACATAGTGTAGCTTTAACTCACCATAAACATACATTTTAACTTGTTGTAACAGGAAATATACTCACCTAATCATGTAATCTTAATCTTGTTTCAGTTTTACTAAATACATTTCTGTTTTTGTCTTTCAGGTGGTCACTATCGGTGTAATACTTTGCCAGTCTATAGCTGTCGTTATCCTTTATCAACTTTTCCTCTCAAGATCTTTATACTGGGAAGTCTCCTCTCTCTCTTCAGCTTCTCTACCTTTAACCATGTCTCGGACCAACCATAGGGGGCGCTATTGAGAACCTTCAGGGTGGCTTATAAAGTTACTGCTTTTGAACCACGAGACATTGCTACCTCAGTGCAATGCAAGATTTGTAGCAATGGACTTCTATGCAGCACAAATCTTGCAACAACTTTCAAATATGTGTTTTTAAATGTTAAAGTGGTAGCAAAAATAGACGGGAGTGTTGCAAAAGAGAGCTACAGAGCAAACGCTTAAAGAGTAATATTTAGTTTTGATAATCGATAAAGAAAGTTTAGCTGGATGAAATTTGACCTGTCACGTTTACAAGAGTCAGTGGAGTTTTGAGGTTTATATTTATACATAAAAATAACTGATCTTTTTCGATTGTACAAATCATTATGGGCATTTTATTTTGTGAAAATGCTAAACCAAGACTAAAATTTGGCAAAGTCAGAACTTCATCAGGACTACAACCAAAAAGACACATCCTAGACCTACATCTAGACTGAACCAGGACTGACTGAACTGAAGACCTAACTTAGACCGGAACAGGACTAAAACTAAACTACTAAATGTAGAACTAAAAGGGTCTAAACAAAACTAAGAGGAGGGCAAAACTTCATCATGATTTAAACCAGTTCTTAAAGTAGCACTGTGCAACTTTCTGGTAGGTCTGCCATCTGTGTGTCTCCGATGTTGGCGATGTTATCGTTTTGCCTGGAATGTTCCACAGTATGGCATTAAACACATCTATCTAGCATTTATTTCAGTATGGGTGTTTTTAATGCTCAAAACTACCGTGAAAAGCTTGCATTCATACTGAGATAGACCCGTTTAATGCCATACTGTGAAACATTCCAGGTAAAGCAATAATATTTCCATGGAGATAAGCAGATGGCAGAGACTCCCCCTGAAGTTACACCTTTAAATCAAGACTGAACCAAGAGTAACATAGAACTTAACCAAGACTAAACTAGGATTAAACCTAGGACTAAAGGGGGTCTAACTAAACAAACAACCAAAAAACCACACTACACAGAGAATAAATCTGGTCTAATCCAGGATTATTCCGGGACTGGGACTATACCTGGACTAAACACAGTCGCCCGTTTAGACTAAATCTAGAAGACTAAAACAGGACTGTGTCTAAAATGGGCCTGAACAAGAACTAAACCAAGATTAAATCATGACAGAATTAAACATCTTAAAAGAATAAGAATCTAAAATTAAGACTAGACCGGATGAGACCGGGACGAGACCGGGACGAGACCGGGACGAGACCGGGACGAGACCAGGATGAGACCAGGATGAGACCAGGACTAAACCAAGACTAAATAAGGACCAAAAAATTCTTTTAAGTTTTTTTTTTTTTTTTTAATGTATTTTAAGCCAAATATTCACAATGGCAATACGCTATTGAGATCACTTTATTAAATTGAAATGAGGTTACTGTAATTAAGGTATTATATTTTTATCACTGTTGTCTTAAAAAGCTGTCTTCACATTATTATGACACTTTTGACTGGGCTGGTTAGATTCAGTGAAAAGAAAATATTTTGTTGCATGTTGAATTCTGTTGAAGCATGTCATTGTTTTATAAAGGGATTTTCGGTTTCCATTAAAAAACAATATATATATATTTATTTTATACCAAATCCTGTGAAAATATGGAAACTGTGACTTTGAAATGTAATAAACTCGTTGTACCATAAGGTGGAGTAAAGTTATTTCAGCATATCAAGATAAATGTGCCTATAATGCTGCGTTTAAAGCTATTATGAACATATAGTTTTAATATATATTTAAACTTGTACTTAAACTATTTGTAATTTGATATTGTGGATTGGATAAAGTGAATTGCATTAATCTGAGTTTGGGAATAGATTGGAAAAAACAGGACTCAACCAGGACTCAGCCTAGACCAGGATTAAATCTGGGACTAATCATCTTTAAACAAGGACTAAACAGGACAGAAGACTTTTTATACTAATTAATGTATATTACGATTATAGGTGCTATGTACAGCTTTATACCCAAAAAGTCATGTTATTTCTACTTATTTTAAATGTTTATGAATCTATATTTGTAGTGATGAGTTGACTGGCACTTTTACTGTCCACTGCATTGATGAATTCACCTTTTTTGATATTTCATGGTAAATTACAATGTTATTAATTGGGAAAACTGACTCTTGACCTTGTGTGGAGCAGGACATCATCCCACTCTGGAGTCTGAATTCACCGGTGTTAAGCCGTGTTACAACTAAAACTCTCATTTTAAACATGATGGATTTTCACATTCAAAATATATAATAGTTTTAAATTGTTAATAGCTATGGCAACTGTACTAATTTTTCATCATTCTGACATCCATGAGTTCTTGTGATGTCATCTAAAACCCAGCAGCACATTGTTTTTTCTTAATTGTTCAGTCTCATTTAAAATTCACTAACTCTTGATGGAAACTGAAAGCAAACGCTGCTTTGTTCCTATCATCAGCTGTAGTATAAATCCAGGAGCATAAATGTATCTCGTCACGGACAGGATTCGAACCTGTGCGGGGAGACCCCATTGGATTTCGAGTCCAACGCCTTAACCTCTCGGCCACCGTGACTCACATGACGATGCTCACGTGACCACTTTTAAGGCTGCTTCCTGGATATTCGTGTATTTTATCTATATGTGTAATTGTAGCTATTGCTGAAAAATATAATCTCGTTTTACCCCAATAACACGTCAAAAGAAACTTGAATCAAAAAGTAGATCGTTTTAAGACGTTTTAATGTCACGTCATTGCACCAAATATTTATGCGCATGCGCAGTTTCAGTGTTGCCGGAAGTCCCGGTAAAAAACCCAAAAATGTTCTTGACCAAAATCGCGTTTATTTACATAATTTTAGTACAGGTAATGATTTTTAAATGTAAAACAATTAAGTATTTTATTGAAGAAATAAACTAGGACAAGACTGGCTACCTGAACCGAGTATTTTAAACCGTATTCCATTGTTTTTTGCTGCTAAAATAGTAAATAGATAGCTGGGATTTTTTTATTTTTAATTAATTTATATTTATTATTTTATTTTATTTTTATTTATTATTTATTTATTTATTTATTTATTTACCAAAGAGAGCAAAGATACAAGTGCAAGTAAGTTACTGTCTATTGATCGAATTAAATATTGGTTGTAAGTTCTATGGTAAACAGCGCCCTCTACTGCATACAGTACTGAACTATCACATGTAGGCCTGCTATTTATCATATAGAAACACAAATGCTTTATATAGTATTTTTGAGTAAATACAGGTACTAGAAGTTAGAATAAATATGTATTACATGTATACTATTAAAAAGCAATGTAAAAGTAAACCAAACCAAGCAAAATATATTGGAATTTCTCAAGTAGAGTATCTATTATGCATGGAGTGAAGGACAAAAATACTTCAAATTTAAAACTATGCTAGTGGATAAGGTAATTAGACATATTTCTGCTACTATTGCTAATGCTACTACTACTACTACTACTAATAGTACTACAATTACTAATAATACTTTGCAAACATAATATTTTTTTACTGGTAGTCATACATTTACTACTTATTTCCTTACTTTTGTTTCTAATAAAAATGCAAAAAGATAAACTATGTTTTCTGACTAATCTGATTCTAGAAATATCCCTAATATATTCATAATCCGTTGTCATTTGTACATTTTTACCATCCTGTCCTGTCTGTTCATGTTCAGACTTTGAATAATTGCATATTAACATTAGCCCTCATGGTTGAATCCTTTGTCGAATAAGACCTTGGTCATTAGTTGGATCAGATTAACAATTATAATGACCAAAATGTCTCTCGTCTTTTCTTTGCAGCAAAAAGCATCAACAAAACCTGCGACCAGTGACGTCATCGAAAGGTCAGCGTCTGAAATTGGATCAGAAAATAGAACCATGAGTCACAGCTTGCATCAGAACACCGTGGGCCAATCACAGAGCTCGACTGAGGCTACCTGACAGAACTGACCAATGAGGGAGCGGCAGTGTTTGACTGAGTGAGTTTATGAATGAAATGGATGGGTACACAGTGGAGTGATGATGGAGGGAAAGAGTAAAATTGTTCAAAACAGTATAAAAGTTTAGATAAGGACTAAATTGGGACTAATGCTAAAGATATATCTGAAATGTAAACTATATTTTTGCAGTATATCTCGCATGTTTGAACCAGGATAGAATCAGGACTATGTCAGAATCAAACCAGGATTTATATATAAATAAATCACGACTAAACTAGAACTATACCAGGTCCAAACCAGAACTAAAGTAGGGTTCAGTCAGGAATAAACCATAACTTAACCAGGACTAAAATAGGGCTCAGGCAGGACTAAACTGTAAATTTAACTACAACTAAACCAAGACTAAACCAGGACTTAGTACAACTTACAATTAAAACAAGACTTAATCAGGTGAAAACCTTAAACCGGGGCTGGATTAGGATAAAATTAGAAGGATCACCAGGATTTAGAATATAAAACTAGGCCTAAACCAGGATTAAACCAGAGATAGACAAGTAATAGTTAGGCTAAATCAGGACATAACATAATTGAAAACCAGGACTAAATTGGGACCAAAACTGAACTAAACCAGGAATCAACATTCACATAATATTTGATTAAACCACAACTAAACTAGAATATTCCTCTGGATGTTTATAAAATTAAGACACATAAAGCCACTATACATCTTCTTGATAACCATGTTAACATTAAAACTATAGTATGTAACTTATTTTTTTATTTAACTGAAAAACTTACTCCTTATTCTTACTTCTTACTTCTTCTCCGACTTATACTTGATCTGGAGGAGGGCCTCGTTCTGTCTGTTTCCATGTAAATATTGTTCCTTTGGCTGTAATCTTCCACAGTATGGCCTAAAACTTATCTGTCCCTGGGGATAATGTTCTGAGGTATTAACTTTCTGCTTCCATGGAATCATGCTGGCTACGTGCCACCTTCAGAAAGTTACATACTGTAGCTTTAAAATCCCCTAAAACCAGCAAAAAATAGAGACAACAAGCTTGAATAGATTCTTGTACAATAATTACTGACCCCATAAACCTCTGCTGTTTTGTCTTCCTGTTAGTCTGAAAATTCATTCCCATTTATGGAAGCTGCTAAACTGCTTGGAAGGAGATATCACAGTTTTCACTTTTAGATGTTGTGGGAATCCAGATTGTTGCTTTTCTTGTGCTAGAACCAGTTTTAATCAAATCAATAGAAATTTAAGACTTCAGGGAATTGACATATTTCCAGTTGTGTAAAATAATCCTCCAAAACACAAGGCCAGGAAGCAGAGAGGAGAGAGAGGCGACGCGGAAAAAAGGCAGGTTGTAAAGTTAGACGCCGTTGCATAAGAGGGAGAAAGAATGGCAGTCAGAACAGCTGATGGTAATCGTCCAAAGAGAGGGGGAGGACAAAGACGCTGTATCCCAGGGGAGACACACCTTTTCTGGGATGACTCTGGGACAATCAGTGCCTCTTATGGAAGAAGATACTGAATGCAACAGATAACAGACATTTCACAAAGATAAACAGTTTTCTTAAAGGTGCACTGTGCAACTTTTCAGGAGGATGTTCTACTGCTTGTCTCCGTGGGAATGTTATTACTATGTATCTAATGTTTCACAGTAAAGCTTTAAAACATTTTTCTTGCAGTTATTCAATTACAGCTGTTTCTATACATGGAGAAACATAAGTTAAATGTTATGTTGAACATTCCAGGGAATAAAATCACATCTCCGTGGAGACTTGTTAGTGGCAGACCCTCCATCTACAAAGTTACCTAGTACCTCTTTAAATTTAGTCCACCATCTGCTTGCTTCCATGAAATGTTCCGCACTATGGCATTAAACTATCTATCGAAAATGGATTGAATATGTAGGATTCTGATTAAACTGTGACCAAACCCAGACCTGAACCCGGACTAGACCAGAACTAAACCAGGATAAAATAAGGACTAAACCAGGATTAAATAAGGACTAAACCAGGATAAATAAGGACTAAACCGGGATTAAATAAGGACTAAACCAGGATTAAATAAGGACTAAACCAGGATTAAGTAAAGACTAAACCAGGATTAAGTAAGGACTAAACCAGGATTAAATAAGGACTAAACCAGGATTAAATAAGGACTAAACCAGGATAAAATAAGGACTAAACCAGGATTAAATAAAGACTAAACCAGGATTAAATGCGGACTAAACCAGGATTAAATAAAGACTAAACCAGGATTAAATAAAGACTAAACCAGTATTAAATAAAGAGTAAACCAGGATTAAATAAGGACTAAACCAGGATTAAGTAAGGACTAAACCAGGATTAAATAAGGATTAAACCAGGTCTAAATAAGGACTAAACCAGGATTAAATAAGGACTAAACCAGGTCTAAATAAAGACTAAACCAGGATTAAATAAGGACTAAACCAGGATTAAATAAGGACTAAACCAGGATCAAGTAAGGACTAAACCAGGATTAAATACGGACTAAACCAGGATGCATCTTACATATTCCTGTCATGCTCAGTCCTTCATATACAGTAAATGCCAGTAGCAGTTATCTGAAGGGAAATAGGTCGTCTCTATGGTAAACCTGTCCTTTCAGCTGTTACGATAGGTCCCTCTCGCCGATACAATCATGGTCTGAGGAGAAAAGGAGAAGCACTAAACACAAAGAGATAAAGTTTCAATTTCTGTCCCAACAAAGCCTCAGATCACAATAAGGTTTACAAAAGGTACAGGTTTCTATGGACCAAACCAAAACTATGATTGAATGAACATACTGGAAAAATCCTATGCAATTCTATGTACAGTTAAAGGTGTAAACTGTAAGTTTTCTATGTGTGTGGGGTGGGTTGGCTACCTACTTGTTTAATGGAGATATTATTAAACAAGGCAATATGGTATTAAATTGGGGTCGACAGTAGCTCATTTGGTCAAGAGTTTGTCCATTGACCTACAGGTTGGCGGTGCGATCCCAGCTCCTACAAATAAATGCTGTTGTTGTGTCTTTGGGCAAGACACTTAACCCTCGCCCTGAGTGTCTGTGTACACTGGTGTATGAATGTGTGAGTGGAGAAGTGCTATATTAAATTGATCTCTCTTGAGTTTATTCATTTTTTTTTTTTAATTGCTGTGAGCGGGGTCGCCTCTCCATAGATCTGACCCTTTTCATCTGCTTGCCTCTAAGGAAATGGATAGGTTTAATGTCATACTGTGGAACATTCCATGAGACAAGCTTGTGGCAGATCCTCCTCTATAGTGCACCATTAGATCCACTACTATTGTGTCTTTGGGCAATACACTCCACTGTCAAGGAAGGAAGGGCATCTGGCATAAAATGAATCTGCATTTTTCTTATTACTGTTATTCATAAACACTAGATATAAGTTTAATTCCATAGTGAGGAACATTCCTGATAAAGCAACAACATCTCCATGGAGACAAGCAGGTAACACCATCAGGCCAAGTTATGTTAGATCTGTGGAGAGATGACCCCCGCTCACAGTGAGAATGCATTTTTATTTTTATTTTTTATATTTATTTTTATTTTTTTATTTATTGTTTTTATTTTTTTTTCATTTTCATCTTCATTTTTATTTTTATTTTTATCTTCTTTATTTATTTATTTTTTTTTTTTCATTTTCATTTTTTTTATTTTTTTTTTATTTTTTTTTTTGTTTTTTTTTTTAATTTCTTTTTATCAATAATACACCTGGAATTGAATACATGTAAGATAGATAAGGTTAATGCCATACTAAGGAACATTCCCAGCAAAGCGGCAACAGCTCCATGGAAACAACCTACAGTAGAAAAGTTCCATCACGCATCTTTTAAATTTTGCTAACTCACCTTTTTTTAATCCATACTGAGTGAGTATTTGGTGAAATCCAGTAGCTTCGTTGTAAATTGCTGGCACTAAAGTCGTTCTGTCGTGTGCCGTAAAATCCAGGTGGGACTAATAATGTTTATGAGACTCTGCTGCATTTAAAAAGATTTTCCAGGAAGTGCCCAAAACCAGACTCCAAACGCCAATTAGAGCCAGACCAAACAGAGCGAGACCACTGCGACGGAGACAAGGGGATTTAAGGCAGAAAATGGCTGTCTCTCAAGTATTATACAGATTAAGTATTTTCAAGAATATATAATTTAACTAGCCATTTTTCATACTATTTCATTTTAATAGTCTCTCTGTTTCACCCCCAGTGTCATAATTTCAGATGAGAGATTTAAACTTCACAAATGTTGAACCTTCTCGTTATTTGTTTGTTATATTGATCTTATGGTTTGAAGGTTTCGACTGATAATAATCATGACTTTAGTTTTGAATCATGGAACCACTTTATCAAACTACTGTGAAAAAAGTGTTAGAATAGTAACAGTAGTTGTAGTAGTAGTAGTAGTAGTAGTAGTAGTAGTAGTAGTAGTAGTAGTAGTAGTAGTAGTAGCTGTAGTAGCAGTAGCAGTTGTAGTGGTCGTCACAGTAGTAGTAGTAGTAGTAGGAGTAGTAGCAGTAGTAGTTGTAGTAGCAATAGTAGTAGTAGTAGTAGTAGTAGTAGTAGTCGTCACAGTAGTAGTAGTAGTAGTCGTAGTAGTAGTCAGTAGTAGTAGTAGTAGTAGTAGTAGTAGTAGTAGTAGTAGTAGTAGTAGTAGTAGTAATCGTAGTCGTAGTAGTAGTAGTAGTAGTAACTGTAGTAGTAGCAGTTGTAGTAGTCCTCACAGTAGTAGTAGTCGTAGCAGTAGTAGTAGCAGTTGTAGTGGTCGTCACAGTAGTAGTAGTAGTAGTAGGAGTAGTAGCAGTAGTAGTTGTAGTAGCAATAGTAGTGGCAGTAGTAGTAGTTGTAGTAGTCGTCACAGTAGTTGTAGTAGTAGTCGTCGTAGTAGTAGTAGTAGTAGTAGTAGTAGTAGTAATAGTAGTAGTAGTAGTAGTAGTTGTAGTAGTTGTAGTAGCAGCAATAGTAGTAGCAGTAGTAGCAGTAGTAGTAGTAGTAGCAGTAGTAGTAGCAGTAGCAGTAATAGTAGTAGTAGCAGTTGTAGTAGTCGTCACAGTAGTAGTCGTCACAGTAGAAGTAGTAGTAGTTGTAGAAGTAGCAGTACTAGAAACAGTAGTAGTCATCATCACAGTAGTAGTAGTAGCAGTAGTAGTAGCAGTAGTAGTAGTAGGTTATTGCTGGGTGCTATTCATCCTACAACAATCATTTTCAAATAGTATACACTAAATATGCAAAATTTTAATATCCTGATGTACAAGTTAAAATAAGTGAGTTTATGACTAACATCACAGTGTGTAGACTCTCTGGAGTGAACCTTTCTGCCGTGGATCCTCGAGGGCGTTACGCTACAGACAGAGGGGGGCGTGGTTTACGTGAATATTCATTGATTTCTGCGTAACGCCGCGACGCACGGCTCAGACGCACAGAAACAGCCAGGGATGGAGCTCTGACGGCGGTACACCTCTCTACCCCTATCCGCTTATAGACGCACCAGCATCGGCCAAGGATGTGAAAATACACCGCTGCTCTACTGGATCATAGCTGAATGAAATATATTTTTTGGAGAAGACGACGCAAAACATCACAAAATGGACGCTATTTTGGAGAGTTTAGCGGCAGATAAACTGTATCCATCCGTGAGCAGCAACCTGTTGGACCTGGAAGAACTCGATGGAGATTTTCTGTCAAACGTGGTACGTAAAAATACCTGGTACTTTGACAATGAACCTGGAATTTGGGGTTAGGGCGTAAAGCTTGCGTAGGCTAAAAATACAGGGTTAATTTGATATTTTGTCGCAGTTTTCATTGGCGTAGTCTTCGCCTGGATGTGACCTGTTGAATCTAGGTGTAAATTGCACCTAAGTTCAACATATTTAGATTTTTACGCAGATTGCATTCGTGTTTACTTACTTTCCTGCGGGATTTAAAATACCTGGTGTTTTTTTACGTTTATCTTTAATTGTTTAGACCTGTTTAAACAGAGATATATTTGTCATAATTAAAATTTTGACTTTACGCATAACGATTCCTGCTTCTGATCTTGGATATACCATAGACTTTTTATGATAGCCTGGGTTTAAACCTCTTTTGGGCCGATTTTGACACCATTTTTAGCTGCATGACAATTATAAAACCGGGCCAAATTGCGGCTCCTTCGTGCGTCAGTGTCGCGCAGTGTCCAGGGGGTTACGCGCTGCGATGACCTGAACGCACGACGACTGCTGCTGAGCGTGCGGCCGCAGGGAAATCAGACATGTTTGTTTGATATTTGTGGCTCCAAGCGCTGCTGAAGCCGGGTGAGGGTAAGAGCAGCGCGTGCAGAGAAAATGCAGCTGCAGGCGACGTAAACACAGCTCCAGAGGCTGGAGAGAGGCGCGGAGGTGAACTCAGATGGGACATTTTACGCGCGCCTGACTCGTCTTCTGGTCAGATCACCGCACACACGAGGGGTCAGGGAAGTTTGGTGACAAAAGCCTCCGACTTTAAGCTAAGGAGGGGTTAAGTGAACAGTGCCAGCGGTTTGGAAACGTGCTTTTATGGTGTTTGGGGAGTTTAAACGCGCGCGTATCAAAGGATAGCGGGGTGATAAATGTGTCCACGGCCCTGCACACAGCCCTGCACACAGACATACACTGGCTCATGTCAAATCAGTTCAGTCGCACAGTGTAAGGCCAGCTTTAGCCTACACGTCCTGATTTAAACCGACAATTTCGACCTATGCTTGCTTGTCAAATCTGACCAGGTCCTAGCAGGTTTAGTCCTTTTTGCAGTCCCCAGTTAATCACTTTGTACACCCTTTATCTAATTAGTTATAAGTTGCAGTCTACCTTATTTGTGTTGAGTTTAACAGGTTATCCTTGCTACAAATCTCTCTTTTTTATCAATTACCAAAAATACTGATAAAACAATTACCCAATATCCCTTATCCCATATATAATATAAAAACATAAGAGAAAAGCAGTCATAATATAATGTCTTCTCTGTGCGTAATATAGATCCATGGTGCGTAATGGTTACTTTGGTTTGGACGTGCCGTGGGCGTGGTCAGCGCGAGACCCACATCCTGGTCAGATCCGGGCGGACTCATTCATTTAACAGTCTAGTTTATTTGCGTTTGAACAGTATAAACGTTAGAACTATGTACGCGGATGTATTGTGGTTTGTAGTGTTTGGCACTGCCTTTGTGCCATATTACGCGCACTGATAAATGTGCTCCTACCCATTTGCAATGCAATTACACTCTATTTATTTAGCGTTTTTGATCTGAAGACAATGTATTTTTTTTAAACTATGATCAAATTAAACAAAGCAAATAAGGCAGTTAACCAGGAGGGATTAATAAAGTATTCATTACCTTTTTGAATCATTTTCATATCACTTGGGGCAGATGTAAGACTGTGTAATTGTAATGTAATATTATTTGAAATTAATGGTACTTTTTGGCTGCTCATATCTAACTTGTCGCCTGCATGTTTACTTAAAAATAGACGTGTTTAATGCCATACTGTGGAACATTTCAAGGACATTCAAGCTTCTCCATTAGGGCTGCAAGATTAATCGAAATCAAACCAATCTGAATGGCAAAAATTGCAGTTTTTGAAGTAATAATTTCCTCCCCAAACAAAATCTCATGTCTTATTAAGCAAAACTGCTGACCCTGTAGTTTAGATCTGCACAAACATGTTCTGAAATGTGATTCTCGTGTTAGTTTGTCAGTTTAAAGCCCTATTTGCCAATTCTTGTTCAGGTTTAAAATGTGAACTTTGAGCAGAATCCTATAATTAAAACATAAATCACAAACTGCAAAACATAAGTCACAACTCGCAATGCTGGGAGAAAGAAAAATTGCAATTACAGATATATTTTCCAAATCATCCAGCTGTGTAATCTCCATGGAAACAAGCAGGTAGCAAGCATGTAACTCTACACCAGAAAAGTTCCATAGTGCGCCTTTACTAGTGGAGTGGACACCTGGACGCTTAACTGTCTGTTCAGCTGGTTTGGTTCTCACGCTCTGAACCTGATCATCACCTTCACCCCAGTCTATCATTAACAACAAAAGCACAAAAACACATGTATTTGGACAAATGGGAAAACGCTAACAGCTACGCAACAGCATGTGTCAGCCAGCGGTCAAAATACTCACTTTAAATGGAGTTATAACTGATTTATTGCAAAGTAAATGACAAAAAATTTACTAGTTTTGGCTCAGGTTTATCCTAAGTAGTCCAAAATGTATTCTTGGTCTGTTAAAGTAGTAGTAGTAGTAGTATCATTGTTTAGCATCACATATAAGGAAGGGCATCTGACATAAATGAATGTCAGTGTCAGAGTTCTCACATTATAAAAGATGCACTGTGTAACTTTTCTAGTTTAGTTACGCCTTCTTGCTTCCATGGAGATGTTGTTGCTTTGTCTAGAATGCTCCACAGTATGGCATTGAACTTATCTCTCAATCTCCACGGTGACAAACAAATGCCACAGTCAGGCCAAGTTACAACCAGGTCCGATCTGTGGAGATGCGAGCACAATGAAGTAAATGCAAGATAGATACTATACTGTGGAACATTCTAAGAGCTAACATCTCCATGGAGACAAACAGGTGGTTATAAAAGTACACTTTTAGGCAGTATTGTATGGATTTTAAATTACTTTTAAAAGGACGGAACTTTAACTTAACAGGGTCAGAGTCGGGTTAAACCGCTTTTAAAATACATCTTACCTCACACAGTTATACGGATGGTTGAAGTTGAAGTTTAAAGTTAAAACTGTCACATGTTGCGTGTGTTTGGGGCAGTGCATTGTGGGTTATTGTGGTGACAGTCCCATTCATTTGGAGACATCACGCTGAGCCGTCCTCAAACCCGGATCCCAAAGCAGCATTCTTCACATTGTTAGAAGGAAGAGGACCAGGCCAAGAGACATGTTTAAATAAGGATAAAATCAGGTTTACATTTTAGTTCTGATGTGGACTTGGTCTGGTCCTGGGGTAGTCCTTGTTTAGTCCTGGTCTAGTCCTGGTCTTGTCCTGGTCTAGTCCTTGTTTAGTCCTGGTCTAGTCCTGGTCTAGTCCTGGTCTTGTCCTTGTTTAGTCCTGGTCTAGTCCTGGTCTAGTCCTGGTCTAGTCCTGGTCTTGTCCTTGTTTAGCCCTGGTCTAGTCCTGGTCTAGTCTGGTCTAGTCCTGGTTTTGTCCCTAGTCCTGGTCTAGTCCTGGTCTTGTCCTTGTTTAGTCCTGGTCTAGTCCTGGTCTAGTCCCGGTCTAGTCCTGGTCTTGTCCTGGTCTAGTCCTGGTTTTGTCCCGGTCTTGTCCTGGTCTAGTCCTGATCTACTCCTGGTCTAGTCCTGGTCTTGTTCTGTTCTAGTCCTGGTCTTGTCCCTGTCTAGTCCTGATCTGGTCCTTGTTTAGTCCTGGTCTAGTCCTGGTCTAGTCCTTGTTTAATCCTGGTCTGGTCCTTGTTAAGTCCTGGTCAAGTCCTTGTCTAGTTCTTGTTTAGTCCTGGTCTGGTCCTTGTTCATTCCTAGTGTAGTCCTGGTTTAATCCTGGTCTGGTCCTTGTTTAGTCCTGGTGTAGTCCTGGTTTAGTCCTGGTCTGGTCCTTTTTAGTCCTGATCTGGTCCTTGTTCAGTCCTGGTGTAGTCCTGGTTTAATCCTGGTCTGGTTCTTGTTTAATCCTGGTCTAGTCCTGGTTTAGTTTTGGGTTTCCTGCTGGTTTAGATTTTGATGTGGTGGTGGTATTTTCATAACACAGTCAGAATCATTGGAGAAATTGATAACTCCTAGAAATCAAATCAAGACTGGAAATTGAAACCAGGGTTAAACCAATTCTGGGACTATTTTTGCATAATTCCCCTCTTTAAGTACCGAGAATGTACATACTTTTCGGTTTTAGACCTCGCTGTTACTTCCTGTATTTTTGTGCTTTACTTATGACTTTTTTCACAAATTGCCAAACATAATATAATACTTAAAATAATAATTCTAGATGGTATAATTAGGTCAAAGTAGCATTATATAACTTAAATATTGATGGGACCACGGCCTGCTTGCCTCCAAGGAGATGTTTTTGCTCCGAAATTAGACATTAGACAAAAGCAGGTGAAGGTCAGGCCAAGTTACAGGTCACATCTGTGGAGAGGTGACACTGCCACTGTAACAATGCAAGTTTTTCCATGTATTTTCGAGCAATAAAAACACATGTAATTGACAATGTAATTCCAGTTAAAGCAATAACATATCCATGGAAACAAGCAGGTAGAGGACCCCTGTCAGAAAAGTTACATAGTGCAGCTTTAATAGGTCTGTTAACCTCTGTCTAAACCAGTTCATTCATAAATGTTTTTCTGGTTTGAGTTGGCTGTATCTTCCATATTGTATCCTGTCGCCCAACCTCTGTCAAAACTGAACAGTTCACATCTCGGTTTATTCCTGTCTCTGATTCAGCCCATGACTGTTGTGGTTTTAGTCTAAATGAAGACCTTCTCTGGACCAGGACTTGGATCAGACCTGGTCTCTGGTCTGGTCTTTGGTCTGGTCTCTGGTCTGGGAAAAAGATGATGTTTTGTGGTTTTCTAATTCAAAGCAGTAGTGGGCCATTGTAGTCACGAGTGATTGTATTTTGGGTTTAGCCCTGGGTTAGTTTAAACTCCATTTAAGGTCATTTCTTCATATTTTCAAATAATCTTTTAAAAATTACATCATTACTGTGTTGTGTAAGAAAACATTCTCATCGTTTTTTTTCATGTGTCTGGCACATTTACTACTACTTATGTTAGCCAGCTACTACTACTACTACCATTTCTACTGCTACTACTACTCCTGCGCTACTGCTGCTACCACTACTACTACTACTACTGCTACTACTACTACTGCTACTACGCTACTGCTACTACTACCACTACTACTACTACACTATAACTTCTACTTCCAGTCCTACTTTAGACCTGAATTGAGTAATTTAGTCCTGGTTAAGTCCCAGTTAAGTCTTGGCATAGTCCTAGTTTAGTTCTGGTAAAGTTATTTTCTAGAATTAATTTTATTAGCACTAGTTGGTCCTATTTGAGACCTGTTTTAGTCAAGTTTGATCCTGATTTAATGCTGGTTTAGTCCTACTACAACAACAACTACTAATACTACTACTCCTACTACTACTATTATCACTTCTACTGCTACTACTACTGCTTCTAATGCTAGTTCAGGCCTGGTTTAGTTAGTTATTGCTATTAGAGCTAGTTGGTTTCATTTGAGTCCTGTTTTAGTCCAAGTCTGATCCTGATTTAGTTCTGGTTTTGTCCTCTCTCCCTCCCTCTCATCTTATTCCAAAACAATCCTCCATTTCCTTTAGTTTTCACATCATTTTTCACCATAACTTTTGCCTAAACTGCTCCATTCAAACCCTGTTCCCCAGCTGTCCACAAGCCCCGCCTCTTCACTTCTATTCTCCGCCCTCATTGGTCAGAACTCCTCACCCTGCTTTCTGATTGGTCGCCTCGCTGCATAACTGGAATGTGAGAGCTCTACTGTGTGTGCACAATGCATGGGGTTCACCGAGTCTAGGCGGTTCAAGGAAAGTCCGACTTTTCCAAGTCCAGACCAAGTCCAGACCACAAAGACCGCACAGTCCTGGTTCAGATCCCGGTTTAGTCTCAGTTCCAAAGGTTAAGGAGATGTTCTGAATAAATTTCTCACTCAGCCGACACACTGTAAAAATGTGAAAACTGCTTTGGGCTAAGTTTAGACGCTTCATTGTTGTGGAATGGGAATCACTGGGTTATATTACAAAACCAATACAATATTAGAAAAGATGTTAAGAAATCATTTATAATAGCAGCTCTTAACAGGGTTGTCAAAAGTATCGAACATCTAATCAATACTAAAACTAGTATCAAAACTAGATACTCGATTGAGCAAGTATCGATGCTAAAAAGCCCCATTCACAGGACAGAAATGAACCTTTACTGAAT
Source organism: Periophthalmus modestus (assembly GCA_019594935.1). Classification (NCBI taxonomy): domain Eukaryota; kingdom Metazoa; phylum Chordata; class Actinopteri; order Gobiiformes; family Gobiidae; genus Periophthalmus; species Periophthalmus modestus. The sequence goes on from JAIEZT010000198.1 coordinate 7,937,230, forward strand.
ATCTTTAGCTGCATCAGAAGAAGTATAAAACACATAGACTTTTTTATTATCATCGTGGTAGCAGAATCGAGTCTTGAGTATTAATTAGAGTTAAATAATAGTAATATGCAATAATATTCCTTAACAGTGCAGGAACATACTGTGAACCATTTTTAAAACATGAAAAACAGAACTAGTTCATTTTAAACAGTTTGCAGTGGTTCAGTGTTATTCCTCACTTACCCTGTGCACTCAGAACAACCTAATTATCCACAGTGATGAGTTTATGAGCTCCTTTCACAACCAGACCAGAGTGGAGTTTTGCTGTCACGAACAACAACTAGCCTGCTAATCTGCACTTCCTGATTATCATACAATAAAACGCTTTATGATTATAATATGTAAAGCATACTTTTTATATATTTAGGGTTGGTTGAGTAAGGTTTTTTTTTTTGTCAGTATTGATATCCATCTTCAGTCTTGGTTCAGTCCTGGTTTAGTCCTGGTTAAGTCCTGCTTTAGTCCTGATTTAGTCCTGGTTTAGTCTCGGCTCAGTCATGGTTCAGTCTTGGTTCAGTCCTGCTTTAGTCCTGGTTCAGTTCTGGTTTAGTCCTGGTTCAGTCCTGGTTTAGTCTCGGCTCAGTCCTGGTTTAGTCTTGGTTCAGTCCTGATTTAGTCCTGGTTTAGTCCTGGTTCAGTCCTGGTTTAGTCCTGGTTCAGTCCTGGTTTAGTCTCGGCTCAGTCCTGGTTTAGTCTTGGTTCAGTCCTGATTTAGTCCTGGTTTAGTCCTGGTTCAGTCCTGGTTTAGTCCTGGTTCAGTCCTGGTTCAGTCCTGGTTCAGTCCTGGTTTAGTCCTGGTTCAGTCCTGCTTTAGTCCTGGTTCAGTCCGGGTTTAGTCCTGGTTCAGTCCTGGTTCAGTCCTGGTTCAGTCTCGCTTTAGTCCTGGTTCAGTTCTGGTTTAGTCCTGGTTCAGTCCTGGTTTAGTCTCGGCTCTGTCCTGGTTTAGTCTTGGTTCAGTCCTGATTTAGTCCTGGTTTAGTCCTGGTTCAGTCCTGGTTTAGTCTTGGTTCAGTCCTGGTTCAGTCCTGGTTTAGTCCTGATTCAGTATTGGTTCATCTTAGTGTAGTCCTGGTTTAGTCTTGGTCTAGTTATTCATAAATCTGTCTTGTTTTGATAAACGTGTTGAACTCATTTCAAAATGCTCCACATCCAGGTTATAAAAAGCCAAAATAATAATTCAATCTCATAATGTAGGAAAAGCTGATTTGCTTCTGTCAACAATAGTAAACATATATAAAATTAGACCAGACAAAACCCACAGGACTAAACCATGACTTCACCAATAAAAACCCGACGGCTTTGAGACTAAATAAATGTAGCCTGAGCTATTTTCAAGTTAAAAGAAAAGGAAATTATTACAACAGTGGCAAAACCCAGTCACCCTGTTCACAGCTTATTTCCTCCCTGTGTCATTATAACGGTGGTGGTCTCTGCTCAGGGGTAGACCAAAACAAACCAAACTCCTAATTATGAATGAATCAAAACTATTATTAACCAGGAGATGAGTTGAGGCGCATCATTGTCTAACACTGGCTTTCATTTCGGAGACTCAAGATATAACAGTAATATATAGTTGTTGTTGTAAGTGTAGTAGTAGTATTGAGTACAATTATAAATTTGAAGGTGTTATAACGGTATTTTAAGCTTCAAGTTAATGGTGCGTGTTTTGTAATCGCAGTAATAGTGGAAGCAGCACTTATAGCTATTGCTGCCGTAGTAGTACATGTAGTAGAAGTTGGTGTTGTAGCAGTAAGAGTAGTTGAATTGCTATAGTAGTAGTAGTTGTCAAAGTCTGGGCCTTAAGCAAAAATCATCTTAGGGGACCCGCACTACATATTATCTTATTAAAAAAAGTACATTACAGACTTTGTGAGGGGCCACTCTCTGCACCCTGGGGCCCTGGATAAACAGTATCCTTTACCCCCCCCAGTCTGACGCCCGTGATAGTTGTAGCAGTTGTAGTTATAGTACTTGTGGTACTTGTGATTGTAGTTGTAGTAGTGTAGTAGGAGCGGTAAAAGTAACAGTAGTCATAGCAGCGGTTGTTGTAGTTGTACCCGCATTTGCTGTAGTGCTTGTAGTGGTAGTAGCAGTAGTAGTAGCACATGTGGTACTTATATTAGCAGTAGTAGAAGTGATAAAAGTAGTAATAGCGGTAGCAGCAGAGTAAGGCTATGACTTGGAGGAGAAGAGTACTGTAACTGTAGTTTGATTAGGTTCATTGGGTCTTCACGTTTTAAATCATTTTAAGAACACAGCCCTGACTATAAGAGTTGTAAAATTATAACAGAGGGAGTATTATTGCAGTTCTGTGGGGTATTAACTTCTAACACGTAACATATTTAGATCACCATGTTACTCTTTTGAAAATGCTATATCCGCCTAAAATAATGTATTAACATGTTTTATAAGTTATAAGTTATGATACTTTCATTTTTGGTGCTCTGAGTCTCCCCTCCCTTTGCTCACCGTGCTAAGTCACTCCCCCATCAGAGCACTGTCATGACACAATCAGCATGTATCCCGCTAATGAAACTACTGCACATCACATCAGGTTTGTGAAGTTGTAGTGTATTGTGTTGTATCATTCTTTTGTATATTTATGGAGAATTGTCATGTGGGAGCGTGGGTGATGTAGGCTTGTGGGCAGGAGCCTTGTACAAAATCTTACAGCTAACCATAATGAGGGTTTAAATGGTGCCCACGAGAGATCACTAGATTACTCAAACATGCATGGATGACATCTAAACCTCTTCAGGCATGTTTGTGATAGGGGAACATTTTAGCATGGCAGAAAGCTAAAAAAAAAAAAAAAAAAAACAAAAAATCAACACTTTGCATATGACATTATAAAGGTCAACTCCTCAATGATTATTTTTATTACGGAGACATTTTTAATACATTTTGTTTTAATAACACTGGTAGATTCTATTTAGTCCAGTTACCAAAATATGATTTAAACAATTAAATTAGCAATTATTTCAAAGAATCTTGGTAGCCTTATAGCAACACAGACATTACATTAATGGAAGTGAAATTCCACTGCTCAGAAGTCAAAGTCCACTTGGTTTGGTACAAGTTTGCACAAGTCAGCCATATATTCAAAGACAAAATTGGCCTAGTTAGTTTAAAATAACTTCTAATTGTTTTTAATGACTCCACTTATAGTAACTGTATTTAATGTTTATACAGGTCCACTCCTATTATCCCAAATCCTACTTTTCTCCATTTAGCTGCTCAATGTTTATTTTTGCCTGACCCATATTCCCAAATGGGACAAACTTAAAGGGGCGTGGCATTTAAAGGGATATTTTCCAGTAGGGCCCACAGGAAAAATAACAAGGATACTGTGTTTGAGTACATTTGAAAGGGCTTTTCTGATCTATGTTATAATGTTGTTTCTTCCTCAAAAACATGCGTAGAGTTTTATTTCATTCACACAGGTTTAACACAAATCCTGTATATCCCACTGTGTTTTTAAAATCCATACACCTTCACAAGAATAACATGGCTTAAAGCTCACAAGAGTCAATTTTGTGTAATATAAGACCTTTAAAGTACACAGCAGGGATGGGCACAGACAGAGCCCAGGTGGTGCTTTTTGCCCTAAGTGCCCTCATGGTACATATTTTATAGGTTTAATATTTGCCTCATAAAAACAGCAGATGTGTAAAAGTTGTTTTTAACACTCAACATAGAATATAGAGTGTCGATGCTGATCCCTGGTCACGGCTGTAGTCTGAAATGCTGACTTGGAAGTTTTTTTGTAATCATGTTATAATTTTGGCAGTGGGTGTAGTAGTAACTAGCACCACCACTACTACTACTACTATTACTGCTTAGTTCACCAATTGTTCATTCTTGGCTTAGTCCTGGTTTAGTCCTTCTGCAGTCTTGGTTTAGACCAGTTTTAGTCCTGCTTATAGTCCTATTTCCATGTTGGTTGGTTCATTCATTGTCCAGTCCTGGTTTAGTCCTGGTTTAATCCTGGTTTAATCTCGGTTCATGCCTGGTTTAGTCCTAGTTCTGTCCTGGTTTAGTCCTGGTTCAGCTCTGGTTTAGTCCTGGTTTAGTCCTGTTTTAGTCCTGGTTTAGTTCAAGATTAGTCCTGGTTCAGTCCTGGTTTAATTCAGGTTACGTCCTGATTTAGCCCTGGTTGAGTCCTGGTTGAGTCCTGATTTAGACCTGGTAGAGTCCTGGTTCAGTCATGATTTAGACCTGGTATAGTCCTGGTTTAGTCCTGGTTTCTTGTTTATATACTCGTATTTTTTCGTTTGCGTCACTGTGTCAAATGTCCCCATAAACCCTGTGTGACTCATGCATCAAACGCCCCTCATTCACTTCAATGGACTCACCACATCACTGCTGTCTGACACTTACGTCGATGCCTCAGTCGTCCAGGTAGGTTCCACAGTGGTCTATGGGCGTATACTCGTCTATGTGTCTTATACTTGTCAAGATCATTTTGAAGCTTTTCAGTAAAGGTTCATTTCTGTCCTGTTAATGTGACTCTTTTGGTACCTGCTCAGATGAGTATCTAGTTTCAATACTAGTTTTAGTATCTGATTTCTACTGCAACCCAAGTCCATGTACAAGTGGTCACAAGTTGACCCAGTATTTTGTTGGAACCTTTCCCTGCATAAAGCTACACTATGTAACTTTTGTACTTGTGTGCCTGCTTGTCTCCATGCAGATTATTACATTGCATTGAATGTTCCGCAGTACGGCAATAATTCCATTACAGGACTGAAAAAATCCATTGATTAACTGACACATGAGAGTAACTGTTGCATTTGGAAGACAAAATACAAAACATTTTAAAATAACTTGCCCAGTCGTACCACATTTTAACACCGAATGAGGAAGTAGGTATTTAAATCTCCATAACTCTTACAAACCCTTAACCACATAGTTAATGTCCACCTGCATTCACTTCGTTTGGCTTTGGAACAATTTATTTCAGTGAAGGGAACCTGCGATGGATCGCCCAAGCACAGCCAGAGTGCAACTTTTGGCGCTTACTTCCGAATTTATGAGAAATAAGAATCCTAGTAGTAGCTGCAGACGGTGTGCATCTCATTTTGTTACAACATGGTGCGTTTACAATATACTCTTTTACTCTTATACAAAAAGTAATGATAATAATAAAAAGTTGTTTACCTTAGCTTTAAAGTTTTCTCTTTCATTTTTGTCTTTGCCACTTTTTGGGGTAATTTTCATAATTCTTGTCAAAACCTGCACAGAACAATCAGAAACAAATCAGATTAATCACATCAGATGTAACATGTGAACGCAACAGAAGTCTGAACTGAACCAGGACTAGATCAGACTAAACCAGGACGAGACTGAGAATAGACTAAGACTAAACCAAGATGAAACTTGGACTAGACCAGGACTAGACCAGGACTAAACCAGGACTAAACCAGGTGTTATTTGATCACATAATCTAACACTCTTCTCTCTGTTTCAGCCGTTCTCTGGAGAGCAGATGGAGGACTTCAGCAGTGACCTCTTCAACAGTTTCTTCGACGATAATTTTTTAGAGCGGCCATCTTTAAATGACCGACCTTCAATGTTACATCTAGAAATGGACACAAACCCAGGTCTGTGCTAAACTACTACTACTTCTACTACTACTACTACTACTACTACTTGTGCTACTACTGCTGCAAGTACTACTATTACTACCACTGTTGCCATTATGACTACTTCTGCTACTGCTACTTTGGCTATTACTACTACTACTGGTAACACTTCAACTACTAATATTGCGTCTATAGGGCTGCTGCAATTACTACTACTACTTCTGCCACTACTACTGCTACTACAACTACTATTTCTGTGACTTATGTAGTTTAGTAAGCCTAAGGAGAGAACTAGAGCTCTACTGAAGTACTATGTAACTGGAAATACTGTTAACCCTGTAGTTTAGACCTCTACAAACAAATGTTCTGAACTGCATGGGATTCTTGGATTACTTTAGCAGTTCAGATTTCACTCTTCATTCCTGAACGGGTTTAAAGTATGAATGAAATTACAACCTACTAAAATATTCCCCTAATATATGCAAAAGTTCCACTACATAATGTGTCTGCATATGAGCTGTTATAACACATTAGTGGGTTTTGTAGAATAAGCCAGACTTAAATTCAAACCAGGCTCAGATCTACAGTTACAGTGACTTGGCTTGTGGTTTTAAAAATGAACTTGAATTTCCAAAAATCGATTTAAAGCCTTTTTTGAACTCTGGACTGGGGAGCAGGTGTAGAGCTGTGGGTGGCGGAGGAAAGTTTAACTGCGTATGAAAGATGGACCAGTAGATTGGTTAGCAAATGTATCGGCAAAATGTTTTTTTGTTCTTTTTTAGCATATCGGCTACCGGAATTCAATCTCTTGCACAGGCCAATGTTTTGTTTTAGTTGATCTGCTGCCTAAAGAGTACACATAAAGCTTTATTTTAACACTTTAATGAGCTGAAATAACAGCATTAAATGTGACTACACAACTCTCTTAAAGTTTTGTAGGAAAAAGCGGCTGTGAGTTAAATTACGGAATTTGGGGAAAATAATCAAAATCGGCCTCTTGCACTTAAAAACACGCACCATTACTGTGAGCAGGCTTGCATCTACATAAACCTGACTCTTATTTGCCGTCTTTCTGCTTGTTTCTAAGGAAATGTTGATGTTTTTGCTGTAATATTTCACCGTATGGCATAAAACTTATCTATCTCTGTGAAGAATGTTCCGAAGTATGGCTTAAACTTTCTATTTCCATGGAATCATGCAGGTGACGTGCCACCTCCAGAAGGTTACACACCATAGCTTTAAATATTGGTGAAGTTTATATGTTGCAAAGCTGAAAATGTGAGTTATTCATGAATCTGTATATTTTTACTAAAGGCATTGTGGACATGAAATCCCAATGCCTTTTGTTCATTCTTCAGCGCAATGGATGTGAGGCACCAAGCTCTAGTTCAAACCACAATATGAACCAATCATTTATTTTAGTTTTTAGATTAATATTGGCCAATGTTTTTAAACCCTAAGTGAATAAATCCCATATATGTTGCTGCAGATATTCAAGCTGAGCACAGCTACTCTGTGAGTGAAGACTCCGCCCCCCAGAGCCCTGCCCTGTCAATCACCCAGGACCAGGAGGCGGGTACGTCCAAACCCAAATAAACCCTATGTAAAAAACTCATAGAGATAATTACAGCCAGGGTCACCGCCTCAAACTGTGCAAAAACATGAACAAGTTGTTGATGCACTCGGGAAATTTAAGCTCATAGATAATAACTCTAATAACGCCATGATTTTCATTTTTTTATAAATCGCACTGAGAGAGATTGAATTACCAGTGGGTGCCAACATGTCATACGACTTAGATTAGTATCTGCTTATTGATACTTTTGACAATCCTACTTTATGGAAATTTCATTTGAACTGATTGTAAATAATTTCTCTATTTCTCTTCATAAGTCCAAACCAGGATTTAAAGCTACAGTATGTAAGTTTCTGGAGGTACATGATTCCACAGAAATAGAAAGTTAAAACCACTACTTTGGAATGTTCCTCTTGGAGATAAGTTAGTTTTATGCCAAACTGTGGAATATTGTAGCCAAAGGAACAACATTCCTCCCACCTACCCCCAAGGCCAAATAAGAGTCAGGTTTGTGGAGATGCAAGCCCACTCACGGCAGGGACACATGTTTTTCAGTGCAATAAACACAAACAAAATGAAACAAAAAACAAAAAACAAAAAAAAACATGCGTTTATTTTAGTCTATTTTTGGCTAAAAAGTTACATACTGTGGCTTTAACAGAACTAAGTTAAGTTTAAACCAGGACAAAACCAGGTCCAAACCAGAACTTTTTAACCAGGAACATTTGAAGTTCAGTATAATGAAAGATATAGTGCCCAAACATTTAAATGCAGTGCGTGTAGCTATAACTCCAGCTAACAACAATCGATCCTAGTCCTCCTCTCTCTCTCCTCTATCTCTCTGGTCTCTCCCTTGTTCTTTTTACCTGTCCTCCTCTTCTTTCTTCTCTTTCCCTCTCACTCCCTCTATCTCTCCCCTCTCTTCCCCTCTGCATTTCTCCATTTGTCCCTTGTATCCCAGAGCTCTGCGCCGGTCTGGCCCTGCCCACCCACAGCACACAGGCACATGGATACAGCGTGCAGCAGCAGCGGTCACATGGAGCAGTGGAAACTCTCTCTCTCTCTCCCCCCCTCTCTCTCTCTCTCTCTCTCCCTTTACCCCTCTATGTCTCCCTCTTTTTTGTCTTTCTATCCCTCCGCTCTGTCACTCTTCTTTCTTATTTTTCTGCCTCTCTTACACCCTCTCTCTCCCTATTTCTCTCTGACTCTCTTCTTATACTTTCTCCCTCTCTACCTCTTTTTTTCACCCACTCCATATTTCTACTACTACTACTACTACTACTACTACTACTATAACTATGCTACCACTACTACCATTACTACTACATTTATTACTACTACAACTACTTTTATTTGCTTAATTGTTCATTGTAATGTCCTGGAATAATAGTAATGCATTTAATTTATATAATGCTTTTCCAGATGCTCTGAGTCACTTTGCAGTTTTGTGCATTATTCATTCACTTCACACTCGGTAGTGCTGAGTTATTCTTGTAGCCACAGCTGCCCTAGGGTAGACTGATGGAAGAGAGGCTGCCAATCTGTCCCATTGGCTCCTCCAACCACCACTGACACTCACTCACACACACACCATTTATACTATTCATACTAGGCAGTGTCTTGCCCAAGGATACAGCAACAGCTTCCACTATACTCACTGCTGCCCCACTGTGGCACCTGGTATTCCCTACCGTATCCCATCCAAGTACTAACCAGGACCAACCTTGCTACTACTGCTACTATTACTACTATTAATTTTATTTGCATATTTCTATACCATAATGCCCTAGAATAGTCCTGGAATAGTCCTCCTACTACTGGTGCTACTGCTGCTACTACTACTTTTACTACTGCATATTTGGAGATTTTAATGTCTTGGAATAGTGCTCCTTGGATCCCAGGCCAGGCTTTAAATCCTGCTACTACATCTACCACTACTTCTACTACTGCTAATACTACAACTACTACTACTGCTACAGCTACAACTACTACTACTACTATTATAACGACCACACTAACACTATTTCTAAAATATTACATTTCTTAACTTCAGCCATTCCCAACAGTACAAGAATCTTATCCTACTGCCAAAGTCACTATTATTACTATTAATACTACTTCAATTAGCCCACTCCAGGCCTGTGAACCCTGGTCTAAGTCCTGGTCTTGGGGTTATTCTGATCATTAGGTCTTTGCCAAAATACCAGACTGACTGGAAACAGGCAGATCACAGCTGCTCCTCTGCTCCTCATATGCTCCAAACCCACCGTGATGATAAACTATTCCAAAACATTATATCACAGTTCAAAGGAGACATAGTTTAGTCCTGGTTTAGTCCGTGTTTAGTCCATGTTTAGTCTGTGTTTAGTCCTGGTTTAGTCCTGGTTTAGTCCTGGTTTAGTCTGTGTTTAGTTCTGGTTTAGGTCTAAACTCAGTTCTTCATATGCTCCAAACCCACTATGATGACAAACTATTCCAAAACATTATATAACGGTTCAAAAGGAGACATAGATTAGTCCTGGTTTTGTCTGTGTTTAATGCTGATCTAGTCTTGGTTTAGACCTGGTTCAGTTCTTCTTTTCTTTATTTATTTATACAGGGGAACCCATTGTGAATACTTGGGCCCTCTGTTTCTTGGGCGTCCTGTTTAAAATACAATACAAACAGAAAACAACAAACACGTATACAAGTCCATATAAAACATTAAAAACAGGTGCAGGTGTGTGCATAAAAGTTCGTTACCAGATTATTAAATTGTGACTGTGCCACCAAAGTATCCAGTTTTCCTTTTCCTTGGAGTGTGTTCCATTTCTGTGATGCAAAACAGCTAAAAGCCCCATTTCCCGTCTCAGTTTTGGTGTGGCCCGTCCTTAGCCTTATGCTGTCATGTGATCTGGTATTAAATGTTCCAATATCAATGATTAACAAGCAGATGAGGGATACTGTTTCTTTTTTCTAATTTATTAGGATATAATGTTTGTTTCTGTAATAAAATCCAAAGATTTCAGACTATTTCATAATTTCAAGATATGTTTTTTAAAGGACACATTTTTGTCAAGTTAAAACCCAAGATAATAGATACTTTCAATCAATTTACCATTTAGTGTATAAAGATTTGTAGGTTGCATGTTATTTAAATGTTGTTTTTTTTTTAGAAAAAAATCATATACTTATATAGTTTTATTTGCATTCAATAACAATTTAAAATAAGAACTTTAGATTTCATTAAAATCTTGTTGCATTTTTAAAAGCGCCTGATTATCAGAGGGAGCACTTGATACAAAACAGCATCCTCTGCATTTAAATGTATGTGGCTGTCTTTTAAATTGCAACCAATTTGATTAATACAAATAGTAAAAAGTAGTGGGCCCAAAATTGAGCCTTGGGGCACCCCATTGGCTACTGCTGCCTGGGTTTTGTTTGCGTGGGTTCTGCCAGGGTCCTTCTTATGATCCAGACTCACTGTGATAATAAATTATTCTAATACTTTACATCATATCACAGTTCAAAAGGAGACCTAGTTTAGTCTTGTGTAGTCTGTGTTCAGTCTTGGTTTAAACCTGGTTTAGTCCTGGTTTAGTCCTTGTGTAATGTGTGTTATTCTTCAGCTCAGTCCTGATCTATTCTAGCTGTTCCTCCTATGCTCCAGAGCCACTGTGATAATACACTATTCACACTATTGGCAGTTAAAAAAAGAGACATAGTTTAGTCCTGATTTAGTCCTGATTTAGTCCTGGTTTAGACCTGGTTTAGTCCTGGTTTAGACCTGATTTAGTCCTGGTTTAGACCTGGTTTAGTTCTGGTTTAGACCTGGTTTAATCCTGGTTTAGACCTGGTTGAGTAATAAACTCTGTCTCTACAATATATCAAACTTCAAATTGAGGAGGATCATTTAAAACATGTTCAAACCAGGGCACAGCATTTTTGGAAAAAGTGAAGTCATGATCTTGTTAGCTTTTGTCTGGGGTTTGTTGTGGTTTAGAATGAGGTTAGTCCTATTTAATTCTGGTTTAGACCTGTTTTATTCTTGGTTTTGGCCTAATCTAATCATCATTTAGGACCAGTTTAGACTTGGTTTTGTTCCATTATGGTCCGGTTTAGACTCATAATAGCCCAGGTTTTGTCCAGCGATTAGTTCTGGGTGAGTCCTGTTTTAATTGTGATTTAGTCCTGGTTTTGGCCCCTAGTCTAGATTAAGGCCTGACTTTAGGATGCCTTCACTTTTGCACATTGACCACATCATAACTAGGACTAATCTTGGACTAAAGTCGAACTAAACCTGGACTAGGACTAGACCAGAACTAAACCAAGTGTCAATGCACCATTAGTCTAGGTTTAGTTCTGGTTTGATCCAGATTTAGTCCTAGTTTAGTTCTGGTCCAGTCTATCTGGTTTAGTCCTGGTTTATATGTAGAAAATATAGTCTTTTGGTTTCTATTAACACTTTTCTTTCATCTTTTAAAATGTTGTTCTGTTAAAATGCAAAAATGAGGATTAAAATCACTCAAATTTTAAAACAAGTTTTAGTTTCTCCTTTTCACTTAGTCATTGATAATTCTCCGTCAAAGAGCACATTTTATTATCTTTTCCTCTGTGTTATTTTAACACCACACCTCCTGGAGAGATCAAGCACAGCCCCCCATCCTGCGCCCCGAAGCCCGATCATTAGCGCTCGATCCTGGGGTAGATTCAGAGCCGAGTGCCTCTGCTGCTGGAGCCTTTGGTGCTGTTAAAGTCAATGTAAAGAGCTGTGTGAGATTTAAAGGGGCTGTGCTTAATGAGGTGATGCTAAACCTGAACCATACATCAGACCAGAACTAGAGAATCTTATGTAAACTAACTAGAGCAGAGTGTACATGTACGGCAGTTTTAAATAGGTCAAATATCTATATACCTGCCCATATTTGCTTAGAACTAAAATTAAGAATATTAAAAAAAACAAATTTTCAACACAGGCGTCTGCGGCCTTAACACCAGATAGGTATGTGTACCAAAAAGAAGGGGTTTGTCCTGATGAAGGCTGTGTCGGCTGAAAAAAATATGTTTTTAAAGGCTTTTAAACTGTTCTAAACAGACGCAGTGCCTTGTTTTTTTGTTGTATGATTTTTTACACATTTTTGAGATTTTACCTTAAAGACTACTGAAATATTTTCCAGATATTTGTACCACTTTGAATTGAGGAACCGCTCTCACTGGAAGCCAGGGCCGTCGGCAGAAATTTTGGGGCCCGGGGCAAGAAGGCTTGTACGGGCCCCTCTCTAATATACATTAATAGGCAGAGGTTCAAATTCTGAGCCCCTAAGACCAACAGACCCCTTTGTCTCTCCTGTCGACTCCCCTGCTGAAAGCAATCAGGAAAAGGTCATGTCAAATATCTGAAACTTAGATTAATATTGTGATCTAAAATGTCCAAATTATAACATAATGATCCACTGGGGTAGATAATAACTGTATAGCAGATAAAAGCACAATATGTCTTCTTTAATGTTTGCATATCTATTTATCTTTTTCCTCTTCTTTCTGTAGAGTTCGAGTGGAGTTTTAACCAGGACTTGTCGTCCATTTTGGTGAAGCAGGAGGAGCCAGATCTGAACCAGTCTATGGACACAGAGACTACAGAGGACACAGGGAACTTTCAGAACAGAGCCACACTTTGGCAACATTCGGTTAGTATTGGATTGAATTTAAAGTTGCACTGTGTAACTTTTCTAGTCACCATAGAGATGTTATTGCTTTGCTTAGAATGCTCCACCTTATGGCATTAAACTGATCTATTTTACATTAATTCAGTTACAGAGTATCAACATGCATTCTTTCTGTGAGCGTCGTTGCCTCTCCACAGATCTGACTTGTAACTTGCTTGGGTGGCGTCCCTTTCTTGTCTCCATGAAGATAGATAGGTTTAATGCCATGCTGTGTAATATTTCAAGGCAAAGCAATAGCATTCCCACAGAGGCAAGCACATGGCGTAGTATCGGTGTAGTTAATTGTATGCAGGTTTAATGCAATTTCTAATATTTATTATTTATTATTTTGCTTTCACTTTTTAGGAGCACAGTGCAGAAGATGTCAAACCTGTGTCGATTAAAGATGAGCCCAGAGAGATGGGGCAGTATCTCAGTATGAGCAGTGGTGAGTACCTTCAGCCATGAGAAATGTAACATTTGAACTGCTTTAGTTAGATATTGTCCAAGGTGGGATTGAGTCAAGCCACTTTTGAGTTTAAAAACTGTAATGAATAAAAAATGTTATAGTTTTCAATACAACAATGTGTTGTCAATTTTAAGTAAGATTTTGGTTTGAATGTGTTTCTTTTTGACCAGTTTTGAATAATTTACATACAGAAATACTTGTGGCCGTGCAGCTTGAATGAATCAAATGTAAAAAGAAAAAAAAACAACTTTATAAATATTCTGTGCCTGTTTTTGATGTACTTCTCTTTATGTTTGTTTAATTTAGTGCTAGTGCAGCCTCTGCCGCTCAGTGATTTAATTCTGGAGATTCTGAGCTTTCACATGAGGCCTGGCTTGTCCATATACTGAGAATGAAAAAAACTTGTATGTGTCTCTATCTGCATTTTAAAGTGAAACTTAACACAAAAAACACATTTTTTCGCTATTAAACAGTACATATGGTGTTTTAATAGCAACTATAGTGCAAACCTTCAGTGGCTTCTGCAATTTCAGGTACTATGTGACATCACACAAGACTGCCCTGATTACAGCCAGATGTTTCTGATTACAAATACCTGGCTGCAGGGGAGGAGTTTGATGTGTGGATACCTGTCAGACCAATCACACTGGTCCTCTTATGTCCAGGCCCTGCTCCTCCTCCCCTCTCACTCTCCCCGTTAGTCCTCCAGCACTGCCCTGTTTAGCAGCTCTATTTGAAATGTGCTTGTGGATGGAGTCTAGGTGATTTTAAACGGAGACTAGATGCATCTCTTAATCTGTATTTACTTGCGTGTGTGTGTCAGATGAGTCGCTTCAGCTGCCCCCAACCCCGCCGAGCAGTAACCACGGCGACAGTGACGGGTCCTTGCCCCCTTCCTCGCCCCCCCCTCAAAGACCAGGGCGAGCCACGGGGGCTTCAGCTGCGATATCCACCTCCCCCCTGCTCACTGCCCCACACGTGAGTTAAACACAGTATAAAGTAAGGTGACTAGATGTCCTGTTTTGTGCAGGACTGCGCAGCATTTTCAACTCAAATCCTGCAGTACACATTTCACTCTGAGCACCAAAAACTTAATTTTCATAGAGCACTCTGCGAGCACCAGCTGTTTGTTCACCACTTCATAGTGTCCATCACGGTGTCGGGACATGTCGGCTTTGTGATGTGAAACAGGAGAGAGGTGAGAAGGGCACGTGGTCAACGGGGCAGAGCAGCCGCTGGAGAAGTTCACCTCTTCTCTGGCTCTGTGAGGAGTGGCTATCTGCATCCAACTCGTGCTTTCTGTCTCGTTTCTCTCTGTTTAATGGATCCTGATCCTGGCCCCGCTTATATAACAACATATGACTTCCAGGCAACCCTAAAATTAAGCTTCTGCATTTACCCACCGCTGAACGAGCCTTATTGTGAAAAACACTGACAATGCACAAACTGCACAAACGGCAGGCTGTCCAGGCCAACGTTCTATTTAATAACCTTTATTTTTGTTCCTGGATTTGAGTAAAATATTGGCCAAAATGCAGTAAAATATATAATACTATATGTTATATATGATATATACATGTTCATGTTTTGTCCCCCATAAACAGAGGTGCTGTCCCATATGTGGCTGATTTTCATGTGGTCGTCCTTGTATAAAGGGATTGGTGATATAGACAAAAGTTGTAATTTAAAAAAAAAATTTTTTTTTGCATTATCTCAATAACTATTAACTATATTAAGATAATAATGCAACAATGGACCAGGATGATTCTAAAATGTGCCTGTCAATGTCTTGGTTGAGGTTCAAGTAACACAAAAAGTGAATGGAACCGACAACAGGCAACAGTCTTTTTAGTTTTATTTGGGAGATTATGCTAGACATGTTTTTTTTGTTTTTTTTTATGTACTTTTGATTTTTTTTTAATTACAAGCAATACACTCAATATTCAAATTTTGCATATCTCCAAAACTATTGAAATTATATAACTTTTTCGATATATTGCCCACCCCTAACAGTTTGTGTATTAGGGATCAGCCACAGCAGCAGGCCAAATATCAGATATCGGTATCAACTCAAAAAATCATATCAGCCTTATCCCTAATGTGTTTGTTTTATAGGCAGATCATTTCCAAAGAAAACTCTTAATCAAGTTTTACTCACAAATCTGGTATGGCTCTCACTGAAAGTTATCGGGAAAAGGCGGAACATTTAGACACATACTTTATGTTGATTGGTTGAAGTGTAGGAATACTTTGAAAGTGTATTTAGTAACAGATGCTATATTGTGTAATATTCCAGGCAAAGCAATAACATCTCCATTGGGAGAAACAAAAGTTACATAGTGCACCTTTAATATGCTTTGCCTCCCATTGATTGTACTATCTGCATTTTTAGACAAAACTTCTTAAACCTTGAATGTAAAAGTGTAAATCATGTTTGAACCTCTCATCCTGAGGCTATAATCAGCCCCTGTGTAATTTGATGACTCAGCTCAACTAAACCAGGATTTGTTTTAAGTCAAACTCAATAAAACTACCCCCTGTCTGGGTTTGCTGCTCAGATCGGAAGAAATGAATGAGATTACACTCAGAAATGTTTTGAAAAGTCCTGTAATTAGTGAAAGTGATACTGATGTTTAATATAAGAATATCATTTTACTGTCTAGAAGAACCTTTATGTCTACAAGATATTTAAATTATGGCTTATTAGTGTTTGATTCTAGTCTGTTCTGGTTAGTTCTGGTTTAGTCCTAATTTAGACCTGGTTTAGACCTGTTTTAGATCTGGTTTAGTCCTTATTTAGTCCTGGTTTATACCTTGTTTGGACCTTCTTTAGTCCTGGTTAGTCCCAATTTAGTCCTTGCTTAGTCCTGGTTTGACCCCGTTTGGTTCTGGCCTGTTTTAGTCCTGGTTTAGTTCAGTTTCAGTCCTGGTTTAGTCCTGGTTTAGTTCAGTTTCAGTCCTGGTTTAGTCCTTGTTTAGACCTGCTTTACATCTGGTTTAGAGACGGTTTGGGTTAATATTGCTTGATTCTAAGGCAGTGTATTTAAAGGTGCACTATGTAACTTTTTGGCTGTAAGGACCACCACTTACTTGCCTCCATGGAGTTGTTATTGCTTTGCCTAGAATTTTCCACAGTATGGCATTAAATATATCTGTCTTCAGGGAGATAAGCAAGTGAAGTAACTGGGCCAAGTTACAGTCAGATCTGTGGAGAGGTGACTCTGCTCACTCTTGCTCGCTGCAAGCAAAAAGAACATATGACCTGGTTTAGAACTTGTTTTGCTCCTGTAAACAGTTTATAGTAAGTTGGTCCTGCTTACACAAACTTAGTCTTGGGTTAGTCCTGGTTAAGCGCTTATTTGAACCATGTTAAGTCCTGGTTTAAAGACATAGTATGTAACTTTTAGCTAAAAATAGACCAAAATTAAAGCCTTTTATTCATTTTTTCATCTTGGTGTTTAAGGCTCTGAAAACATTGAAACTGTGTCCTTACTCTGAGCAGGCTTGCATCTCCACAAACCTGACTCTTATTTGGCCTGCTTGTTTTCATGTTCCTTTGGCTGTAATATTCCATATTATTTCATAAAACATATCTCCATGGAGAATGTTCTGAAGTATGGTTTTAACTTTTTATTTCCATGGAATCATGCAGGTGACATGACACCTCCAGAAAGTGACACAATCAGCTATATGTGTAAATGTGTTTATTTTTCTAATTTTATGTTTTCGTTTACAGAAGTTGCAGGGCTCTGGTCCACTGATGCTGACGGAGGAGGAGAAGAGGACTTTGGTGGCAGAGGGTTATCCAGTCCCCATCAAACTGCCCCTCACCAAGAGCGAAGAGAAAGCACTGAAGAGAGTACGACGCAAGATCAAAAACAAGGTGCATGTCCTGGTTTAGACCTGGTTCAGTCCTGGTTTAGACCTGGTTTAGATCTGATTTAGTCCTGGTTTAGTTCTGGTTCAGTCCTGGTTTAGTTTTTTAGACCTGATTCAGTCCTGGTTTATTGCCCTGGTTTAGTCCTAAGGTTAGTCCTGGTTTAGTCCTGGTTTAGTCCTGGTTTAGTCCTGGTTTAGTCCTGGTTTACACATGGTTTTGTCCTAGTGGCAAAAATTGTATCCAGTCCCCATTCAACCGTGTCCTGATTTAGTTTAAATCTGGTTTAATGCTGGTCTAGACTCGGTTTAGTCCTGTTCCGATTTAGTCCTGGTTTAGTTTAGTCTTGGGTTTTTGAGAAACCTGGTTTAGTCCTTGTTTATACTCCTGTTTTGGTTTAGACATTTAGTTATACCACAAAACCCATTTAAGTCCATTAAAAACATCACATAAAATATTTTCTGCTGTGATTCTTGGTTTACAGTTTCATTGTAGTGATATTTTTAAGCTCCGCTGAATTTTGTAGTAAAATCATAAATAATCACACATTTATTTCAGATCTCAGCTCAAGAAAGTCGGAGGAAGAAGAAGGAGTACGTGGAATGTCTGGAGAAAAAGTGAGTCTGGGGTTCAACATATAAATCTGGCTTAGTCCGGATTTAGGCCTGGTTTGGAACTGGTTTAGACAAATTAGGCTCCATTCACACGAACAATGGTTTAGTTTTGGGGTTAAGTCCCAGTTTAGACCCAATTTGGAGTCAGTTTAGACTCATATTTATGTATACCTGGTTTTCTCCTAAATTTGTCCTAATTTAGACCAGAGTAGACCTGGTTTACACATGGTTTAGTCCTGATACAGACACAATTATATTTCACTAGACGCCTAGTTTAGTTCTGGTTTAGATCTTGTTTAGTCTTGTTTCAGACCTGGTTCAGTCCTGGTCTAGCCCCTATTTTCTATTTCATATAATTACTAATAGAAAATCTCACTTCAATGGTTCAGTCCCGCTTTCATTTCTCTTAAGAGTCCTCCATCCTCTCATGTTAATCCTATTGATTCTTCACTAATCCTTTAAAACAGCTCCATTCTCCTCCTAATCCCATCTCTCTATTTCTCTATATGTGTCCAGTCATTTAAACCATGTTATTTCTAAATGAAAGATTATCTGATAATCCCGGCTTTAGTGCTGAGAAGAAGCTAAGAAAAATAAAATACGATTACATAGATACTTGTCCTTGTTTGGTCCTGGTTTAGTCCTGGTTTAATTCTGGGTTTAGTCACAATTTAGTCAGTACTTGGAGGAGTAGTAGTAAGAGCAGCATTAGTAGAGGCTGTAGTAATAGTAATGGTAGTAGTACTAGTAGTAATTGTTGTTTGGGCCTGGTTTAGTTGTGGTTTAATCCTGTTCTCGTCCTGGTTTAGATGTTTAGACCCAGTTTAACCCACTTTTTTCATCCAGTGTGTGGTCGTGTGAACATAGACAGAAGATTTTCAGTTATATCAGATCAGATTGGATCAATAAGGTTCATTTATTGAAGTAAAGTTATAGATTATATTAAGATATAATGTAGATGTATTAAATATGTATGTTAGTGTATCGGTAGTAGTAGCAGCAGCATTTTTGTACTTATTTTGTGTAAAACCAGCTAACTCTCAAAAAATGTTGAATGACTAATTGGAATGTTGTATTAATATGTTGCAGGGTGGAAAACTACACGTCAGAAAATGGAGATTTATGGAGAAAAGTAGAAAATCTTGAGACTGCAAACAGGTAAGACCCTCGGTACTCACAAAATATATATTTCTTTACCATATTCTATGCTCCCTAATATTCCTGAAGATGTGTTTCTTAATCTGTTGTTCAGTGTGTTTTGTCCCTCCTTTGGGTTAATTATTTAGAACTATCTTTTCCTTGGTTCAGTCTCATATCACACCACAGGTTTAGACCTAATTCAAACCAGATATCAGGGCCCCTCTAGCTATAGATAAGTGTAGGCATTTCCTACCCAAATGAATTTCTTGCTCATCCATTCAGACTAATAACCCTAAAATTTTAGTCTGCCACCATCATTCTTTTCTACTTCACTATTAAGTTTAAACATTTGCATTGAAATTTTACTACTACTACTATTAATGCCTTTACTACTACTACTCCTAGTACTACTTCTACTACTACTACTACACCATGAGCATGTTCACACTTGTTTGATTGTGATGTAGGTCTAGATTTGGTCCTGGTTTAGTAATTAATTTAGTTCTAGTTTAGCCCCGGTTTTAATGGTGGTGTTTGTGTGAACTCACCCCAAAACTGATGCTGCCGCCTGCTGATACTACTACAACTACTACTATTACTACTACTACTACTACTACTACTACTACTACTACTACTACTACTACTACTACTACTGTATTTTCCAGACTATGAGTCACACTTTTTTCATAGTTTGGCCGGGGGTGCGACTTGCACTCAGAAGCTACTTATATATGAAATTATTAAAATATATAATTTCACATGTTCGTTCTTGTCACACTAACAACTGCGCAAGGGCTTGTACTAGTATGACAGACATCTACTCCTGGAGCAGACGGAGTTGTTCAGAAGTGACACTGAGGATAAATAATTCAGTGGATTTAGTGATTTGGAGTGAGATTGATTAACTATTAATATCTTACGTTAACAAACCAGACACATGTTCAGTTCTGTCTGTGCTTCATGTAGCTGAATAAATATAAATGTGTTATGTTAGCGTGTTGTACTGCTGTTCAGCCTCTGTTTTATAGTTACTATTATAACTTGATAAAATGTCTGTTCTTAGTCTCGGACTTTGTAAAATAAATTTCCCCAAAAAATGCGACTTATAGTCCAGTTTGACTTATATATGTTTTTTTCTTCATTATTATGCATTTTTTTTGCTGGTGCGATTTACACTGCAGAGCGACGTATAGTCCAGAAAAATACGGTACTACTACTACTACTACCACACCTACTATTTTTACTCTCTCTAGTCGTCCTCCTTACCCACATTTTAATCCTAGATTTTAACTCTCATATTAAACCCACATGTCTATTGTTTTTATTTGATAGTTTCCCATAAAATTTCCTAAACTGTGTCAGAATTATTCTACTACTACTACTACTACTACTACTACTACTACTACTGTGACTACTACTACTACCACTTTTACTCTCCTCTTCCCCCATCTTTTAACCCTACAGTTATACCTCTGGCCCCATATTACATGTTTATCACATAGTAACCCACTTGTCTATTGTTTTTACTTTACAGTTTTCCATTAAATGTCCCAAACTGCGTCAGATGCTGTAGTACCCTGTTATTTGAACTCAGGGTGGGGTACTTTACAGCTTGTAATTAAACAAATTTGAGTTAACTGTAGTTTTCTATAGCCCCACTCCCCCAAACCAGACCACAACAACCCCAGTGCAGAACAATAGGGCAACTTCAGTCAGCAAAAATTCAAAAGATCTAAGAAAATTTCATGAAATCGGTTCATTTTTGCTTATTTGTTGTGGGATTTTGTTTTAATCTAATTTAGGATGAGAAAGTGCTCTACAACTTTAATTTGAGGATTATAAATGTAAAGTGCCCATATTACGTTATTTTCTGATCTATGTTATAATACTGTTTCTTCATCACAAACAGACCTGAAGTTGTGTTGAGTTCTTCTCTCAAACAGAAAACACTCTGTTCCACCTTGTGATGTCATCATGTGGTAAAACAGGAAATGCTCCACTGTGTTTTTAAACTCCACACACCTTCACTAGAATCATTTGGATGATTTCAGCCCTGGAAATGCCTAAACTAAAGGTAAACGCTGAGAGCAAGTGAGCTGTTAACTTGAACTGCATGACATCACAAGGTGGAACAGAGCATTTTGAACTTAAGAGATGTAGACAGACTAATACTAATAACTACACATGATTATTCAAACATGTGTGAATGAAACAAAATACTCCAGGTAACACCATTATAACATGACTTAAAGCTCACGAGATGTTTGTGTTATATAGGACCTTTTAAATGTAATGCAAAAGTAATGATTAAACTAAATATGAGTCTGCCACCTGTTTTGTCTAGAATGTTCCACTGTATGGCATTAAGTGAAGATAAGCAGGTGGTGTGATCAGGGGCCAAGTTATAGGTCAAATCTGTGGAGAGGCGAGCCCATACACAGTAAGAACACAGTAATATTTAATGTATGAAAGATACGTAAGTTTAATGCCATATTGTGGAACATTCCAGACGTAGCAACAAGACCAGAAAAGTTACATAGTGCAACTTTGATCATTGATTATTGAAAATAATACAAATGTTTTGTTATATTGTGTTAAGATTAAACAAACCAAACTATATCTTATATTAGTTGCAAAACTGACTTTATTCAAACCAGGATTGTGTAACAGTTAAGGCTGAATCTATTACTACTGCTGCAAAATATCGATGTCAAAAGTAACGAAACTCAGATACTAATCGATAACATAACATAATATAAACATAACAAAGTAAAAGTACTGTACTTAAGTACAGATTTTAGGTATCTGTGAGTTAAGTACATTTTAAGGTGGATACTTTTTACTTTTACTTCATGACATTTGAGAGCAGGTATCTGTGTTTTCTACTCCACTACATTTTTTAACTGGACTGAATAATTTTTCCGCAAAAATGTAGGGACAGGAGTGCTAGTTGGATGTGTAGAAATTGTGCAAAATTGCCCCTGTTGTGCTCTTCAGCGTAGGGACCAGCGTCAAAAACAAAGCTGAAAAAACTGAAACACTCAAAAAGTACAAAATAATGAAAAGCCTTTATTACCACATGGCAGATAAAGTTAAAATCCCGCCGACACATTTCAGCCCTGATGAAGGCCGGAGGCCGAAACATGTGATTTTAACTCTGCCATGTGGTAATAAAGGCTTTTAATTATTTTGTACTTTTTGAGTGCCTCAGTTTTTTTAAACTCAGTTTTTTTCAACTTTGTATTTTTTATGATTGTTTGAGACCAGCTGGAAAGTTTGAGGGTTTTATTTTGAACATGTTCATAATTTGAGCAAACAAAAACATACAGATAAAAACAGCTGGAAAAAACTCAATTTAGTTGTTTCGTTAGAACAAAATTCAGCACAAATCAAAATCACTACATCTGCAGCTTAATAAGACTTCAAAATCTGCACAAAATACTTTTACTTTTTACTCTTTAGGTATATTTTTAAACAGGTACTTTAGTACTTTTACTTAAGTCAATTTTTTACTTGAGTATTTTTTTTTTTTTTTTTTTATCTGTACTTTTACGTCTTCCACCACTGACTAAAACTAGACTCAGAACTAAATACTCATTTACGCACATATCAATGCTGAAAAAAAATCACAAATCTGGATAAAATGTGACATTTCCTGAACAGTTTAAACTTGAGTTTTATCAGAACTAACGTAAGACCACAAGCTGTAATAAACAAATACTATTACTGTGTGTTAGAATATTGTCTAAGAACATTATCATTTGGTTCAAAATTGGTAACAAGTGTTGAGTCTATTGTTTAGTATCAAAATTAAGTTTGAAATTTTAGATAATGTTAGTAACACTATTAACAAACAGGACTAAACCAGAAATAGACTAGACTTCAGTACCCTCTATATAGTATACTTTTTACTGCCAAATCTTTGGAGTGCAATATCCAAACGGCATAAATCTTTGTATCCCCATATGTCATTATCATAGTTTTGCCTCCAACCGAGTCCCTCTACCTGTGTCATCAGTGAAACAAACTCCATCCAAAATGCAGACACAATTTACACACAAGAAGGCAATTTTTTACTTTAAACCTTCATTTAACAAAATAAAGGTGATTTTTTTTCAGTTTTATTAGTCTAACCATAACTATTGTGTAATTTAGACAAGTTTTGGCCCATGTACTTGTACCATTAGCACCCTGTTCTCCAGATCCTGAGTGAAATTTAGACGTTTTGGCTCCCGTTAACATCACGGTTGCTAGGTAACAGATAAGGAAGTACCTCTATGTGCGTCGTATCTGCTGCCCGTGTCCAACCAGGAAGTAAAATAACAAACTCCACGAAAATTTCAAACAGCTAGGCAAGATTTTTAGTTATTATTGTTAACTAGGCCCATGTTTTAGTGAAATGAGTAGTATTTTAACCTGTCGTATGCACTTTAAGTTGTTTAAAGAAGGTATAAATTAACTAAATTATAGATACACCCAGAGTGGTTAAGTGGTTGCCACCCTAAACTAGGGCTGTTGTGGTGTAAACTGGTCAAACTGGTTTAAACTCAACTCAGTTTTTTTTAAAATAAAATACGTGTATCTGTCTCCACCTAGAGGCAGAGAGAGGTCATTGTAGCAGCTCAGGGCTTGTACCATTAGCACCCTGCTCTCCAGATCTTGAATGAAAGTTGTGTTTAAGGTTTTAGAGGTTACACAGTGCATCTTTAAAGTCAAGGTTAAGGTTAAGGTTAAGGTTAGGGTACAGTTTATTGTCCCCCTGCAGAAATCTGTCCTCTGCATTTGACCCCATACTTCTACTACTACTACTACTATTATGACATTTCCCAATTACTTCTACTATTACTACATCTCCTCATACGCTTACTACGTACCCATATTTTAACCCCAGATCTTGGCTAGGACTACCTTAGCTGGGGGATTTGGACTGTGGTGCATGTTTTGGGTTGACGGGGACATATTTTGATAATTGTAACTGAGCTGTACTGACTTTGAAACGCAAATGAAAAAACCTTTTATAACAAAAACTGTGGTGTTATTAAATCAAAATGTCAAAGTATAAACAATTTCTGATTTTCATTAATAATACACTTTATTCGTAAATACTCTCGTAACCTTTATTTTGCTGGTAATGTATTTAAAAAGTCTCATTGCACAAAAGAAATTATCGTCTGACTAGTCGACTTATCGCTGGTTGCAGCTGGTGACCTTCAGATGATCTTTGTTGACCTTTGACCCCTGTGTGTCGTCAGGTCGCTCTTACAGCAGCTGCAGAAGCTCCAGTCTCTGATCTCGGGGAAGGTGGTCCCTCGCTCCTGTAAAATTGCCTCCACTCAGACCGGGACCTGCCTCATGGTACAGACACTTCAACTATACTTAAATTAAAGGCCCTGTACCTGATTTTTTTCACAGTACAGATGTATTGTATAAGCTGCTGAAACAGGAAGTGTGCAGTTTGCATACTCGTTGTTATTAGCTTTAGCATGACACTCTAGTCTCTCAAAGCTGTAAAACGTGCTTCTAAACTTATCGCAGTGAACAATTAGGATGGTCTGAACGCATGAGGTAAGTGAGGATTAACTTTGAACCACTGCAAACTGTTTAAAATTAACTAGTTCTGTTTTTCCACATTTTTAAGACGGTAAAAATCAGGTCCAGTGCCTTAAACTTAGCAATGTCACATCTGTGCAGTTCTTACTAGACTGGCCACCTCTTTTTAAATGATCCTGTATTGATATTGTTGCCTGTGTCCAGATGGTGGCGCTGTGCTTCGTCCTGGTCCTAGGCTCCTTCTCTCCTTGTTCGTCTCCTCTCTCCTTGCTTCCTCTCTCCTCGTCCTCTTCATCGCAGCCTTCATCTGCACAGCTGCAGTCGGCAGAACTCTACACCACCAGCCACGGTAATTTAATAAAACACATCACGCTGGGGGGTTCCACATCTATGTCTATGGAGGAACGTTTAGCAGTTGCCATGGTGATCAAATGTACATTAAGATAGTCAGAAAACTCAAGAAATAATACAAAATACAACATTTTGAAATCAATATGAGTGTTCATGGTCCTGTTTTTTTGGAGTGAGAGTGATTAACTGAAAAACTGTCATAACAGAGCTTCAGACAGAGCAGTGCCTTCAATTAGCATCACTCCCCCCCAGGAATGTTGATGACATCAGCAGCAAAGTCATTGTATTCACCGGTGTAATCTAGACTGATCTAACTGCATGTACTTGTGCGTATTTCAGTGCGTTCGCGCAGCCTCCTCTTCTTCAGTGAGGAGGGTCCAGACACAGAGCCTGAAACATCGGCTCAAGTCCAAGTGTCCAGAACCATCTCAGAGAACAGGACAGACCGGACACAAGCGCTACACAGGTACTACACTTCACAGGACAGACCGGACACAGGCGCTACACAGGTACTACACTTCACAGGACACACCGGACACAAGCGCTACACAGGTACTACACTTCACAGGACAGACCGGACACAAGCGCTACACAGGTACTACACTTCACAGGACAGACCGGACACAGGCGCTACACAGGTACTACACTTCACAGGACAGACCGGACACAAGCGCTACACAGGTACTACACTTCACAGGACAGACCGGACACAAGCGATACACAGGTACTACACTTCACAGGACACTAGAGCAGACACAAGCGCTACACAGGTACTACACTTCACAGGACAGACCGGACACAAGCGCTACACAGGTACTACACTTCACAGGACAGACCGGATACAAGCGCTACACAGGTACTACACTTCACAGGACAGACCGGACACAAGCTCTACACAGGTACTACACTTCACAGGACAGACCGGATACAAGTGCTACACAGGTACTACACTTCACAGGACACTAGATCAGACACAAGTACTACACAGGTACTACACTTCGCAGTACAATAGTAAATTCACTGTTTGTTTACCATAAGAAAAATGTGTCTCGGCCCAGTACAGATATATTGTATAAGCAGATCTTGAGGTCAAAATAAGTCCGTCAGTGCTGTCTGCATCAAATTATAAACCGTTTTATTGTCCGAAAATCAGGAAGTGTGTATTAGCATGGTAGTTGTTAGCTTTACCGTGAAGGCAAAACTCCACTCTGGTCTCTGAGAGTTGTGAAAAGTGCTTATAAACTCATAGTGTTGAATAATTAGGATGCTCAGAATGCATAAGTTAGATGTTGTGTTGGTGCTTTGCCTGAAATGTTTCCCATTAGGGCATTAATTTGTGTATCTGCCTGGAGAGAAACCAGGACACCGCATCACCAGGACAAGATACGAGTGAGGTCTTTGAATAGGCGAGCCCGCTTACAATGCAATGGAAGGTTTAAGGGCACCTGGGACAATAAAAACACCTGTAACTGAATAAATGCAACATTTTTTTTTTTTACAACAGTTGATATATTTTGATGTTCTTTTGCAGAGATCCTAAAGAAGAGGCCCCTGATGTTTTCTGACAGACAGCTCTCCTCCCTCCTCAGGCGACCTCTCAACTTTGACCTCTCAAACTTTTCTCATCATCTCAGTTATCGCTTTACTTCTACTGCCACCTACTGGACACCTCCAAGTTCTACATCTAATTTTATCCATTCACCAGCTCATTTTTATTATCTGGTAAAACTTGACGCAAAAGGACCAAGCAACAATAGTATTTTAAATTGTAGCGATTAGACTTAGGTTATTTTAGGGCTACAGCAAGTTAGCCTGGCTAGTTATCGACTTTCTTATACATTTTTAGATACCAATGTCATATTTTAATTGGCTTATTAATTGGTTAAATTGTATCCAGGCAATTATAATTATTTTATTAATTGTTGAAAATAATATGAGAACGTTTAGATGGCTAGTTAGGCTAAACTAAGCAAAAGCAGGTCACAAATTGTCAAAGAACCCAACCCAAACCTTCACATAGAATATTAAGCTATGGCTATAGATGTTTCAAATTAAAGTTAGAAATAAAAAAAAATATATGTAACAAATGTTTTTTACAGAAATTCAGCAGAAATGTTAGATTTTAAATGTATTTATTTAAGTAAAAGCCATGGAAAAACCACACTTGCCTCTAATAGAGTAGTAGCATCATTAAATCTCCAAAACACTATTCATTTTTATAATAATCAATGTAACTGTATCGGACTGTATTTTGACTATTTAGTTTTCAAAATCAAAACTGAAAAGGCATTGTTTCTTAGCAATCGTCTACAAATCACCGGTGCCTTCAACCTTTACATTCAAAACCTTTAGCCATTTCAGAGAGTCCCGAATGAGGGTGGGAATATTTTTATGAGAAATTGTCTTAGCAGCATCAAAAAATTGCATATTTATTTATGCACAAAAATATATGGAATTGTATGTTTTTATAAATAACTTTTGCAAAAGAAAAGAAAAAAAAGAAATGTGTCTATAATATATTCTGAGCATTGAAAAAAGCATATTTATTTGAATGCACCAAAAAAGAAAGGATTGTATTTTTGTCTTTTTCGATGTGACATTTTGGACAAAGGTTGAAAATGTTGATCTAATGTTTGTGTTGCACTGCTGTCTCGTGAAAAAACAACAAAATTTACAGATAAAGCTGCACTCTGTAACTTTTCCTGACCTGCTTGTCTCTATAGAGATGTTATCACTTTGCCTGGAATGCCCCACAGTATGGCATTAAACGTCTCTATCTTATATTCAAATACAGATGTTTTTATTGTTAAGAAAAAACCTTAAAAAACATGGACTCTTACCCTGAGTGAATCGCCTCTCCACAGATCTGACTTGTAACTTGGATAACCTTAATGCCATACAGTGGAACATTCTGGGCAAAGCAGTAACATCTCCGTGGAGACAAGCAGGTGGCAGACGCTCCCTGAGAAAAGTTACACAATGCATCTTTAAAATGCAAAAAGATGAATATTTTTGTATTTTATCACCAGAACTTAAACTTCAAACATTCAATCCAGTGAAGTTCTGTAAATACAAAACTCTCCCATATCATTTTTAATGTTGACATAATATTTGGTTTAAAGGCAAAAAAATTCAAGACTATTCAAAATGTATTCATATTTTACATATAGCAAATCTTTTATTAACCTCAAAATATGTAAATTGGGCACATTTCAAATTATTATCTAAGCCTACCGACTGCTACACAACTTGAGTTTATAATTAAAAGCCAAAACTTAAAGTGGAACTAAACACTAAATCTACTTTTTTCACTGCAAAACTGTGTATACGATGTCTTAATAGCATTATCTACGACTACTACTACTACTAGTCATTTTTTGGGGGCAATTTTAGTGCCAACATGTAAAAAAAAAACGCCTAAATCTGACCTTGTGCAGCCTTCACTGGCCTCTGCAATTCCAAGTACTATATGACATCACACAGGACTGCCCTGATCACAGCCAGGTGTTTCTGATTACAGACACGTGGCTGCAAGGGCGGAGTTTGAAGTGTGGATACCTGTTGGAGCGGGGTTTAGGTGTTTAGTTCCACTTTAAGGCTATAACTTAAGATATTGCATGTAGGCTTGTATTTACAATTTCACTTTTAAATTTCAAAGAGACAGACGTTCGTGTATTTATTTGTGTTGTAGAAAGCTTGTACATATTAGTGAATGGGGACTCCAAGTTAAACCACTATCGATTTAACATTACCACTATTCCCACTGACAAATCAGCAAAAATCACCCAAAAATAGCCATAGAATCATATCGTTACCATATTTTTGTTTTAATTTAGATTTTTCTTTTTTCAGATTCATATTCTTTTTTCCAAAACCAGTGAAAATGGACCAATGTACATAAATGATGCCAAATTAAGGCGTTGTAAATAGGGGCCTTGTTTTTGTATTGTGAGATTTTAACCTGTGGAAATTAGAATCTAAAACTGGAAAAATTTGGGGTAAAATTTTGGTTGGGTTTGGAAAATTTGTTCGAGGGAGGGTTTTAAAATTGTAAAGATGCCAAGACCACAAAATTATGATTCTAGTTTAAATGAATGGATAATGATTGGTTATTCAAATGTCAAATCAATGTATTTGCCTAATATGATTTAAGTGTGCACAGCTATGACCAACATTGACAGTTAAAATGATAAAAAATTAATGTTTTTTATTAAAAAAAAAAAGATCTCTAAACCTAATTAGTAAAATAACCTATTCAGACGCCGTTACAAGAGAACCTGTTGTAAACCAGGCCTAAACCAGGACTTAACCAGATCTAAAAAATGGTCTAAACCAGGACTAGATCAGGACTTAACCAGGACCATGAATGCAACCTAGTATTTAAACAATATCCCCTGTCAGAATAAACCATTTCGATATTGTCCATTCATTTAAAGCAGTTCTTGTTTTGTGGTCTTGGCCTTGTACAGTACTGCATGTCTCTCATATATCTCTGTATCGTAGAATAGTCCGTAGAGTAGTAACAGCAAAATATTAAAAAATGCATCAGCAAAAACTTGTGTCTTTTGATTTTTTTTAATAGCTTTTACGGAAATTTGAAAGAAAGTAAATACTGTCCTCACTGTTGATCCGTTAATTTCAGTATTTAAATTACTCACAACTGAAAACACTTTGAGCCACATTTGAATAGTTGTAGTTAAGAATTTTTAAAAGCTTCGATTATTTAAAGCCCCAGTTTGTTTTAGTCACAAATTGACTATAAAAGCATGTTGTCTTTTTAATTTTGGTTGTTTTTATTGCACTGAAAAACTGAAAACACACATGTCCTTACAGTGAGTGGGCTTGCATCTCCACAAACCTGACTCTTACTTGACCTGCTTGTTTCCATGGAAGTGTTGTTCCTTTGGCTATACTAGTCTACAGTATGGCATAAAGCATCTATCTCCATGGAGAATGTTCCAAAGTATGGTTTTAACTTTTTATTTTCATGGAATCACGCAGGCAACGTGGTACCTCCAGAAAGTTACACACTGTACCTTTAATGTAATATAACATCAGAGCAAAATGTCCTCGTGTCTCCATGGGGTCTTATTCTGTGTAAAAGCTGTTAACCCTGTAGGTTAGACCTCTACTAACATGTTCTAAAATACATGGGATTCTTGGATGAGTTCAGCAGTTCACTTCTTGTCCAAATAATGAACAGTTTTTAGCTAAAATGTTTAAGTATAATTTCCTTCCGTATCTCGTAGGCTTTGTGGTCTCTGTCCTCTGGGTTTTCCTGGACTCTTTCGGGGGGCTCTCGAGGGTCTGTTCTTTCTAAAGTCCAAGCATCGAGTCCAGACTGAAGTGATGCGTTATGTAAAACACAACAGGCCAATATAATAGACGAGCTTCTCTCTGGTGAATACTGGAATCATAAGAAAAATGCATGCAGATGTGGTTAGTACTTAGTTATTTATTTGAGAAATTGCACTATTGAGAGTTGCATACTTTTACTCCTACTTGAATAATAGTTTGTATGATTTTTTTTAGTAAAAATTTTGGTTACACCCACTGTGAGTAAGTCTACAAGTGGCCAAAGCATCATGTTGATTTATGTTTCTCTCTTTTCAAATTTTTGTGGTCTATCCTTTGATTGTCATTTCTTGGACTTTTACTTGAATAACATTACTTTAATCTGTTTATTTTAGTACAATTCTTGGCTACAAATTTTGGCTACTCTAGCCACCTCTGAATGAATTATAATTTTGTGTTAATAGTTAATACACAAACAAAACAACATAGAAAATATTTGAATTACGAAAATAATTAAATAAATAATGCTCAAAATTTCATTGCTAAAAAACACGACTATTCTGAGTCTAAACCTAAACAAGAAATTTAAAAAAAATGTATAGACTTTACCTGTAGATATCCCTTGCTGCTGTCCAGACACTTAAAGCGTGTCTGTATGGCTCTGAAGGTCCGGTCTACGATCTCGTGTGTTGTGGTGTGAGACAGATTGTACCGGAAATCTGCAGGGCATTCTGGGTAATCCACTGGAGTCATCAGCCATTTCCTCAAAGGGTACCTGCTGTCACCTGAGAGAGTACGTCAGTAAGTTAGACTAAAAGAAATTAGTAGCAAATGGGATATGAATCATAATAAAATGTTTGTCACCCCCGTAATAAATACTGCCCACTGCAGACCAGGTCTAAACAAGAAAAACTTCTTATGTGGATGGAAAAAGACCGAACTGTTACTGAACTGTGTATATGATGTTGTAATAGCATTATTTACAGTTCATAGTCATTTTTGGCCATTTTAGTCCAAACTAGGTAAATCTGCAGCTTTCTGGTCAAAAGATCTAAGTTGCTACCTCCAGTGGTCATTGCAATTTCAAGTACTATGTGACATCACACAGGACTGCCCCGATTAAAGCCAGGTGATCTGATTACCATCACCTGGCTGCAGGGGCGGAGTTTGAAGTGTGGATATCTATTATTGTTACCAGTTCTTATAACTCCAGACCTCACACCACCTTCCCAGTTTAGCAGCTCTATTTGAAACGTGGTTGTGGGTGGAGGCGTTTAGTCCCATTTGAAGCATCTCATTGACAATTAGAAAAGGCGGAATCTCAATTTAAATCCAATCACCTGTCCAGCCGTATCATGATGCATGACTACTCACCGAGCAGCCACCCTTGGTCGAGATCCTCCATAGTTTTGTAGAGCGCTGATCGTTGCAGCACATCGAAGTCCCTCAAAGCTCCGGGCCAGTGCGTCTCTGCACTGAGGAGCAGCCCCCTGGAGTCACACACCAGCTGCACCCCGACCGAGTGGAGCCCCTTCTTATTCACATACGACTGGTCCTCACTGTTCGGAGCTTTGATCGCCACCTGCACATTCAAGACGAGGGGAAAGTAACAGGGCTGAACATTTTGGGAAAAATATCTAATTACAATTTTTTCTGACAAGCATTGGGATAATGATTAGATTTGTTTCAATCTGTTCAAAGTTCATGTCCAGAAGAATTTACAAACAGACAATAAACTAATAAAGGTATCACATTTAAGAACATGTTTGTAAAGACCTAAACTACAGGGTTAGCAATTATTTCTGCTGAATTAGGCAGGAAATTTTGCTGTTTGTGGAGAATTGATGATTGGACATTTACCAATTACATCCATTCAAATTGCAATTTTGATTACATTTCACTTCATTTTGCAACCCTAAAAGGTAAAATTTGTTTCTTTTCTGATTGCACAAACCTGAACAAAATCGAGGACCCCGATGACTCCAGGAAAACCAGCCACTCTCTCAAACATCTCCAAGGACTGCTCTTTACTGGACTCATCTCTGTGTTAAAACAAAATATCATCCATTATTACCACCTCTCTACTACTATCCCCTGTGTGTCAGATGTCCTCCCATCCTTCTGTTCATAATTCTAACAAACAACTATAAGCAGCAATTTGTTCACTGTTGTACATGGACTTTTCAATCCACCAGTTACCTGAAAAAAGAGATGAAGTGAGGAGCCTTTTCCACCAGTGCTTTGGTCACATTGGACACACATCTGGACATAGAGGCTTGGCTGATCCCAATCGTGTCGCCCATTGAAGTTTGATACGAGCCCGAAGTGTAAAACCCTAACGCAGCCATAACCTGCACCTCAGGACTGATCGCTCTGGATCTCTGAGTACGACGTGAAAGACTCTGAAATATACACGAGAATAATACAAGAAGAGAGAAAACCAAGATTCTTCAGTAAATAAAAATAGATGTTTTTTTAAGATGCTATAAAAAGATACCCCAAATTATATTAAATACAATTATTAAAATGTGGATCGCTTGTCCCACCATAGTCTTAGTATAAACCAGTGGGAAACACTGCAACTAAGACAAAAACTATTTAGCATTGCCGTCAGTAGTAATAATGCCTCATGACCATTTTTAGTGTTCAAATTTGTAATGATCTTAATTCACATGTAATATAAGCTTAGATACATAAAACAATATTAATAAAAAAAATGTATCTAATTAATTTTTTATGAAAGGGAGGGATATTAATGACAGCAGGTATGTCAATGTTTTTATTTTGAATATTATGAGATAATTTTTTACAATTGTAACATTTATTGACACAATGGGGAAAAAAAAAAATACTCAAAATAAAATAATATTAATAAAAATTACAATAGGGCCATGGTTTGATGAATTCATAAAACAACATTAAGTAACATTACAAGCCTTTTACCTTCAGTAAAGGTAAAGAGTAGACTAGAACATGATAAATTGTGTATAATAAAATCGTATTACAACACAGCAAAATCTTCCTGATTGTTCATAAATAATGTTTATAGATATATTCATTTACCATATAAAATACTTACTTCTCTTAATAGCGCCACCAAATACAGTATGAATGTCTTGGGAAAGCCAAAATGAGTGATTAGAAAGTGATCAGACACAGAATCCAGGTCGAATCGGTCCATGGTCTTCTGCCCTCGTCCATGGAGCAGCAGATCACAGTCCAGGATGGCGATCGAGATGGCCATCCTTACAAATCTACAACAGTGTAATAAAGATAATTATAGTGGCAAACACACTAAAATCTACATTTATAGTAATGACGTATTTATATTGTTGCCAGGCTATCTATTCTATATTTTAGAGTCGATTGGATTACTTAATATAGCCCCCCGAATACCCAAGTCATTATATCTCTGGTAAAGTCTTAAAAATGCATATAAATTAAAAAATATATATATATTGCAGCTAATGTTATCATGAAATGAATAGGCTACTTACCTACAGCACTGTAAATTATGAGTAATTGCTCAGAATCAATATATGCATAGGATTACACATTTATCAAAGTTTGTGTAATTTATGATTGGTCATTGCAACATATAATTTTACATTTGTGCGCTTAGAAAAGAAGAACTAGTTGCGAGATTGAGAAGAATGCAAGTAGCTGGCTAGTGGCTAACAACCAAAACAAACACGAGGTAAAACTACCTAGCTGTACGCATCCGCAGATTCAACAAAATACACCAGTCTGATTAATGCGTTAATAATGTCTGTTTTAATTTAATATGCTGCTTCAGCATATTAAAATATTTTATACATATTTAAAAAGCAATATGTTCACTTTTAAATAAAATTGCGCTAAAACATATTGAAAGTGCTCACGTGAACGTTACGCCACCCAAACAAACAGAAGATAAACAGTGCAGTGGCTCGGCTGCAGATGTCGATGTGTTAAATGTGTCATTTTAAACGTATAAATTCATACGTTATTCGTTGTTGAATGTAAGCTGTTTTGTACGCCTTCATACCCCACTAGACCTACACTAACAAGGAAATATCTAATGTAAGTACTCGTATTTTTTCTTTGGAGTAAAATGCGTGTGTGTTAGCTTGTGGCGTTAGCAGCAGAGGCTAGCGTTCGGACTAATGACTCACCTTTAGCGACCACGTCTATTTCACAGAGAAAATCGTAGAAACTCTTTTAAAAATACAATTAGTGCCCTTCTATATGACGTTTTGTGTATTTTAAGGCAGTTGTCATTGTTGTTGTAAAGAAATTTAACCCCAAAAATATGATCCACGTGAATGTGGCGATGCCCTTGGCCTGTTTGCTATTGTTTTTATTATATCCTCAAACAACTATAATAACTACTATAATACTACGTTTAATACTGCACAAATAATGCTGTAATTTTGTATTTTTATTTAAAGTGTAGATGCAATGTTTTTGATCTCACTCCTCAGTCTTTTGTAAATCATATACTGCACAATGAGCTATTTTTAACTATATTTAACTATTCTGTATGTTTGTTTCAGGTTCTGGTTACATCATGGACAGTGACTTAAGTCCACAGGATAAAAAAGATCTGGACAAATTCATCAAGTTTTTTGCTTTGAAGGTGTGTGTGTATAATAATTGTTTTATAAAATGTTTATTCAATTGAAATAGGGTTTTCAAAAGTATAAAAAATCAGGTAGTAATATATACTAATCTAGATAATCATTTGAGGAAGTATCGATTCTGAAAAAAATCACAGGACAAAATTTGAGCTTGAGCTTTCCTGAACAGTTGTGGTATTGTCGATCCCTTAGCATCGAAATGGAGTTTGAAATGTTCATATCGTAACACTAATTTCAAATGCAAGTAACCAATAAATGTATTTTATTTTTTGCATTATTCATTTCTAGACTGTCCAAGTAATAGTCCAAGCGCGACTTGGGGAGAAGATATGCACTCACTCATCTTCGTCACCAACAGGTTCAGATTGGGTAAGTTGCTTTGAACAGTTAGTGTGTTGATATATAGTCCTATATCTAGCATTTGTTACAATATTTGTATATTATTTTTTCTAACAGTTCAATTTAGCCATCAAAGACATCCCAGAGGTGACCCATGAAGCTAAAAAGGCTTTGGCCGGACAGCTCCCCGGCATTGGGCGCTCCATGTGTGTGGAGATTTCTCTAAAAACATCAGAGGTATAATATTTTACCAGTATTTTAGATCTACTAATACAACTACTACTATGACTACACCAACTACAACTACAGCAACTATCACTACTATGACTACTACCACCACTACTTCTACTGCTACTACTGTTAATAAGATATGAAAATATACACAAAAATCACAAAACTTGTAACAATATCAATATTTATTAAAACACAATAATAATTTAGTTTGTTTTTAAACCAAAGACATTTTATAATTTTAATTTGTACCAAGAAACACAACACTGGACTCAAAATGGGCCTTAATACTAACAACTCAAACAAGGTGTGAATAATCCCTAAACAAGGTGTGAATTGAAATTGAACCAGGACCGAACCAGGACCGAACCAAGGATAACCCAGGATTAAACTGCGACTAAACCGGGACTGAACCAGGGACTGAATCAGGAATAAACATCTGTATAATTATTTGCTACTATTTTTCCAGGGTGACTCTATGGAGCTGGAGACGTGGTGTTTAGAAATGAATGAAAAGTGAGTACTTTTTTGCTGTTCATAACTAATATAAATATATAATTTATGGGATGGTCTTATAATAATTGTCTTCTCCGGTCTTCCAGATGTGACAAGGACATTAAGGTTTCCTACACTGTCTATAATCGTCTCTCTGTGCTCCTGAAGTCACTATTGGCCATCACCAGAGTCACGCCTGCTTACAAACTTTCCAGAAAGCAGGGCCATGACTATGTTATATTATATAGGTGAGTGGACTTTGTAAAGTATTATTTTAGAAAACACCTTATACCTTGGACCTTATCATTTACTTTTTAAAATTGCAAATACATTCAGTAGACCAGTAACAGACCACTATTTTGAGTTATTGTATTATGTATTTGATCTTAAAAATGAATAAATGTAAAATTTGTAATACTAAACCAAGCAGCATACTGACAGTGTTGCAAATAATACATAAGACTTGGATTGCAATTAAATGTTTAAATCTACCCTATCTCCCCTTTTTTGTTAACATATGCTTCTTAACCTAATAATGTAATACAACTTATCAACTTAGTTTTAATAAATAATAATGTATATATGTTGTTTTTTTTCATAGAATCTATTTTGGTGAAGTACAGCTCAGTGGATTAGGAGAAGGTAAGGCTGTATTGTGGTGAGCATTTGTTTATCATTCAAATATTCTTGATAATTCACTAAAATGTCTTATTTTTCATATTTTGTTTCAGGGTTTCAGACAGTGAGAGTTGGCATTGTGGGGACTCCAGTCGGCACAGTTACCCTCTCCTGTGCCTATCGCACAAACCTAGCATTTATGTCCAGTCGGTAAGCCACAAATACGATTGCATGATATTTAAAAAAAACACATCAATACATGCACTCTAGACTCTAGACTCTTTGTTCTTTTTGCAATTTTGCCCATTTCTACAATTATGGCCCCAAGTAGCAACAATTAGAAATGTAACTTGTAGGAAGAAACGGTTTTACCTCACTGGCAAAAAGAGAGAGATAACTATCTTCAAATCTCGTTCCTGTGTGGCTAAAATATTCCACTGCATGGTTTTAACTGGTCTGTTTCCATGGAATAATGCAAGTGATGTGCCACCTTCAAAAAGTTACCCAGTGCTGCTTTAAGTAAAAAATACTAGAATATTAACTTCCTGAACTGAACATTCTCACTCTGTTTCAACTTGATGCCTTGTCCAAATTATGTTAAAAAAAAAATAAAAAAATAAATAATACATTTAATTTGCCAATGTTAATGTTAATGTTCATCTGCAGACAGTTTGAGCGGTCGGCTCCGATCATGGGGATCATCGTGGATCATTTTGTGGATGGTTCATGTGGTCAGAGACCAGTGACAATGGGACAGCCCTGCAACTACAGGTACCACATACAAAATACACAAAACAATATTAATATGAATCAATATTAAGGGACTTTTTTCAGCATACTCAACAATAATTGTACAGATCCAACCAGTCATAATTGGTCTACTATTAGTGCAGTATAGCATTAAACTAATTACTGATCTGGTACAAATTGATCTAGACTGGGCCCAAGCCAGGACTTAACCAGGAGTTAACGATGACTTAAC
Source organism: Periophthalmus modestus (assembly GCA_019594935.1). Classification (NCBI taxonomy): domain Eukaryota; kingdom Metazoa; phylum Chordata; class Actinopteri; order Gobiiformes; family Gobiidae; genus Periophthalmus; species Periophthalmus modestus. The sequence continues at coordinate 7,974,694 of JAIEZT010000198.1, forward strand.
CAGGACTTAACCAGGACTTAACCAGGAGTTAAACGATTTAAGAGAATGATGCTGTTTTGTATGCAAGTGTTCCCTCTGCTGATCAGGCGCTTTTAAAACTGCAACAAGATTTTAATGAAATCCAAAATTCCCTCATAAATCTTAAACTGTCTGTTGAATGCAAATAAAACTAAGCATATGATTTTTTTCTAAAAAAAAACATTTAGTAATGTGCAAGCTACAAATCTTTATACACTAAATGGTATCTCCATTGTAAGACTTGACACTTATAAATATCTTGGAATTTGGCTTTATAAAAACTTATCCTTTAATAACATATTTCAGAATTATTTATTAGTTTAAAATCTAAATGATCATTTTATTACAGAAAAAATATTGTATTCCAATAAATTACAGAAAAGAAATAGTGCAAACAACTTTCCTCTCCATGTTGGAATATGGGGATGTGTTGTACATTCAGACTTCAGCCTTTACTTTGAAACTGTTGAACCCGCTCTGTCACTCTGCCCTTCGTTTTATTAGAGGTGATGGATTTGAAACTCATCACTGTTTTCTCTGTGAAAAAGTGAGGCCAAAACTGCCAGAATCCCTCACCTGCTTGTTAATGTTTGATACTGGAACATTTAACACCTGATGACATGACTGCATAAGTCTAAGGACTAGCCACACCAAAACTGAGATGAGAAAGAGGACATTTAGCTGTTTTGCTTCACAAAAATGGAACATACTCCAAGGAAAGGCAAAACTAGACTCGTTGAGTTGTTGGTGACACAATCGAAATTTAATAATCTGATAACAAATTTTTATACACACTCCTGCTCCTGTTTTTAATTTTTTATATGAACTTGCTTGTGTTTTTTTTTTTTCTCTGTTTGTATTGTATTTTAAACAGGGTGCCCATGAAAAAGAGATCCCGAGTGCTCTCATAGGGTTCCCTTGTATGTATAAATAAGTAAATACACTAATCTAACTAACTAGGACTTAACCAAGACTAGATCAGGACTGAACCATGCAAATGTAGGACTTGTTCTCAGCAATCACCAGAAATCTGTCTACCAATGGTTAATCATGCTTCTCTCCCTCGCTTTCTCCCCTCTCTCTGCCTCATTTTCTCTTTCTCCTCTTCTTTCTCTTATTCTCACTTTCTTTTCCACTCTCTCTCCTTTCTCAGACCTCCAGACGATGAAGACACTGGACCATTCCCTGGGGTCCAGGATTCACAGGAGGTCTGCACCACCTCCTTCTCCACCTCTCCTCCCTCACAGGTACAAATCACTTCACTTTTGATTATGTATACTGACAAAGAAGACGTTGAACTTTGTGCCTGTTTTTGTTTTATGTGGATAGGTCCAGTATTTACAGAAATATTAACCATAAACCAGATCAACAAATCTGCAGTAAAATCAAAGGCAAATTCTACCATAGAATTTTATCCTGCCAATGTTGTGTAGCCACATGGACCCAAACTCTCAAAATATATAAGGTTAATTCAACAGAGTATATCTAACAACTAGTTAGTTTAGGTTTTTAAATTTCCTAGCACCTGGGGGTGCACTGTGTATCTTTTCTGGCGGGAGTCTGCCACCTGCGTATCTCCACTCAACTGTTTTGCTTTGCTTGGAGCATTCTACAGTATGTCATTTCACTTGTCTATTTGCATATATTTATAAGAGTTTTTTTTGGTTTGCTTTTTCTTTTAAAAAAATACCTATCTACAGATATTACATTTTATTGTTAGCAGGGTCACTTCTCCACAGACCTGACCTGTAACTTGGCCTGTAGGCATCGTGCTTGATTCCATAGACACATATACGTTTAATGATATACTGTAGAACAATTCCAGTTAAATAATTAACATTTAAATGGAGACAACCCGGGTGGTGGCCCTCCACTCAAAAAAATGACATGCTGCACATTTGGGTCATAGTTTATTATAATATGAACGAGCAGTTTTTATTGGGTCTTACAACAGTGACAAAGGCTTAAACTTAAATCCCTGTTCCAGCTTTACTTCCTTCTTACTGTTACTGTTTCTCACTGTCGACCTGTGATTTCTCTTTCTCTTTTTTTCTTCTTTTATTTTGTTATAAAAACATTTCCTGTCACAAAAGTGCGTCTGTACCCTGAGTCCGTCTCCCTCCAAACTGTCTAAGCCCCTCCCCCTGGACAGTCTCCCGCTCCCTTTGGCTCCTGGACTTGTCACTCACAACAATGTGAGTCCCTCCCCTGTGTGATGTGATGGAACTTTACCTCCTTCCATGTTTTAGGATTCACTATGTAACTTTTTGGGTGGGGAATCTGTATCCTACTTGTTTCTATGGAGATTTTATTAAGCTTTTATTGCTTAAGTGGAACTAAACACCTAAACTCCGCCCACACCCACATTTCAGATAGAGGTGAAGGACTAAAGGGGACCGGAAGGGGTGACAAGTGGCAGGGTTTGAGGTATAATGAACAGTGTGATTGGTTTAATCGGTGTTCACACTTGCAGCCAAGTGTTTGTGATCAGACACACCTGGCAGTCCTGTGTGATGTTACATAATACTTGAAATTGCAGAGGGCATTGAAGGCAGCACACACTTGGATTTAGGTGTTTTTGACCAGAAAACTGCAAATTTACCTAGTTTGTACCAAAATTGCCCCAAAAAAGGACTTGGAACCGCAGGTGTTGCAAAAAAAAACACCACATACACAGTTTAGTAGCAATAAAGTGGATTAAGTGTTTAGTTCCACTAAATTCACACATATTCCACATATTCTTACTGTAAGTGTGCTCACTTCTCCACAGATCTGACTTGTAACTTGGCCTGTTTGTCTTTGTTTACTCTCCACCATAAATGTTGCATAGTGCATCATTAAATACACCATGTTTGATTTTTCTTTTAAAGTCACATCAAGTCAAATGTGTCTTGATATTTTTGCAGTTTATCTCTAAACCTGTTTGTAAATGTCTTTTACAACAAGTATCGCACAAAACATGAATTGACTTTAAAATTATCCACAAAAATGCAAAAATATCACAGTGTAATTTTCTTAATGAGGATATAAAGCAAGTTCAGCATCTTTTTTGATAGTATCTTAAATAGACAATACATGAAATATTCTAAAATGCATTACTACATGAAGCTAGTTATAATCAGGGATGCGCCGATACCAGTATTGATATTGGTGCAGATACTGGAAAATTGTATGGATTGGGTATCGATTCCCTATCTTTCGATACTGATCCGATACTGACATTAGCCATTTTGAGAATTCACATTTTTAACAATTTCAACCCAGTAAATACTGAGATGTGATATGTGATTTTAAAGCTTAGAGCGTACAGAAGTCAATTACTGAGTCAATCAGTGTATGAATAATATTATTAAGGAAAGTAATCTAATATTGGTTGATATTGGGTAGATTTCCAAATCCCACATATTGATATTGGTGTCAAAACAGAAAAAGATGGATTGGTGCATCCGTAGTTATAATGCATGCTACGTGTTAATATCTAGTTTTATTTTGCTTTTATTTAACCTTTGCTAAAGGACAGATTTTTACTTGTTTTTTAATGTTTTCTTTGTAGATGTACAGTTCCCGATTGTGTTGTCAGCCTCCGATCATAACAGGCCCAGAGCTATGTCACCCCAATGCCACCAACCAGGTAACAACCCCTCAGGTATTTACAATAATTAAAACAACTGAGGTACCGTATGTAGCCTGCACTCTTACAACTTTTTTTACTAGAATCACAACTGAACCTGTGTTGCCAGAGCCTTGACTTGCAGATATACACATAATAGTTTGTTTCATTGTCAGTTTATGGACAGGCTCGTGTGAAAGATCAGAACTACCAGAATTCACTCACTGAGCTGTAGAGGCTGCACTAGCACTGATTCATGATTGGCTGCAGGTGCTGGGGTTTAGGTAGTGACCATTCAGATCAGAGAGAGTCCTTTTTTGGCTTAAACTGGATTTCAGAATTGAAACTGGCAACCCAAACAAGAGACTCATGTGAGGCTCATTCTACTCTCTGATTGGATAATCATCTTGAGAAATAAAACACCAAATTTACAACTTGGCATCATGACCAATGTTTTTTTTAATTAAGAATAAATCAGCATTAGAATTGTTATCAGTAAAAGCTTTATTTGATGTGAACATGTTTATGTCGTATTTTGGGGCTCTGTCTGGTCATGTTTATGAAATCTAAAATCAAAATCTTACACACAGTTCATTTAATGTGCAGGTGATGCATGCTGGGAAAGAGGGCACAGTCGTGCTGTTGCCGACACAAACACAAGAAGCTCATCTGACAGTGGAGCAGACGCACAATACCTCCACCAGCAGGTAATCCCATCATTATTATTGTTACACCAGTGAAAACACAGATAACACCAGACATGCTGTTTTTCTAAAGATTTTCTGATCCTTTTTTCCTGTGTGCAGTGGTGATGAGGAGGGTCTGAGTCACAGTGGAGATGGTCGAAGTGTGTCTCCTTCGGATCCAGTCGAGTCTTTGTCAAATTTCACCAGAAAGGTCGGAGCGTTCGTGAATAAACCCAACGCACAGGTAATGAACAGGGATAGGTGGAAAAATACAGCTGATAAATGAATCGGCAAACAGCAAAATGACACGTGGACATAACTCACGGTGACAGTGGCAAATGATCCGGTTCTTAATGTGACTGTGTTTGCTCTGCAGTTGACAGCAGCCAGTCTGGACCTGCCGTTTGCGGCCTTTGCTCCCAGAGGTTTAGATGCTGAGGAGAATGACAGAATGGTATGATTTAAACCTCTTTAAACTGTACCTATGTAGTATCTATATCAGCAGGAGTGGTTATGTTTTCTTGAGGGCCATATTTAAATTTAGTCATGAGGTAGAAGGCTGTACCAACACAATCACTGGTGCAACAAATGCTAATAAGCAAATGTATGTAAAATGTAGACTAATTTTATCCTTTACTATGCTTTTTTTGTATAGTCATTATCAAAAACAGGTGGGGGGCCAGATTTAAAGAGGCCAAATCCCTGTGTGTATTTGAATGTGTTGTTTATGTCACAGGTGCAGCCCCCAGACTCCCCCTCCTGCCCCTCCCCTCTCCAGGGCAGTCTGCACTCACAGGGTTCAGAGGGGTCAGGACCACAGGACGACTTCGTCATGGTTGACTTTGTACGAGACACAGTATTTTCATGTTTCACTTTGCACTGCTTTTACCTTTGACCTTTACCTAATCACACATGTATTACGAATGCGCTCATGTCTAAACACACTTATATGTCACTGTTCCAGAGGCCGGCGTTCTCCAAAGACGACCTGTTGCCGATGGACCTGGGCACGTTCTACAGAGAGTTTCAGAACCCTCCTCAGCTCGCCTCGCTGTCGCTCCACATCAGCTCACAGTCTATGGCCGACGACCTGGTCAGTCCTTACTGTCACTTATAACCAACTACTATTCATTTAACTCATTCTGACGGCGGGGAAAGTTGTAGTACTGCTTTAACAGATACAAGCAAAACATGAATAATTTTCTATTTATGTGCTAAAAAGTACTTAAAGGTGCTGTACCTGATTTTTACTTAACTAAACAGACCTAGTTCATTTTAAACCATTTGTAGTGGTCCAAAGTTATTCCTCATTTACCTTATGTATTCAGAGCTTCCTAATTATTCACCGCGATGAGTTTTACAATCATGACAACTAGCATGCTAACCGCACACCTGGATTGATTGATTCCTGACAATAAAACATAGACGCAGCAGCAGACATATTTTGACCTCAAGAGCTACTTACACAGTATAGCTGTTCTGGGGAAAGACACTTTTTGGTCAAATACACGGGAAGTGGAAGTTTGGAAATAGTGAATTTTAAAAGAGAGTTAAGATGAGTCTGTACAATTGAACTCACATTGTGTAATTTCACACTGATATGTCACGGGCTAGCAGTAAAACAGAGCTGTTCGATGTAGCTAATCCTCTGTTCTCTTCTCTTCAGGACTCTTTACCTGAAAAACTCGCCGTCTACGAGAAGAACATGGACGAGTTTGATGCTTTTGTCGATATGCTGCAGTAACTCAATAAAACCTGGACTGAAAAATAAAATCTCAGAATAGTGAAGATTCAGGAAGCTCCCAGAGACAAGGTGAAGTTAGTACAAAAATCAAACACTAAATCTTATAGTAGCTCCATTGTAAATATCCAGTCAACTTAAACAAATGCACAAGTTACTTTCCAGCAGGTATATGATCACTGAAGGATTTTAATACATCTATAAATACCCTCTCAGCTGCACACTAGAAGTATAGAGTTACGTGTGATGTCATTTCTGGGTCCATCACCTGACTGAAAACACACAGTGTTCAATCAATGCTATAAAATTTATAAGCGGGTCTCTATAGTTATTAAAACTGACAAAAGTGTACGAGGGAGGTTGCGGTATGAAGCTAGGCTAAGATAGCGTTAGCAGTGACCTGTGTTATGCTAGATAATTACTACATTATTTACATATTTGATACAATTTGTCTCTTGTTTGATAAATAAGCAACAAAAACGAAGCTTGAAATCAGCGGTGAAGTTTCTGGTTGGACCTTGAAGTGACGTCACACTTAACATTTCTATAGAAACAATTACCAGATTTAAATTTTAAATGTTTGAATTTTTATTTTGGCCATTATTCATGCTAAAATAACTTTCAATTTAGTCACATAATTCAAATTTTCTTTCAAGTAAAATGTGTAAAATTATGTTTTGAACCAAAATTTGAAAATTCTGTACAAAAAAGTGGCAAAAATTCTGTTAAAATTTAGACATTTAAAATATTCCATATAGATTTTTTTCCTTATTAATGGGAAGTACTCTGTGGAGCTCAACAGTGACCACCCACTCCAGAAGTAAATTTTACATTCATTCATTTCCCAGAGACTTTTCGAAAAATTCAAATATTATGAGTTGAAAGACATGACACAGTTACATGCTAATATCCATAACACGGTTGTTTTAAGTCCAAAAAGCGCATTTAAAACTCAAGATCAGGTGAAATGTTTTAATAGCTTAGCGGTTTATAAAGGATCCCAAACAGATTTTAGATACAATTATAAATCTTGTGGTCATTGGTTACCACAGAGCTGATTAACCCTGAGTGAGATTTCAAACTTGTAATATCATTTTTTTTCAGAAAGTCTATGGGAAAAATGAATGAGAAATTTACCTCTGGCACCTGGGCGTTCACTGTCGAGCTCCATTCAATCTTAATATTAAATTAACGTCACCATACTAATGTTATTATTTATGATTAGGAGTATCAATATTTGGATAACTTATGTTTTTGACAATATAATACAGTTTAAATTAGGGTACGATAACATGACTTGCCATCCAACTCTTTGATTTCAAGAGTTATAGATTAAAGTGCATATGACAGAGCGCTAATTTCACTAAAACCTAATTATATTTAAGATTTTACTTATTAAATCTTGTTTTTTTTGTGTGAAGTTTATAATTTTTATGTCAGAAAAATGCCTTCCTTGTGCGTACATTTTCCCTGGATGTATATTTCTGTGTCGATGCCATAGGTAGAGGGAGTCTGTTTAAGAGCTCACTGCTACTTCTTGTATTTTTTTTTACACTTAATGACGTAAAACTATGATAAGGGCGACAGTAGCTCAGTAGGTTGAGTGTTTGTCCACTGATCCGAAGGTTGGCGGTTCAAATCCGCTCTCTACATGAATATCATTGGTTGAGTGGTTAGATCCACTGACTCGAAGGTTGGCGGTGCAATTCCAGCCCTCACAGATGAATGCTGTCGTTGTGTCCTTGGGCAAGACACTTAACCCACCTCGCCCCCAGTGTCTGCGTACAACTGGTGTATGAATGTGTGTGTGGATGGGTGACTGGTTCCTTGTTGTAAAGCGCTTTGAGTGCCTTGAAGGTGGAAAAGCGCTATATAAAGATGTGACCATTTACCATTTACCATAAATATTGACCACTGGTACTATCCCCCCAAACCAAGTCAGAATTAGAAAAACATGAAAACCTGTCATATGCACTTTAACTTCACTTCACAATCCCTTGCCTAAATAAAATCAATCTTTGAATATTTTTTGCCAAACGATTTTAATTTCTGCAACAAAATTTTAAATTCTAAAATCAGAATCTTAATGTCGTGATTCCCAGCTGGTATGGGAGTTCATAAGAGGAAGACTGATTTTAGGCAAACATAACCATCTATGTTTAAAATATTTTTCATTTGTCAATTTAGAAGCAATCAAGTTTTGAAAATACTGTTTAAAGAACCCATATTACGCCATTTTCTGATATGTGTTATGTTATTTCTTCATCGCAGACAGACCTGGAGTTGTGTTTTGTTTCATTCACACATGTTTAACACACAAACCCTGCAGATTTAGGCTGAATTCTTCTCTCAAACAGAAAACACTGTTCCACCTTGTGATGTCTATTGAAAAGGTAAATCATTAGGTGGAACAGAGCATTTTTGAAGCTTGGAGATGTAGACAAAGGATTAAACAGATGTGAATGAAACAAAACTAATCCAGGTATGTTTTTGAGGCCATCTTAACATCGCTTAAAGCTCAAGAGTCAATTTTGCGTAATATAGGAACTTTAAAAAATATGATTCACCAACTCAAGCCAAAACATGCTTCAATTTCAGTAAAAAATACTGTGTACATTTTCCATCTTCCCCACTATAAACATGTATATTTTTGTAAAAAGGTAGAGAATTATTGCCAACTCGAGCTTCATAATTCACGACTGTTTGGTTAAAGCTTTTACTGTTTAAATTCAATAAAGCATGACTGGTCTACCCTGAATATGTTAAACTGATTCTTTCCATTGTTAAAATAGTGATAAGATTAATCAATTACGGGCTTTGTTGCCGGGCAGACTACAAGATTCCCTCAGTGTTTTGAGTCAAATCAGACACTGGGTTTGAGAGTTTTTACCTTGACGTGTTTTTGTAGAAATAACTCAAATTAGCTTTAACCCCATTAAAGTTGCACAAAAAACTTTCTGGTGCAGTGTTCGCCACCTGCTCGTTTCCATGGCGTCGTTTGTCTGGAATATTCTTTATAGCACAGCATTATTTTTATCCATCTGACTGTAGAGACAATGCATGTTTATGAATAAACTGAATAAATGCGAGTAATGCCACCACTTCAGTTTTAAAAAGGTACACCGTCGTCTCCTTGGATGTGTTATTTCCAGGAATGTTCCACAGTATGACATGACCTGAACAAATGCAAAATAAGTTTTTTTTTTGCTTTAAACTACCTTGAAAAACATGCCTTACACTGAGCAGGGTCACCTCTTCACAGATGTGACCTGTAACACTGCCTCATACTACCCGTTTGTCTCCATAGAGTTTAATGCCATATTGTAAAACATTAAAGGCTATAACATCTCCATGGAGACAAGCAGCAGCTGAAGTTAAGGTACCTTTGAGAAAAACTTTGTCAATGAAATACTTCTACATGCATTTCAACTTTTTGGAACTTTCTACCATGTTATGTTCATTCATTTTCGAAATAAAAGATAAAGAAGGGGTTTTAACACATCACCCCGTTAAGTAGCTAAAAACACAATCTGTTTTATAAATGAACGAAACCATGCCTTTCATTTCTTTCAAATGGAATTTATTGTGGTGGTTATTATTCCATCGTAATTTCTGCGGGGCTGCAACAGGGTCAAAAACCTTCACGTTTTTTTTTACTTTTTTTTTAAACATACAACCCTAAATTTTTCATTTCCCTCCACTTGTCACAATGTCCACAAATGCAGCCCTTTTTAAACCAGCAATATGCTATTTTAGGCTGTCGAACCGTTCAAAAGTTTACCTTCAAACTCGGATGGGAGAGTAGCAGCATTAAACCAACTCCCCAATTAACCACAATTCTATTTGATATTATAATGTCTAGAGTTAGCCACTATTAACATGCCGTAACTTCTTAGACGCCTGAAACGCAAATAAAATACAAAAAAAAAAGAAATTCACAGAGACAGTGTAATTTGATGTTCAAGTCCACGTAAAAATATGCTAATCCCGTTTTTTTTCTCCCATTTCGGTTATTTTAATGTAAAATCTTTCATAAGGAATGGTTGGGATGCGTAATAGTGGATCATAAGGCAGGGAAAAAAATCCAAGATGGCTCCCCGATTTTAAAAGTCTTCAAAGATGCGTTCAAAGTCCGTCCGAAATAATTTGTTAAGATGTGGCGTAGTCCCGGAGCAGCAGAGAGGAGGGAGAGTTTTCGGTCTCAAGTTAGGAGGCGAGAAGATGCGAAGTAGGAGACGACGAGAGAGGAGACGAGGATCAGGCCGTGTTGAGCAGGTCCTGAATGGCTTTCTGCTGTGTCTCGTTCAATGTGGAAACGCACTGTGTCCATAAACCGGCAGAAACCTGAGAAACAAAAAGGAAGAAGTTGTTTACATGTAAATAATATTGATGCTTGCAGCTCAGTCACACCCCCAAAGAATGAGGACAAGTGTAGGCTCCGCTCTGTCTGAAGCTCTGTTAAACTTTAATCTGAGTTTTGTTTTACCACAATCTGACCATAAAGAGCTGGTTTAGTTAGAACTACAACAGGTGAGATGATTTACGCTGTTAAACAAGTCCCTCTCCAGTAATATTATGGTCACAAGCTACTTAGAATTAGCCAACAGTTTCAGTTTGTCATTGACAGTTTTTTGTTGAAAATCAAACTCCTAAACAGGATCATGAACACCCACAGGCTCCTGAAAATGTGTTGTTTGAATCAAATGTCTTTTTTTTTTTTTTTAAGATAATCTGAAAACAGAAAAAAAAAAAAGTTTGCCAATGTGTGCATTGTGCCTCCAGTTAACTGCAGAACATTCCACCATAGAGATGCATGTAGAACACCCCTCAGCGTGATGTCACTGCAAGTACGAATTGAAACGACAATATTCCACTGACATAACCATGAAGCAGGATTACCCCCAAAAAACTATTCTAAAATGTTGGAAAAATATTTTGAAGGATTAACATTGGCAAAATGGTGAACACATTTTCAACAGCTGGCTAAATTAAAAATTTTTAACTTAAGCTTTTGTCCAGACCTAAATTTGATGATGTTCAATTACAAGTTGACTTTTTTTTTTTTTTTTTTTTTACTACAGGTCCATTGGAAAAGAGGACAATATGTAAAAGTAAATGGACAGTTACATTTAAAGATGGCTATCCAAATCTGTTAAAAAGGGATGTCCAATATAAAACTATATATTGGTGTTTTAGGACAGCTTGATAGTAAGAAAAACTTAATTTTTCCCAGCATTTCCTCCCCCAATTATTCCGTGAATTCCTCAGTCCTGACCTGAACTTGTCGAATGACGTTGGCCAGTCTTTTGCTGCAGGCGTCTTCACATTTGATGGATTCACTGGCGACTCCATCCGCAATGATCAGGAAGATTTTAGGAAGGTTTGCATTGTCTGGACCCAGGACTATGGGATTGTTACTGGAAAAGAAAATTAGTTTAGCATGTTTTAATGAGCTCACAATTATTTTACAGTTTAAACAAAGGTTACCTTTCGATAAGGTCACACAGGAAGTCGAAAGTATGCACCGCCTCCTCCTTGTCCTCTTTGAGTGGCAGCCAGTTCAGCCAATGGGGGAGCACCTCGTTGACGTTGACCCACTCTGGTTGGAAGCGCATGACTTTTCCGACAGCGGAGATACAGTTTTCTGTGGCGTTCACATTTTCTTTGGAGCGAGAGTCTGGGCGTGGATCACGCCCACCAGCCGCGGAATCGCCTCTGAGGAGGAGAGAAAATGTGTTTAAGGCCAGTTACACGTTGATCATTTGCAGTTGCCCGGCTCGCACAGCACAAAGTGCTTGGCCCTCAGTCTCACCTTTGCAGAACTTGCAGTAGTTTGCTCCTCCGTACTGAGCCATGACCCCAACTCCGTACGCAGCCGCCTGTCGCACTTCAGGCACCGGGTCGATCAGAGACTGGAGCATGGGGCCCAGGAAGTAATCTGCGTATTTAAAGGACGAGGGACTGCAGTGTTCAACCACATCATCAAAGATACACAAACCCCACTGTCTGTCTGCCCATGGCCGCTCTGCTCTCTGAGGGGAGGACAACAAAAGGGAACGTTTGTTAAGCCAGATTAACCATCGTATCTATAGTACAGTATAGTCTAGTCGTCTGTACTGAAACTGACCAGTAGCTCTATGATGAGGGGCAGCAGCTGTTCAAACCAGAGCAGCACATTTTCTTTATGAGAGCTGAAGATTGAGTGAAGGATGTCTGATACTTTAGTCAAAATGTACACGTCGTTCTCGTCCTGAAAGCAACGGGTAAACGGTTAAAAAATTTGGTTTTAAATGTACTACACACGGTGGGGTGAAAAAAGAAAATTATACATGTATATATATATATAAACACATTTTTTTAGGACTTTACCTCGTCTTGTAGCGTCTCTTCCACCTGTTCGTCATAATCTTCATCTTCTCTTTTGTCTGCAGAAAAAATAAAATTGAATTATTTTAACACAGAAGCTTTTATAAAGGCTTTAATATTGCACTGTACATTTCCCCATTGAAATATCTTACAGTCAAAATTGTGGCAAAATTACAGGTATTACAAGAGTGACTGACTAGTGAAGTTACCTTGAATATTAGTTTTAAATGCGCCTTATAAATTTATCGCCGGAGACCAAACGTAATATTTCGCTTTTTAACTAAATTAAAATGTCATCTTAAACATAAAAACATTGAGATCGTATGTGTTACAACTGTACCTTGTCTGAGTCTCTGGTTTTTGAAATGCTCCTCTAGCTTCCCCTTCAGTATTCCCCCGAGCTCCTCAAACTGTGCCTTCTCCAAACAGCCGTCTCCCATCAGCTCGATGCACTTTGCGAATGAATGCATGATCTCCGAGAGCACGTCCGAATCCGGCTCCGTCCCGATGGATTTGATCAGAGGGTCGCTCATAAACTTCCACATGTCGGAAAGGTACTGAGGCCCGCGCACCTGAGCACACTCCAACAAGAGAGGCATCGACTCTGCGGCAGCTACTCGAACGCGTGGAGAGAGTCAAGGAGGAATAACGCAGCGATACACAAGTAACACTGGGGCTATAACAGCGGGTGGTACTCAAATGTAAAAACTACCGAGTCTCTAAGTAAATGTAACTTCCATACTTCTGTGTAGTTTTCAAACAACAAACTTTACTACTACATTTATGTTTCTTGCACAGATCCTTCACATAGGATTTAATTTCAAAATTTTCTAGTCTATGTTCTTTGGAAGGACAAACGTTAAAAAAAAATCTGGTATTTCTAATTACATCAACTACAAATTATAATAGTTAAGAGTTCCCAAAACTTTTTTATTTAAGTGCAAGTTTGTATTAAAAGGATATCATCATGGAAGTAGAATTTGAGCAGAGGAACCATGAGTTTGGCCACTTCTTCTGCGTACTCGACAAATCCCTCCTTCAGCTCTTTGGCATAGCACACCTGGGAAACAAAACATTTCAATTTATATACATTTATAAATATGTTTTATACATTTATAATTTATAGAGTCAATAGTCCTCACCAACATCTGACAGGCCGTAGCCTTCTCCTCCAGTCCAGCCGTCTTTATCCCAAAGCTCTGCTGATCTCCCAGATTCACAAACTCCCATCCATCATCCTCAGAAATGCTCTCCATGTCCTGAGCTACAAGACGCATTTAAAAAAAAATGTTTAAGATTGTTCATAGTAATGTCAGATGTAAATTGTCAACTATTATAATTTGTCATCGTATTGTGTGAGCACCCTTGGTCCAGGGGCTATTGAACTGCCAGACTTTCTTGGCAGAACAAAGTTTAACATCAACGGGGCACATCTTCTCAAAGTATATAGTTCTATAGTAAATGGATCTGTAATGAAATTGTCTAGTTGGCACAATTATTAAAAAAAAAATGTCTCCCTTTACTAATTTTGGTAAAAATGTCTCAGACAGAGCCCAGTTTTCCTGCCAGATATTTCTGATAATTCGATAAGCACTGATATGTAATGAATGTGACTTACTGTCGAGTAGCGCCACCTCTGGTTTGATTGAGGCAGTTCTCATGAGGGGCCCCATCACCACAGGGAGGTACTGCTGGAAGTCTTTACCCAGAATCTTACACATGCGCGCCCAGGCTGAAATCATGTACGAGGTCTATGGGGAATTAAGAACGATGCCGTTATATGGTGCAAGATACTTTTTTTAAAAAAAAATAAAATCAAGGCCATTTATATTTTCACCTGTGGGTCGTCGTCCTCCAGGTCGCTGAAGTCCGTCTGTGTTTTCAGGAGCAGCTGCATCACTGCTGCAGCATCCGACATGAACTGAAAAAAGTAACACATTCAGGGTTAGACCGTGGTTTTATAGCAGAACTTCTTTCTTGGATCCAGATGTTTTCACAAAATTGTGCATTTTAAAACTCAGGCACTATTTTATTCCTTTTTAAATGACTGAAGACAAAGTTTTGTTCTACCTTCTCTTTTCCCACAGCGAGCCCGATGAGGCTGATGCACTCGATTGTTTTCCCTCGGAGCAGTCGCAGCTCCTTCTGAACGGCATTTTCTACGATGTTTTTGAGTGAGGGCATGAATACGTCATAGTACGGCACGAACTTCTCCTCCGCAGTGTCAGCCACAGATGCAATCGACGTCACCACCTGCTCCAGAACCAGCTTAGTGCCCTTCTGGATCAACTAAAAGAAGAAAACACAGGTCCGTAAAGTCTCCCTACTTGCTGCTAGCCGTTTCAAAATGCATGTAATGCATTAATGCAACTGAGGTACCTCCTGTAGTTTGGCCTGCATGATGGCACAGAGGTGGTGTACCAGGTTTTCGAGGTACGGCACCAGCAGAGACTTGGGGCAGTCCTCAGTGAAGTTTATGAGCGCTGCTGCAGCGTGAGCCTGCACCCTCGGGTGCCCCTGGTCCTTCATGGTCTCCAGCAGAACCTCAATCACCTAGAACACAGGACAAGGTCAGGAGATTTATAATTATTAAGAGTTGAGTGTTAAATGGTTTCTCTGTTGCCAAGCACAGCAATATTAAGTTTCCAGAATCAAGATTATAAATTTGATCTTAAAGCCACCGTTGGGTCAGATGGCACGACAGCTTTGTGTTTGGTTCTGCCACTGGTTCACTCTGAGATGACCCACCCCAAAGTGACACAACCATGTCTTTAACAGAAAAAAAGCAGTCAGCATTTTGTTAAAGACAAATTGCTTTCAGTGAGAGGACTCCAAAGAAAATGCTGACAATTCCACTTTGACTAAAGAAACTAGATGTGTTCCAGTTTCTTTGTACCTTGTGATGGAATTTCTTCTGGAAGGTGGGAGCAAAGTCTGTGGCCATTTGTCCAATTGCGTTACAAGCGGCATACCGAACTCGAGGATGCTGGGAAGAAAGCACAGATCAATATAACAGAAAACATTCAACCTACGGTAAAATTGGGATTTAACCTTTGTAAAGATGTATACAATGTTTTTTTAAATGTACATTATTTGACAACTTTACAAAGTGAATTATATCGTTATGATCTTACTGGGTCTGCGCAGTATCGGAGCACCACACACACGATCTCGTTCAGAATCGTCTCCATCTGTTGGTGGCATCCTTCTCCGATCGCAGACAGAGCCATGAGCCCTGCGTGCCGGTACTTCCAGTCCACTAAAACAATGTAGAAATATTTGAAAACTAGAACCTAATTTTTGGTTTGAGACTTTCAAACTAGAAAGTAAAGCCACATGGACTTATTTGTACTATAATTTGTGTTAAACGTACGGTTCTGGAGCATCTGCATGATGTGTTGTTTGATTATGGGTAAAATGATTTTTCCTCCGAGTCCACAGGCGATTCTGTCCAGGGCGCTCTCCCCAGCTACAGCGTTACTACGGAAACAAGACAAACATTTAGTCTCATACAAGTAAATCAAGGAGTTTTGTTATGGACATAATTGCCATCATTGACATGTGGCCAACTGATGGACCTGATGTAAACAGTAGTGCTGTAGTGATTAGAACAATTACCCAGCGGAATAAATTAATACACATTAGTGGTGCAAGGGCCAAACCAGTTTTTTATGTAAACTGTAACATCTATGAATAAATAGTCAATAGTTATTGTGCTTTTTTTTTTTGGACTGGACTGGAAAGGGTCTTGCAAAATGTAATCAAAACAGATACTTTTTTTTTTTTTAAACAAATCTCAGCACCCCCTTATGGACCAAATTAGACGCCCTAGAGGGCCAAGTTTAGCCCACAGGCCGCACTTTGAGCACCCCTGATATTGGCACATTTTGTTTATATGTTATTAGTTTTGAGTGTATGATTTAACATTGATAAAAGTTCTATTTTGCATTTTACCTGTCAAAGTCATCATCTTCGAGCTCGTCCGCCTGGGCCCACTCATCGTCCTCCTCCAAATCCACCATCATGGCCAACATCTGAGGAACTGAACATAACACAATCTGATCAGTACAGACTCAAACGCCTGGAACAAACCGCGAATATTCATCATCTCATGTATATAAACACTTCTCACCACTCTGAGCCACCAGAGCCTGATGCTTCCTCAACATGGCCGCCGCCGTCTCTGATAACGTGACGATGACCTCCAGAGAGAGCTGCCTCTGCATGTTGGACAGGTTTGTGTCTGCACATAGCTGTAAAACAAAAGCCAGTACAGAGTCAAAGAAAGAATACAAGTGGATGTATTACATATAAATGAAACAGTTTATATTGTAGCTCTCCTGTTTGCATACATTATATTTTTGTCTCTGCAGGTGTTATTGCTTTGCCTGGAATGTTCCACAGTATACCATTAAACTAAAGATGGCTTGATATATCTGCCAACCAGAATATATGAGTCTGATATTTGCACTTTAGCGTATTGGCTCCTTGCTTTTTTTGGGCTGACCTGCTGCCTAAAGAAAATGAATACAGCTTTATTTGAACACTTTAGTAGGAAGATGACAAGACAAAATGTGACTACACAGCTCTAATAGGTGTGTGGATGGGTTTGTAGAAAATTGTAGTTCAAGTGTAGTTAAAATTGGCCCTACATATCTGCAGAACCTAACCTTTTAAGGACTGAGCACATTATAGACCATTATAGCTCGCCTAGATATTTTTTAGCTATAAAAATCAAGTTAAAGGAAGTATCCGCATGTACTTTGCCTTTTTTTTTTTTTGCACAATTGCCTCTATTTTACATGTCCATTCTTATTTTTCCCTTAATGCATCCAATAACTGACTGGGGAATACCAGCGGCACATGAGCTCTGATTGGTCATCTTTGAGGACAACCATACGCGGCGGCGATGGCATCCTATAGGGTTAATGGACATCATTTCCTTAGATTCTAAAATAAAAAGTCCAACAATACAAGTATTGATTCTGACCTTGAGACAGAGCTGTAGTGTGGCCTCCAGGTTCGGTCTCAGATATTTAGGAGCCGTGTCTGCGATTTCAACCAGGGACTTCAGCACTGAGTCGTCGCCCTGGTAACACGAGTCGTTCACTGACTGCAGGAAAAAAAAAAAAAAAAAAAAAAATCATAGTTTATAATTGGCAACAACATAAGAGGCCTCTGGGCAAAAGAGTTATTCTGGACCCCAGTCTGCCGTACATCTCCATCTCAAAACCACTAACACTCCTTTGAAGACTGTGACGTTCAGATCTTAGCCAGAGAAAAATGGTTTGAGAGGGGAGTTAAAGAAGCAATTTTTGTTTGGAAAGAGAATCCTTCCTTAAACAGGAATGGGGGCCTGAGACATAATCTCTCCCCCATCTACAACTCCATCCTCAGACCAACAGACCAATAGCAGGGTCGTTAAAGGCTGACTAGGGTAGATTCAGCTGAAACTGGAGACAATAGATGTTTACAGTTTCAGTGTAGTTGGCCCCTCCCTGCAGATGGATATAAGGCCGTGTCCAGCAGTAATCTGACCAGAACTGAAGAAGCAGCTTGAATGAGCAGCAAAACGTCTTCACTCTTACAACAATTTGTCCACTTGACAGATTTAAACTTAGTCATCCTGGTCTGATCCAGAGCAAAAGACTAAGGATTTACACAGACAACAACCACCAAGTCATTTATTAGAAGACTATTTTGCAAGATATTGCAATGTGTATTCACTGAATTATAATCAGAGCTAGACAGTATGAACACTAAAAATTGAGTAGAAACATGCCTAGATTGTTCAATTATTCCTTATTTTAGTGAAACAAAAAAAATAACTACCGGTATATTTTATATTTCAAGTGTAGATAACCATAAAAAAAATGTCTTCTCATTCTTCTCATTATCCCATGAATAAATTTAAACACATTTTATCAAGTAGATCTGTCACCTCCAACTGTTTAGGAACCACCACCTTTTTGACAAAGTATGAAAAATTATATATAGTTAAAATTCTTTTACTTGTAATATTCCTGGAAGCAGGTCTGAAAAGTGTTTGAGGAGCATTGCGTTTCCTTCATTGGCCAAAACAAAAGAGGCTGCAGCTCGAGACGCCAGCATTTGGATCTGAAAACATTTAAATATTCAATTAACATTTATATAACTTAATTCATGCAGATTTAAAGGCATTACATTACCATACCTGTGGGTTGGCTTGGTCTTGCATGCACTGGACCAACATTCTTTTAATAACGTCTAAATAATGTTGCTGTTGGTTACCGAATATTCCAGGGAAATTCCTGAAAATGTAATTTTTTCGTCACTACATTTTCCATCACCACCATTATTACACATTTATATTTGCTTTTAGACACTGACATGGGTGATTGGCAAGTTGAAAGTTTACTTCAAGTCCATTTTAAAAGTACTCACCAGAATATATGTAGAGCGGCTTCTCTCAAACCCACATTGTCAGAATTGACCGAATCAAACAAAAACTTGAGCACCTCGGGCCACTGGTTGTTCCCATCGTCGTCTGGGGAAAAGTACAATACTTACTAATGGCACATTTTAAAAAGGTGCACCGTGTAACTTTTCTAGTGGATATGCCACCCCCTCGCTACCAGGGATATGGTGCTACTTTGACAGGAATGTTCCACAGAATGGCATTAAACTTATGTCTGGATTGCGTAACACATTGCATGAAATAAAAAATGCGGTAATTGAATATATGCGACAATGCAGTCATACAGTGAGCGCCATCACCTCTCCACAGATCTGACCTGGTTGCAACTTGGCCTGCTGGCATCCTACTTAATGCTTTGCCTGGAAAGTTTCTCAATATGGCATTAACTTACCCATTCAAACAAGTAGAGAAATTATGTAGGTTTTAAAGTGAATTAAGTGTATTTGCTTGTATTATCCACTATGAGGAAATACTTAATACTCCATTTGTTCATCATCAATCAAGTATTTGCTGAGCCTGAATCTTAAAGCAGATCTGTTCTGCAATATCAACTTTTCAGAGCTTTTAACCATGTTATAGTTGTTTCCCTTCATCATTTAAAGGCTCTTGTGATGAATGCATGTGGGATTTTTTCTAACTGATTCTGTGCAATTTGAAGCCTCAATTACATGATCAAATATAATGTATTCCTTTGATTTAAGAAAAGTAACTGTACTCTGAATACCACCAAATGAAAAACTAACTATTCTGAATACAGTTACTCAAAATTAGTATTCAGACTACATATTCTTGGTACATGTATTCAGTTACTTCACAATAATGGAGCTATAATAATGGTGACCGCCCACCAGTGCTGCGAAGTCACTATAAAGTTACCAAGTAGTGCACTTTTAACCCTGTATTTGTCCTTTTTTCAGTCCACATTTAAAACCGTACTGAATAGATTGCCTTCTCACCGATCAGGTTCCTGGACAGCTCTGCGGCGATGTCACACACTTTCTTGCGGATGTTTGGAGACGTTTCGTGGGAGATCGCCGTGAGGAGCTCCGTTTTTATGGCCATCTGCATCTCCACCGTGAGCCCCGGGAACACCTCCTCGAACGCAGACGACAGCAACCTCCGCAACAACACTGCTGCCATCTGTCTAACCTGCCCGGCAACAGCAGAAAGCACAGGTAAGGTTAAAGTGCATATGACAGGTTTTCATGTTTTTATAATTGTTAAGTGACAGTTTGTGAAGGAAGACGCTGAATAAAAAAATGTTACCCACACGTAAAATTACATCCAAAATGACTAATACAGAAGCTGCTGTCACATGTTTTCATCCAATCGGGCATATCGTTACCAAGAATCACTTACTTGGGCTATATTAAATATTCTGATATGGTCATTAAAAGGTAATATGCAACTTTTTGGGGTCTGCATGTGTGTAGTCTCCATGGAGATGTTGGATTGTTTTGCCTGGAATATTCCACAGTATGGCATTAAACTTATCTGGCATTCATTATGGGTATTTTTTTTTTTTGAACAGTGACTCAGGCCATTGCAGGTCAGATCTGTAGAGAGGCAAACTTTTTCAAAGAGTCATCTGTGTCTCTAGGCGCTGATATGGAAACAAGATGAGTTGATCAGTAGTAGTATCAGTTACAAGATATCGCTTCAGTAAATATCTGAAAAGTAGATGTTTTGGGTGAACTTTGAAACATGAAAGTTGTTCTGTAGTTACTTTAATCGATAAACAGTTACAACACATGTATACATTTTTTTAACCAGATGTTTGCGTTTAAAGGAAATAAATTTCAGTCTCTGCCTCAGTATCGGGGATTGGCAGATACTTCCAGCTTTTCCTGTTTCGATGTCGATACTTTGGCTTGATCGGTGCATCCCAACTGAGGAATGTGGAGAAGCCGATGGCAGACCCTCCACAAGAAATGTTACATAGTGCACCTTTAAGAACTGCAATGCTACATTTTTGATAGTCATTTCAGTTCATTTTTGACAGTCTTATTAGTAAATGATTTTTCCCCTCTTACTTCTACCTGGTATGTTTCAATATGAAGTGATTTAATGACGCATTTTCACCTGGCCCTCTATAAATAATCCATGGTGTGTCCCTCTGTGTCCCTGCTCCAATTTCAACAAATCTAAAAATATCAGAATCGTAAACAGCTGCCAGAGTCTGAGAAACTAACATACCACAACAGTCTCGTAATGGGTCTGGGCCAAGTGTGATGAAAGGGAAGTTTTGTGAGATCCTTGAAAAAGTTTTATGTATAAATTAAAAAGACGGCACATGTTGGAGATTTTAATCATGTAATGTCGTTAATATGGCTGAGCAATTGATCATCGTTGACAATTTGATCACAGTTTGGTTAAACTATCAGCTTGGGACTTTTTATCGACAGGTCCTATTCCCATGGCAATAAAATCACATTAAGGTACACTGTGCAACTTCTCGAGGAAAATCTGGTGGCAGCTTGTCTCCTTGGAGATATGCCTTGCCTAGAAAGCTCCACAGTATGGCTTTAAACAAATCTTTCTTGCATGTATAAAATTCCATCTGTTTCTATTGTGCAAAAACATCCACCCTTACTGTGGACCTGTAACATGGCCTGGTGGCATCACTTTGTCTCCATGGAGATCAGTTTAATGAAATACTAAGGAACATTCCAGACAAAGCAATGACATCTCTCTGGAGAAAAACAGGTGGCGGAAAAGTCAGTCAATCCATATATCGGTTTTAATAAAACAGTATTGTAGTAGTAATATTTCCTTTCAGTTGCTCCAGTTGAACAGGTCCTTGCGCCCTCTATCGGCATTTTGCATAGTTTTTACCAGGCATGTCATTTGACTTGTTTAATAACTACCGGTACTCCTACTCCTCCAAATTAACCTTTAAAATTGCAGCACATGAATAAATATACACACCTCTTCTGCGACTGACACATCTCGAATGGCCTGCAACAAAAACGTGATCTTGTTTCCTCCAGGAATCGAGTCATACGTCTCCTGCGAAACAAACAGAAAAACAACATTGAGAGAGGCTTCAGAGGGACTGAGGAATTCATAGTTGGCATTTTAGACATGCTCAAAATGCCACTCTCCCATTTCAAGAAACACTGACTAAGGGACAGTTTGTTTCCCAGGGCTGACACAATCCTAAACTTTAAATATAAGCACCTTTAACATGCATTTTAGAGGTAGGTCCAACATTAATTTTACTGCATTTACATAGACTGTTACACAATATTCAGTTATATGTATATTTTTATCTTGTACTTGCTGTTTGCACACAGGTTAGATGCCAAAACTGCATTTCAATAACATGACAAAAGTTGAATCTGATGTTATGGTGATTTTTTTTTTATGTATGCTGCTACTTAAAAAGAAGAAAAATAAGACACTACAACACAATGGAATAGCAACAACTTAAAATATGTGTATCGTTTGGTATTGACATGTGAAGAAAACAATAAATTAACAATAAAAGCAGAAAATGTATTTTAAAAAAATAAGAAAAAAATATGAGAGTACTTTAGTATTAGTAGGCCAAATTTAGCCAAAACTACAATCCTAGGTTTTTAGACATGAACATAATTTTAATTTAAGCATTTTAAGAAAGCTGAAAATGCATTTAAATGAGAGACATTGTTGATATATAAATATATAATACTAGCTCACAGCAGGTGTATTCATTGCAAGAACAAAAATAAGACTAAAATGCAGTCAAATATCAACTACTTAAAATAGTACAATGATGAGTATAGAAGGAGTAAATTGACAACACCAAAACATCAATTTAAGTTTTTTAGACGTTGAAAAATCTTTCTTCACTATAAACCGTGCCTGAAGTTTCTGGGAGTTGTCTGCACTGCTTAAAATTGAAATGTCCCTCTGTCTCCCCTTTTCAGTCTGGGATCTTTTTGTTATGTAGATTATTTCCTAATGGTGCTTTCAAATGTGTTCAAAGCGCTGGAAGTTTCGCCACTTGCAAATCCTCATGGGGGTTCGGTCCTAAATAAAGGGGGTTTAGTGCTAGGTTGGCGAGAGGGAAGTAAAATATTTTAATTGGTGTTAAAAATAAGAATGAGTCCATCTCTTCTCAGTAAGTGCAAAATTATCTGAGAAATCGATGTTGGAATTCATGGGTTTGTTTGCCGTTATATGATGATATGACCATTATATTATATGACCACTCAAAAGATGGAACTTGTTTTGGGATATTAACATGGCTAAAATGGTTATTGCTTCTAATAAAGTAGTTTAAAGTAGTCCTTGTGTCTCCGTGGGGTCTTATTCTGTGTAAAACCTGTAGTTTAGACCTCAACAAACATGGTTGGAAATCCATATGATTCTTTGATTAGTTTAGCAGTTCAGATTTCACTCTTCTCTCAAATGTTAATGCTCCTGTACTTTAAAATGGACACTGTTAACTGAATATTTTAAAACATGCAATCAAATCTCTTCCCAATTTGTTTGTCTAGGATCTTGTCTCTTAAATTATACAGGCTATTAGGTTTGTCAATGGTATCAAAAATCAAGTACTAATCAGTACCAAAACTATTATTGAAACTAGATACTCACTTGAACAAGTATGAATACTAAAAAAGACAGACTAGTATACACCCATGGACCACTTCGGAACCTACCTGGACAACTCAGGGATTACACAGATTAAAGGCCACATGGGAAAAGAAAAGAAAGTACTACCATTTAATGTTTTTTTTAATTATCATGGTATTGGAATCTGTATTGCGTATAGAGGCTATTCCTTAGCGCTGTCACTATAGTAAAATTTCAATGCTATGACGTGCTTTAGCCATGAAAACAATACAAATGCAGTATAATTTGGCATTTGTGGAGGCGATTCACTGCATTAGTCCTCTGTATTAAACTGTCAGGATGAGGATGTGTTGCTGAATGAAGAGTGGATTCGTTGAGCTTAGTGTCACTGGAGAGGAGCAGACAGCAGCGTTTTGTCCTTAGAAGTGCTGACGAGGGGGAGAGGGAGAGCCCATGACGCAATACTAGGAAGTGGAGCTATATATTTGGGGCCTCATGCATTACAGAGACAGGGGAGTACATCTAGGGCAATGCAATTTATCAAATTTATAAAGCAGGATTTCAGTGAATGCACTGTTTAATTACAAAACATGTCATAATCTAAAATCTAATTCATTCATTAATTAACTTCAAAATTATAAGTGCTGCACACTTTTTTTGAATTTACAGTGGTTTGAATACAGAACAAAAACATTTAGATTAAATTATATTCAGTCCATTTCAGTCCAAGTTCATTCTGACAATGTACAAGTCGTCATTAGAAATAATTGTGATTTAAATTTTGAGCCAAATAGTTCATCCACAGATAATAAAGCAATAATAAAGCAATGAAAGTGAGTTGATTTGATGTGGGTTATTCATAGTCACAAATTACACAGGTGATTGTGTGGAGCCACTAACCAATATATAAGACTTCTCATTTTATTCATATTTTAGGACCAATGCCTTTCAAATTATGTTTCCTCCAAATCATTTCATGCACAACTTATCCTTTGCATGCATTTCCAAATTATGAAAAATAAGGACCGTTTCCATAGCAATTAACCATTAAAAACTAATCATCTCTTTGAGGATAACATTGGTGCTGCAAATGCACTTTAATAATCTCGTGATAAACATTTATGAATCACACCTACAGCTTTTGTAATGTTTTAAATGGACCAGTGTAGTCATGCGTTTTGTTTGCATTTTCTGTATTTAAATGGGGAACTAATTAAAAAGAGTTTGATCGCTGGCATTGGTCTCTCCCTGTAAAAATAAAAGATAAATGAAAATGAAATAATAATAATATAATAATAAGTAGCGAAAAGTTACTGTCAAAAGTGTCAATACCATGTGATTCTGCCTTTTCTTTATGTTTTGGTCATATTAGTTTTGCTATAGGCTCTTTATCATATAGGTTTTTCATTGTATTATGATTTTTTTTTTTTAAGTGTTTTTGTCATTTTTGTTTAGTGACAATACTGAAACTAGGATATTATGACTTAACAGTTTTAGTGCAACCCCATTTGTTAATAGTGTCAGTGGAGCAGGGAGCTAACTAAAGACCAGTAACGTTACATAAGAACCAAAGCTCTACCGCCCTCTAAATAAACCTGCCTGTCCACTACGTTAAACTATCCGCAATTTACAAACATGTTCTGTAGATCACCTTACATTTGAACAAAGCTAAACTCATATTGTCAATAAGACTTGGCTAACCAACCATTGAAAGTGACTGGGTAACTCTCACTAGCATATTAGCATCGCTGCCTGATTTGCTACACTCCAGCTGTCTGCCATATTGGTAACGGAAGCTCTACTAGGACAAATATCAACAAAGCGCCGGTCATGACAATTTATAATCACAGTAAATAATCTCCAATACAAAAGTGCTAGCTGTACATACAGTAGAAGAATTAGGCTTTTATTGTTATAGCTTGTAAAGAAATATGGGAAAGGAATGGATTCAAAATGAGCGGTAATTTTTGTTAATCTCAGTCCAGAGTGATTATAGAGCGATTTTAGCGTTGTTTCTTTGACCAGTATTCGTGTTATTGTGGACAATACTTGCTCAGTGATTAGAACATGTTTTAATGATTTCTTTAGCCCAAAAAAGCAGCTAACGAAGCGATACAAATTAGGCAGGGACAGGCCATGTAGCTAGCGCCGTGGTGCTACTTCCTGCCTAGCCCTCAGTCAGCTGGTGAATCAAACGTCCGTGTAGGGCCATTTATCGGCTTAATAATAAGTAAATTGTATGACACGGAGGACACAAGTTCGTAAAACTGTTTCCATATCGAAGTTTGGGTCCGTAAATGTAAAAAATGGGCAATAAACCGCATAACTACGCAACATGGAGACAGCAGTTAGCGGCTTCTCTGCGTATAGTGCAGGGAGTCTCTGTAAATTCCAGGCATTTCGTCCGGACGAGCATGGGTTAGGGACATTTTTATGTTGATTTTGACAATAAATATTAGTTTAATGGTCGAAATACAGCCAACTGGGATTAAAGACAAATTTAAGAATGCGGTTACTTTACGTTGATGATTGCTAACAGGTTTTTACTGATTCATTTAAGGAGTTTTGTACATAAATAGAGGTTATAACAGATTAATCGCAGTTTCGCTTAAAATTTCGTAATGTTCACTGAAATTTAAACCAAGCACAACTTTTAACAACAGTTAGCAAGTATTAACGCATTTACATTGGTTTATAAAGCTGGTATTTCATTGCAGACCCTCCCCAGAGTGAAACGCCTTGGATGTAGCAAGTCCCCCTTAGCCATACACGTGGGCTTCGGTCTCCTACGCAGCCGCTAGTCCTCACGATTACCAACACGATCTCCTTTAAAACATCAAAATCCCAACATTTCTCACCTCCGATTGTTTCCTGATGTTGTTGTCCGGGCTCATCAGATTGCCCAGCAAGATGTAGAACTGCTGCTGCTCCGCCATTGTAGTCAAGATCTGAAAGAACCAGCCCGGGAGGGGGAAAAGGAGAGGCGAAAAGACTGTGCCCGGGTCGGCTACGGTGCAGCACTCGCGTCGGTCACACTCACGGCTCCCCGGTTCACGATTGGCCGCGTTTATCAGCTTTACCGAGCGCCTATTCGTCCAAACCGTGCAGAAGACGGGGCTTAAAGAGCTTGGACAGATCGGAAAGCTCCTATTGGGTCAGAAAGGCGCAGAAAGTGAATACAGGGCAGTGGTTGGTTAATGGTAAAAATGGAAAACGCGGGAAATTGCTGTGCATGTTGCGCGTGTTTTGCAGAAGCAGTAGGGGGATGGATGCATGGGTGGGTCTCTGTGTGCACAATAACAATGCAGACGTGTATATCAGCAAAATAGGGGGAAAATAGATTGAAATGTTTAAATCCAGGCTCAAAATGGTTCTGTTTATCTGTGCACATGACTGAAATGCTTTTATTTTGCACTCTTCTCTTTTAATGTTAATTTTATGATGATTATTTGTGATTATTTGTGTTATATTGTGATTTTAAAGTCTTTCATATTCTGTAAAGCACTTTTACCTTGTGTACGAATTGTGCTATACAAATAAACTTGCCTTGCCTTGAAATGCATTTGATCAAGTAGTATAGTGTCATTCTTCTTTTATGCTTTTGGTAATTCAGAATCATCTTTCTAGTGTCAATGAATAGACTGTACAAACCAAAATGATAAAACACATCATAGAACTGAATGTAAAATGGACAAATAAACTATATCTGTGTAAAATCTAAAATATAGGGCACTGTGTGAACTAAACTATTGCTAAACTAAACATAATTTAAAGAAAATAAATGTACAACACAGCTCAAGTTAAGCGCAGAAGCTATATTATATTTCAATTTACACTAAACACTTTTAATTTAAACTAAAACATTTTTAAAATTATTATTATTATTATAGAGAGTAAATTTTTTTTCTCATATTATAGTTTAGTAGCTCAGATTAATCAATGGACAACATGATGATAGAACATAATAATTGGTTTGTAAAGTGAGAAAAGTAGGTTTAATTGTGAATAATCCGTGTTATATTCCATCTAAAATAAAAACTACATGTTTTATTATCAATTAGTCGTACTCTAATTAAACACCAGAGGGCGCCACATCCCCAGTTTTCAGTCTACATCTGTCACATGTTTCTCCTCAGTATTCTGTGCCGTTGGGCACAAAAACTCTTTTATTTAAAATATTTTATTACATATTCTGTTCAGCTTGTTTTGTGTTTGGAGTTAGTTTGGCCATAGCAAATTCTTAATTTCCTCAACATTGTTTTTTTTGTTGACTTTTATGTGAAGCACTTTGGGCAGCTGAAGTTATTTTAAATGTGCTACAGAAATAATCTTGAATTTAATTGAACACATTTAATTTAAAACACGTTCAAATGTATTTTTGAATCCACATTAAGTGAAACATTCTTTTTTACCCTTCTTTCTATATGTGTTATTTACTTTTTTTTTTTTTTTAACTAATGTAATGCAGCCTATTCAACATGTCTTATCCGTAAATAATATTCTAAATATAATAGTTGAGCGTAGGTAGGCCAATGTTATTGTATACAAGACAATTATAGGCTATACAAAATCCGTAAAATCCCCCAATTTTTTTTTCAATGTTAATTTTATGATGATTATTTGTGATTATGTTTTGATTTGTGTCATTTTAATGTCTTTCTTATTCTGTAAAGCACTTTGAATTACTTTGTGTACGAACTGTGCTGTACAAATAAACTTGTCTTTCTAAAATCTTTGACAGAATTACACAGAATAGCCTAAAAATGTTCAAAAATACAAAAACCAGTCACTCTTGTGAGTTTAAAATGCCTTTTTTCTATGGTATGTTTTCAACGATTGGCTTTAATCAGTGCGCCCTCTATCGCCCGCCGCGCGCACTGCACCGTCCCACAGTCTGCGCCTCGGTCCAGACTCGGTCCAGACTCGGTCCTGATCCGCCATACTCCGCTTCTTCTCCGCCTCAACCTGCAAAAAACGACCTTAAAACCCACAAAAACCGGACCTACAAGACTCCAGCCGTGTCACGAATGTAGGAGGTAAGTTTTTCACTAAATACATTTAGTTTTGCAGGTTAAATTATGCTCGTATTAACTTTTTTCACTTTGCTAGTTTTTCCGTTATACATGTATTAAACCACATCCCTGCACGTTTTGACGAATAAATAACGTTTTTTGTATGTATAATAAAAAATTTTTGTTCAAAAAGGTGCAAGAAAATGCGTTTAAAATAAAAAATAGCACGTAAATGATGCGAAATTGGTGCAAGAAGAAGAAGTAAGGTGCAGAGTGGAGCATGTGGCTTTATGCTAATTAGATTAACACATCAAGCTAGCACTTTTTCACAAATACACCAGTTATTATCATTTTTAACATCAGAATCACATGCAGTTATTATAAATGTGTGTTATTGAGTGGTACAGGCAGTGGAAGGTGGAAGGTAACCCAGTACAAGTAGTAAAATACTGTATTTAAGTAGGATTTTGAGGTATCAGTACTTCTCTTCAGTACATTTACAGTGGATAAACATTGACAACAGACATTTTTTAACTGGATTGGACATTTTCAACAGGACTGAAAAGTAAAAAGCACTTTTCATATGATTTGAGGGGTCAGTTTTGCCATTTTACTTGTAACATCCTGACTAAAGTTTTCCAGTTCAGGCTTCAGCTTTGAGCAAACACAAGTAAATACACAGACTTCATAAGAAAAAATGAGAAACTGATTCGTATTGCTGCCGTTGACCAAAATATGTGTTATTTTTTTAATCAGTATCACTAGATTTACGCTTTAATAAATGAACAACACTTGTGTGGAATACTTTTACTTTTTACTCTTACAGTGCATTTTTAAACAGGTGTGTACATACTTTTACTTTAGTAGATTTTCTCATGTGATACTTTACTTTTACTTGAGTAACTTTTTACCTCTGTAACTTAAGTAACAACACTGAGTACTTCATCCATCACTAGGTATAGGTGGAATTCTTTAATCCTAGTTTGACCCAGTTTAGACCTATTTTTGTAATTGTAACACCTGGTCTTCAACTACTTTAGTGTAAATTACAAATATGTGTTTTGTGTTGTGTTGAATATTTCCCCTTTTTAAATTAGATTTATCCAGTTTACATAGTTAGCTTTTGTTATGGCCCTGGTTTAATCCCTGCTTTAGACTAATAGGTGACGTCGAGTTACATCTAAAGGTTATTCATACTGGGTACTTAGTCCTGGGTACTTGTTACTGTGGATCAGAGCAATACCTATTTTGTCCCTTACTTTTGTGTTTAGTAGGGAGGGTCCGATATGATTTTTTTTTGAGCCAGTACCAATTTTTCCCAATGCCAATATTGAGCTTTTAAGTTTATAGTACAAACCAAATTTATGTAGAGTTATAGCAAAGTTTACAAATGAACTTATGCTTTTGTAATTATAATGACATTTATTTATTTGGGATATAGATGCATATTTTCATTTAGGAGTCTGTTCACAAAGACACATGCACTGAGAAGCCTGTCACGATATTTACCATAATTAATATATCGACTTATTGTTCAATATGTGTTAGATGGAACAATTTTTTGGGGGGTCAATATTAATCATGTGTAATTTTTTGTACCACAGGGAAATGTAGGCAATTTTTTTTGGCTATATAATAAAATTTGAGCTGTAAAAGTGTTTCATTCTGCTGATTATTTATTGCAGCTCTTTTTTTATATTGTAGATTGAGAATAGTTTTTGTAGTATAAATCTGCTCTTGGGTTGTTGTGTCAGTGGCATAAAGTAGTTTCGATATTATCACTTATCGTCTATGATTACTCCAGTAATATAGCACTACCACTGAGGACAAACTGGGACTGACACGTTGGGCACGCAGAGACTGAGGCAGAACAAAATACTGGTGCCAGATAAATCATTTTAAATAAACTTTCAATATCAGACTGATACCGATATTTGGCAAACTCTTATATACAACAAATAACCGATAGTTCTGCATGTGAATTGGCCCATTGTAGTTTCATTTATTCCAGTTCAATTCTTGTTTTATACCTTCTTAATTAAATCTCTATAATTACTGACATTACTTTGAAATCTAACCTTGAATGCATGTTTTTAAAGGTATTCTTGAGTAACAAAAAACAGTTATTGAATAGAAGTTAAATATGTACATTTAATGCCCCCATCAGTGAAGTCACATAGTGTGTCTTTAAATTTGTACTACGTGTTTCGAGCTGGTCCGATCTGTGGCTGTGTTATGGTGTAATGAGCTGAGGCATTCCTCCATAATGATGTCCGAATGTTTCAAACAAAAGAAAAATGACAGCAACAAAAGGGAGCGCAAGGGACGGTTTTTAAGCAATTATCTGAGTTTGAAAAATAGTCTTAGTTTTGTTTGTACAAAATTCACAATGTTGTTAAATAAATAAATGGCACAAGTCATAGATTTACTGCTTTCTGCGGCTCAGTTTTGTTTGTACAAAGTTCCTCACAATTGCGAAAAGACTAAAAATTGAGCCCTAAAAATATTGTTCTTTCTATCATATATTGAATGTTAGACACATCAGACAAACAGTTTAACTAACACAGATGTGTCTCGTTAATAGAGGCGACTATGGAGCTCAACAGTGACCGCCCCCGGTGCAAAAGTCAATTTCTCAATCATTTTTCTCATAGATGTATAAAAAAATAAATAAATAAAAGTTTGAAAGCTTGCTCTGGGTTAATCAGCTTTGTGGCAACTAATGACCACCAGACCTATCATTTTATTTAAAATCTGCTTTTGAAACTTTAAACCACAAACTTATTAAAACCTTTTCAGTCTTGTGTTTAAATGTAAAAACTGGGAATATTAGTTGTAGCTGCTCTCCACGATGCCTTTGAACGCTTAATATTTGAATTTTTCTAAATGTCTATGGGAAAAATGAATGAAAAATTTACTTCTGGAACTGGAGCAGACTTTGAAGTGAGCAGGACTATTGAGCTCCATTATGGCCTTTCAAAATATAAAAACAAGATGAAGGAAAAAAAAATGGTAAAACAAATACTATATGCTTGTAGTATTTTTGCAATATACATACATAAGTAACTGTATTTAATCTGTTATATGTTTTTTGACCAGAATAGGCAATATGTGACATTTATACTCCAAAAATTGTATTAAATAAAATATAATTTCAAATATGGATCACTGGTGCCATTATCTCTAGAGCTGCAGTCCTTTAATCGTTTAGTTGGTTGTTCGGTCGATGGTGTTAGTCCATCGAATTTGTATTTGTCCAGTAATTATTTTACTCAAGATTTATATGGGACAACAGCAGAAATGAAAGGTATGGAATGATTCAGCCGAAGATTTGAGTGAATTGAGCTGAACCTGTCGTTTACATACAATTACACTGTTTCCTAGTACTGCACTGTTGAATACTGCAGGTGCAGTGTTGTGAGTGCAGTTTGGGTTCAGATCATAGACTGTATAAGTAAGTGGACTAAGGGAGTGTGACGTCACCCATAACATTCAGCTCCAGTCAAATGAAGCTCATCGAAGCTGCAGTTATAGGGGCCAATTTGGAGCCGAGTTCTATATTTGGAATTCAACGTCAATCAAAGTTGTTGCTAACGCTAGCTGGAGCAACCTCGGGGAAAGAGGGCGCCAGATTTGTCTCTTATTAATGTTCATATCTTGAGATTCCAGACACAATAGCTAAATAAAAATACCAGGATCACGTAGAGAGGGTTAATATGAACATTTTAAGATCAAAATAATAAGCCTGACAGTAGCAGTTACGCGGAGAGAGGCGACAGTTTTCTAATGTAAAGTGAATCAGAGCTGGAGTCGATGGAGCCTGAAGCACGCCCTGCTCACTTCCTATTTAGAACACAGCGGTTAGCAGGTTAGCTATGTCCATTTATATATACAGTCTATGTTTCAGATACATAATCAGCGAATAGATCAGCAGAACATGTCTTTAGTCAGCCACAAATTTCTTTAGCCAACTACAGCGCTAATAATCCCTGTATGTAAATCTATGGGAAACACTGCTAACACGATATCAACCTTAATCATCTATTTCCTTTATTTTTATAATGCGACCTCTATCCCACCTTGTAATCTAATATATGTCTTTGTAAATATTAGCATGTGTGTTTTGTATCCTTCTGACCACAGCGCTCCATAGTGTCCCCAGAGGGTCGGCCCCAAGTGCACAGCTACAGAATGACTTATGTTTTTGGGGCTAAGAAATACCATTTATTTCAGTTCTAACCAGGTTTTGACCGACAGGCGAGGAGCTGAGAACAGGCGGTCCTATGTTACCCTCCTTAAAGTGTATTTACTGAGGGGAAGTTGGTAGAAATGCCTGTTTAGATTCTTGGAAAAACCCCAAGGTCAGAAAGCCTATATTTTTAATGTTATTTATTCAGATGTGGGCGAGTGAGGCCAGGGTTAGTGGACTAAAGTAAGGTAATATGTTAAAGGCGCTGTACCTGATTTGTATGGTCTTAAAACATGAAAAACTGTAGAAGTAGATCTTTTTAAAAGGTTTCCAGTGTTTCAGTGTTATTTCTCACTTACCTTATGCATTCAGAGCATCCTAATTATTCACCACGATGAGTTTATAAGCACTTTTCACAACTTTCAGGGACCAGAGCAGTTTTGCCGTCACATTACTGTTAACAACAACAGCACACTCACAGATTCTTGGGCTCTAAAACTGCTTTATAATTAGATGCAGACTGTAGCAGGTAGAGCCACATTGACATAGACATGAATAAGGGTTAAATAAAATGGGGCTGTGTAGGATTAGAAGAGTTAAAGGTTCACTGTATAATTTATCAGGAGCATGTTCAGGAGAGTTCACCACCTGACATAATTTATTTTATGTATCATTCTGTTTTATTTATTTATACCTGCATTTATTCAATTATAGGTGTTTTTTTTATCGGTAAAAAAAAACTCAACAACTGTATAAACATCATTTTCATTGTGAGTGGTGTCTCCTCTCCACAGATCTGACCTGTAACTTGACCTGCTGGTGGCACTTTCTTGTCTCCATGTAGATAGACATGTTTAATGCCATACTGTGGTTGCCTGGCAAATCCAGAATGATATCTCTCTCTGTATTTTTTTTATACACTTATACATTTTTTATACCGTGTCTCAAGCCTGGCCAAACATGATCATGCAGTCAGATTTATTTATTTCAGAGACACACGTGAAACAAAGTTTGGTCACCCATCATTCTAAGTTTTTTTGTTTTTCAGTCCCCTGTGATGTTTTTTTTTCTCCTTTTATTTTTACCATAATAGGCGGAGCATGGGTGTCTCTGATTGGCCAATCCACATGTCAGTCACGCCCAGACTCTCATCTTCATTCTCAGAGAATATGGCACCTATACCAGTGGTGGCAAATATTCTGGAGCATTGTCTCCGCTAGAAAAGTTACATAGTGAGGCTTTTAACTAACCTTTTAATGTACAACTGTACTGTAAGTCCTACATTCCAAAATAAACACCGAGAAATAAAATGACTGGAGATTTTGCCCCTAAAGTTTGCTCAGGTCATTCACCCAAAATACTCGAGACAGCTCAAACCACAATGTCATTTTAGCTTTCCCATTTTCACACAAATAAATAAACAAGATGCAAACAGGTCAGAGGTGTCAGATAGTGGTTTTCTGGCAAGTTTGTAAATGATTAAGTATAAACAGTAAAACGATGTTTGAATTAATAGTTAAAGATCACATTTGTGATTTATTAGACATTTAAAAATCAAACAATAGCATTAACATTTGAGAGAAGACTGAACCTGAACTGCTACATTAATACAAGAATCCCATGCATTTCAGAAAAACAGGTTTGTAGAGGTCTAAACTATAGGGTTAACCTTTTTCCAGAAATCAACAAAGACATTTTGTTGATTGCTGAAAAAAATGTCTATTACTATTACTAACTGTTGTTTTTATTGATATCAATGAACTACACAATATCAACTGATATTGATATTGTGTAGTCCTATTATGATATAGTTCACTTTTTAGTTACTTTACTTACTCTACAAGCCTTGTTTTTCTACAAGCTACATGTTTTTTGGGACATTCCTGGACATCAAAATACCAGAACAAAACCTGGACTGGACCAGGACTAAACCAGAACTAAACCAGGACTAAACTGTGCCAAAACCAGGACCAAACCAAGACCAAATGTGAATGCAGCCTTATGTTATAATCTTAATGTTAATCTGAATAATATAGAGTTAAATAATTATAGATTATTTTAGCCCTAATTTGACTAAAAATGGTTAGTTGAAGCCATAGTCTTTTATCCAAACTTTCCCATATTATTCACCCAAATCTTGAGCTTAGACCCTCTTGTGTAGACCACCAAGAGTGGACTGTCCCAAACTCGTCTAACCCAGAATCCAACACAGTCCAAGTCTTGTTCTGGACATAGACCTCACTGTTCACCTCTGAGTGTCACAAACAAAAATATTGACTTTTAATACTTCAAACTCTGCCACTGCTTTTCAAACAGCCACTTGCTTTGTTGACTTTGGAGAACGCTAGCACTGGCGTTTGCTGATTTGCCAAGCAATAAAACAGCACTTAAGCTAGTCACACGTGTATGGTGGCCTGGTGAGGATAAAAGTAAACAATTAGGTGTATAAACATGAGTATTGTAGCCAAAACCTCTTAAAAAATATTAAAATGTACCATATATTCACTGACCCCCCTGTGTATCATATACTCACTGACCCCCCTCTGTACCATATACTCACTGTCCCTCCTCTGTACCATATACTCACTGTTCCTCCTCTGTACCATTACTCACTGTCCTCTGTACCATATACTCACTGTCCCTCCTCTGTACCATATACTCACTGTCCCTCCTCTGTACCATATACTCACTGTCCCTCCTCTGTACCATATATACTCACTGTCCCTCCTCTGTATCATATACTCACTGTCCCTCCTCTGTACCATATACTCACTGTCCCTCCTCTGTATCATATACTCACTGTCCCTCCTCTGTACCATATACTCACTGTCCCTCCTCTGTACCATATACTCACTGTCCCTCCTCTGTACCATATACTCACTGTCCCTCCTCTGTACCATATACTCACTGTCCCTCCTCTGTACCATATACTCACTGTCCCTCCTCTGTACCATATACTCACTGTCCCTCCTCTGTACCATATACTCACTGTTCCTCCTCTGTACCATATACTCACTGTCCTCCTCTGTACCATATACTCACTGTCCCTCCTCTGTACCATATACTCACTGTCCCTCCTCTGTACCATATACTCACTGTCCCTCCTCTGTACCATATACTCACTGTCCCTCCTCTGTACCATATACTCACTGTCCCTCCTCTGTACCATATACTCATATCCTCTCACTGTCCCTCCTCTGTACCATATACTCACTGTCCCTCCTCTGTACCATATACTCACTGTCCCTCCTCTGTACCATATACTCATTGTCCCTCCTCTGTACCATATACTCACTGACCCCCCCTCTGTACCATATACTCACTGTCCCTCCTCTGTACCATATACTCACTGTCCCTCCTCTGTACCATATACTCACTGTCCCTCCTCTGTACCATATACTCACTGTTCCTCCTCTGTACCATATACTCACTGTTCCTCCTCTGTACCATATACTCACTGTCCCTCCTCTGTACCATATACTCACTGTCCCTCCTCTGTACCATATACTCACTGTCCCTCCTCTGTACCATATACTCACTGTCCCTCCTCTGTACCATATACTCACTGTCCCTCCTCTGTACCATATACACTGTCACTGTCCCTCCTCACTGTACCATATACTCATACTGTCCCTCCTCTGTACCATATACTCACTGTCCCTCCTCCTGTACCATATACTCACTGTACCATATACTCACTCCTCTGTACCATATACTCATACTCCCTCCTCTGTACCATATCTCACTGTCCCTCTGTACCATATACTCACTGTCCCTCCTCTGCTCCATGTTCACCCACCTGGTAACCTTCATCTCAAAAAAATATCTTATATAAATCTCATTGTCTCAGCCGCAGTAGCACTAAAATAGCCATGTGTTTCCTCTGTAACATTTCTTCCTCCTATAGTAACTGTTCTCCATGTTCACCCCATCATAACCTTCTTCTACACGCAGACTCCCTTATTAAATCTCATTGTCTCAAAATGGTAGTTTTCTAAATAGCACACTGAAGAGTCCTAAACTAAACCCATCATTTCTTCTCAGATATGAATGTTTCCACTTATAGTAGGACATGTCAGATACATTTTAATAATAAAACAAAATGTTTTGCTTAAAGGTGCTGTACCTGATTTTAACTTAAAAACATGAAAAACAAAACTAGCTCATTTTGAACGGTTTGCAATGGTCCAAAGTTATTCATCACTCACCTTATTCATTCAGAGCATCCTAATTATCCCCCATGATGAGTTTATAAGCGCTTTTCACAACTGTCAAAGAACAGATGCTAACAGTGCACTTCCTGATTCTCTGATAGCACTTTATAATTAGATGTAGACAGTACACAGCAGACTTATTTTGACCTCAAGAGCTGCGTATACAATATCTGTACTGGGGCAAGACACATTTAGCTCGAATCCACGGGCAAAATTCTGATACAGGGCCTTTAATTAAATAAATGTAAATAAATAATTAGCACGTTAGCGACTCTGCAGCTGTGGAGGAGCAGAGCCAAAATGTGATCAATCGCTGAGTGTTTAAACGTGTGCAGGGTCAGATAAGGTTAGCTGAGGGAGCTGATAAGAATTAAACTAGAAGCACGGTGCGATTGTGAATGTTATAATAATGCTGGAGACTGGGAATAATGAAACAGTATGTGAATATTTTGTTCCTACAAATCCTGGTTTATGTTTTGTTTAGAATTGTATTAATACTTTTAGTTTTATCTTCTTTCCTTTTGTTTTGTTACAGTGCCAGGAATCGTTTCATGAATGATCTGGACATGGTAATGAACAGGTAAGTGTATTCCTGATTTTAAATAAATAATAGAACTAGGGATATTTTGAACTACTAGAAACAAAATATGTGCAATTGTATTTTCTACAAACTGAATTGAGAAGTGGGTTAAACCAGGAATAAATCAAGACTGAGCCAGGACTACATCAAGATTAAATCAGGACTACCTCAGTGATGCTGTAACTCAGGCAGTCCTGAGTTACAGCATCAGCTGTACTCATGCTTGGACCAGGACTAAAACAGGACTACATCAAGATTACATCAGGACTACCTCACGACTGCATCAGCTGTAACTCAGGTTTCATGCTTGGAACGGGACTAAACCAGCACGAAACCAGGACTACACCAGGACTAAAACAGGACTAAAAAAAGACTAAAACAGGACTAAACAAAGACTAAAACAGGACAAAACCAGGACTAATCCAAGACAAAAAGAAATAAAGCAGGACTAAACCCGGACTGAACCAGGACTGAAGCAGGACTAAACCCGGACTGAACCAGGACTAAACCAGGACTAAACCAGAACTGAAGCAGGACTAAATCCGGACCGAACCAGGACTAAACCAGAACTAAACCAGGACTAGCCAGGACTAGGCCTGTCACGCTCAATACTAAATGAATTTATTGTTCAATACATGATAGATGGAACAATTATTTATCGTGGGTACTTTGTCCTGGCATTAGAGAGGAATTTTTTGTAATTTGTACTTTTCTGAAGATTTGTGCTGTAGAGGGCTGAATAAATCACCTCTATGACTCATTAAGTGATTCATTTATTTATTGCGGCTCATGTTGATTAACAATACTGTACATATAGAATAATTTTTTAGGGAAAATTTTGTCAGTGGCATAATGGCATTCAGTACTATCGTTTATCATCTATATATTTTCACCAATATATCGTACTTCAAAATGTGTTATCATGACAGTCCTAACCAGGCATATATCAGGATTACATCAGATGTTACTCGGGTCTCTTGGACCAGGACTAAATCTGGACTAAAAATCTGGACTAAACCTGGGCTAAAGAAACAGTTTTCTCTTAGCTGTAACAGTTCTGAACTTTGTAATATCTTTTTCAAACTTTGTCCTTGAGTTTATTTACAATTTTCTTGTCTCCCAAATATGATCTATTTCTGTAGCCTATAGATGTAAGAACAGTCATTTTCGGTACAGTTAAAATAGCAGGTGGAAGGCTTGATATTGACTTTAAATGACCCCGAGAGAGTGCATTATATTTTACAAAGATGTTGTTTGCTGCTTTTGTCACTTTTGCATTGATTTATTGAATTTTTTTGTCCAAATAAAGTTAAAAGGTACAATTAATGTTTTTAACCAAGGACATAACCTCCCTGTGTTACTGTGGCAGAGTGGTTATCCTGTCTCCTCCTCTCTGTAAGGTGGTGTGGGTTTACTCCTGAAGTGTGTCATTCTTGCAGTGTTTTAAAAGTCCAGCTAAATTGTAGTATAACAAGCTCTGTGAAAGCAGACATTATAAATCCCAAAAATGTAATCTATCTTGACGTTTAAAGGAGTTTGAGATGACAAAAATAGATCAGGGATAGTTTTTTTTTTTTTCTCTTGACAGATTGTCTTGTTTTGGTCAGAGGGATGTGACTCTGAATACTAAAGATGTCCTTATAACCCAAGAGCGAATGAAAATAACATCAAACTTATTTAAAGGTTATTACATCTATTTGTGTACCAGCATCATTTGCTTACTGCTTACTAGTATTAGTACTACTATAACTGTCCATCAAGGAGACAGGTGACACCTGTGGTCTAAACCCAAACCTGTAGACATCATGCCCCAGCAGAAATGTATTGAACTAACACTGTTACTACTACTACTACTACTACTACTACTACTACTACTACTACTACTACTACTACTACTACTACTACTACTACTACTACAATTTCTTTCTTTCTTTATCTTTATTTATACAGGGGATCCGACTGAGAGTGCTTTGTCTCTCTTTTTCATGGTTCCCTTGTTTAAAATACATTGCAAACAGAAAAGCAAACAAAACAAATAACTATATAAGTCCATATAAAACATTAAAAGCAAAACCATTACTACTACTATTACTACTACTAGTACGTGCATAGCTTCTCTGCTATCTCTAAAGCTGATTCTTCTTAAGTGGAATGGTATAAGTACTTTCCCAGTTTTTTCCCAGTCAGATTAGTGAGATTTGGGTCAAGTATTTAAGCCCAGTGTAAAGTCTGTTTGATTTAACCTGACTCCCCAATTACGAGGTCATTTTAGACAATTTTTTTTAACAATAGGCACGTACTAGCTAGCTTGCACTAGTTCCTACTTTTTATTATTAACTGGGGACAATCATGTTTATCTTATCTTAAAAGCATTCTTAGAAAACAGTGAAAGCACATAAAATGCAAGTCCACCTTATGATTTAAAATGCATAGGACAGGTTTTCATGTTTTTCTAATTCTGACTTGGTTTGGTGGGATAGTAGTTGTGCTACATATTTATCATAGCTTTACATCAGTGAAGTGACAGTTTGTGGGGAAAAAAGTTGAAAAGAAAAATACAAAAATACAGGAATAGGTGCTGAGTTCAGCGGTACAGACTACCTCTACCTCTGTCAACGACAGAAAACTCCAACGTGCAGAGACACTTTACACACAAGGAAGACATTTTTCTAACGGTTTAAAGCTTCATTTAACAAAATAATGGTCATTTATTTGTATTAGTCTAATTATAACTATTGTGTCACGTCGACAGGTTTTGGCCCTTGTTTACATTATGGTTGCTAGGTAACAGTTGTGTCACATCTGCTTGTGTCCAACCAGGAAGTAAAATTATAAACTTCACCAAAATTTTAAAATGTTAGTAAAATCTTAAATATAACGAACAATGTTAGCTATGTTTTAAAGGAATTAGTAGTCCAACCTGTCATATGCACTTTTTAATTTTAACCACATTTTGAACACCTCAGTCACTTTGTCCATAGGAGCTTGTTCGTTCGCAGCTGTCTCTTTAGGATTCCTGGCTCCCTCTTCTCCGTCCTGGCTCGGGTCGGGGGCTCACATTTGGCAGAGGGCTTCATTGTGGAGGGTCCATGGCAAGTTAGCTCGTCTTTTGTTACTGTGGCTAAACCTCCTCTTTCACTTCGGAGCAGAGGAGGGGGCAGTGGCAGATCCTTGGACACGAGCACACAGAAAGCCTTCTCTCCCAAACGAGGAAGGAAGCGGATTTCTGATGAATATTCCGATGTGGACGATCCCGCTCTGTCCCCCTGAACCAATTTACAAACTGACTTTAGTTTGGATTAATATGAACTACAATCGTGACTAAATTCCATCAGAATTATAGGGCTAAACCAAGATTAAACCAGAACTAAACCAGGACTAATATTGGACCAAACTAGGATGAACTTCAGGTTTATGCGAGTGCTAAACCAAGACTAAACTAAGTCTAAAGCAAGACTAAGCCAGGACTAAAATTTAGGCTAAACAATGTTAGATACATAGGTCTAAAGAAAGGCTAAATCTAGTCTAAACCAGGGCTAAACCAGGATTAAACCTACAGGTACACACAGGACTAAGCCAGTATTAAAATTGGGACTAAACTAGAGCTGTACATGGTCTAAACCAGGACTACAATTGTGGCCAGGACTAGATCAGAATTCACTCCTGCTTAATTTTTTGAACATTGTGTAAGTGTAGTTGTGTAGTTTGAGGAATGTGTGGTCTGAGCCAATATGCAATTAGCAGCTATTCCAAATGTTAAATTGGGCATAAACTAGGACTAGATCAGGATTAAATCAGGACTGAACTAGGACTAAACAAGGACTAAACCAGGACTAAACCAGAACTGAACCAAGACTCAATCAGGACTAA
Source organism: Periophthalmus modestus (assembly GCA_019594935.1). Taxonomy (NCBI): domain Eukaryota; kingdom Metazoa; phylum Chordata; class Actinopteri; order Gobiiformes; family Gobiidae; genus Periophthalmus; species Periophthalmus modestus. The sequence continues at coordinate 8,016,000 of JAIEZT010000198.1, forward strand.
AGCAAGACTGAACCCGGACTGAACCAAGACTGAACCAGGTCTAAACCAAGACTGAACCAGGTCTAAACCAGGACTAAACCAGGACTAAACCAGGACTGAACCAGAACAAACCAGGACTAAACCAGAACAAACCACAGCTAAACCAGGACTAAACCAGGACTAAACTAGGACTCAACAATACTAAGCCAGGACTAAACCAGGACTAATGGAGTATTTTCTTGTGGTATTTGGCTGTGGTCCAGGCGTTCACTTTGAGAGCCTGATATACACAGGTTAGGACACAAAGGGACTCATTAAAAAGCTTTAGAATGGGCGAATAATTGGACGTAATTAATTTGCCTGTCATATATCACTGTGTAAGGAGAAACAGCATAAGAGACCTATGTAAACGCTAAGGAAGAGGTTTAGACCAGACTGATGCAAAACTCAAGTGAGAAAATATACTAAAATGGCTGAAAAGTGCATAATGTGCTTTTTATGGATTGCATGTTTTTCAAGATTTTCAAAAAGCAAGGGGACAAAGTGTAAATGTTTTCTTTGAACATAAGCAACTTGTAGTCCGATAATGTGAAAATTAGGGATGTCCTGATTAGGGCTGGGTATCATTAAGAAGTTGCTGATATGACACATACCTCGATACACAGGCCACGATACAACACGTATTTCAATACAGTGCACCTTCAATTCAATACAATACGATATGATATATTTTTAATTGATTCTGTGAATAAAAAGGCTTTCTGGACCCTTAATGTTCAACCCCATTTTCACAAAAAACATGAATGAAGCATTTACCTTTCATTTATTGAAGATGAATAAGCATAAAGTGCATATGGTTTAGTGCATTTTACTAACTAGAAGAACACATCAGACTGTTACATTGGTCAGTATCATTCATCCACATCTTATACGAGCTCCACATTTACATGTTCAGGGACATGTGCAGTTTAACGGCTCTGAAGGCTCACAGTACATCTGCTAAATCACAACTATGGTGCTAAAAGTCCTTGTTAAACCACCACCTGTGCAAAGCTAATACAGTGAAGTAAATGAGTTTCTTTCCTAAAACAAGCCACGCAATTGTCGCACTGTGACAGAATAATTTGGTAAAAAATATTTTAAAAATTCTTTTGGCGATATATCGATACAGCAGCGCACACTATTTATACTTTGTCATTAAATTAAACAATAAGATATATTGATATTTTGATATTTTTGCACATCCCTAGTCATGATATCAAATTTTACCATTGTTGTCAAAGAAGAAGAAACAGTTATTATTGATAAAGTACTGTACATTTAGGTGTACTTTTTTGGACAGCAGATTGAATTAAAAAATACTTTTTAATCTACACAGTTATTATTTTTTGGTTCTTACAATTATATTGTCATGATTATTAATTAAAGCTGCCATCTGTAAGTTTATTAGATTTTTTCACCAGTAAATGACAGATGTAAAACCTTTTATGTGTTAAATTAGAAACGCATCACTTACAAGCACTACCAGTGTACCACATAACAAAAGTAGTATTTTGTGTAAGAACCGTAAACAAAATGATGAAATACCTGCAGTTATTTGTTGAACCTAGTAATCCAAACTCCAGATCTTAACTTATGTAACTTCACTGCCTCTTCTAATAACAACGCCATATAAGCAGGAACACTCACCCAGTCGTCCATGTTTACTTTGAACAACACTAACTTTCACTTAGGTTTATCTGCCCAGTGAGAAACTCCAGAAGTCCATAAACAGCCTGCTTTAAAGTCAAATACACAGTGGAATATCTGTAGTTTAAACATGTGTTGGCCTCCCTCACACATAGAGGTGGCTGTATTTCATTCACGTGTTTTCCAATGTTTTTCTATCACTGAATGAAGGTGTTTTGGGGTAAATTAGATGTTTTGGAAGTACCAGTTGCAGGAATATAGTTTAATTATAGTATAGTTTGTGTTTCACTAAATGAACTCTTGTGAACTTTAAGCCTTTTTATAATGTTGTTACTGCATCAAAAATATCCCTGGAGTTGTGTTTTGTTTCATTCACATATGTTTGAGTAATCCTGGTTTATTAGTCTGTTCATATCTCCAAAGCTCAAAATGCTCTGTTCCACCTTGTGATGTCATGAAGAGGTAGTTTTCAAATCAACAGCTGAAATCATCCAAATTATTCTAGTGAAGGTGTATGGAGTTTAAAAACACAGTGGAGAACTTCCTATATTACGACATGACTTCACAAGTTGGAACAGTGTTTTCCCGTTTGAGAGAACTCTAAGTATGGTTCATTCACACATATTAAACATGTGTGAATGAAACAAAACAAAACTCCAGGTATGTTTTTGATAAAGAAACAACATTGTAATAACATAGATCAGTAAATAGTATAATATGGGTCCTTTAAGTCGTCTATTTAATACTGGTTCAGCATCAGTTTAGACCTATTTTAGTCCTCTTGTTTTTTTTATCCATATTAGTCCTGGTTTAGTCCTTCTTACTTCTGGTTTTGTGCTGATTTAAATGGTTTGAGACCTACTTTAGTCCTCCTGCTTTAGTACTAGACCCAAAATCCTGGTCTAGTCATGGTCTAGTCCTGGTCTTGCGCTGGCCTAGTCATGGTTTGGTCCTGGTCTAGTCCTGGTCTGGTCCTTGTCTAATCCTTGGTACCGGCTGGTTCCTGATTGGTTGTTTGCTGGTTCCTGATTGGTTGTGGCTGTATAAAGCACTTTGTTTGGGGGTGTCCTGTGGTTTTTGGGTCAGAGTCCAAAATGGGTCGAGTTCCAGTGACACTGAGGAACAATGGATCGTAGTGAGACCAATTTAGACCTGGGACAAGCCTCTAAAAAGGGAAGTAGTGTGGAAAACCATGAAAAAAATATGAGAAGGGCAATACTGATAAAAATGAATATCTCAGCTTTTTGTATTTTGCATTATCTTAACAATATTGATATTTTTAAGAAAGGTAGCGTTATACAAAATCAACCTTTTGGTTGGTCCAAAGTTATTCCTCACTCCTAATCCCATACGTCAAATCTCCATAAATATACAAATCCAGGATACAAAACAATACATTACAACTTCACAAACCTGATGCGATGTGCACTATTCATTTGTGGGATGTTTGCTGATTCTGTTGTGATAGCGCTCTAAAGGGGGAGTGACTTAGCACAGGGAACAAGAGGAACAGGGACTCAGGGTCAAAACCAAAACTCAAACTTGTAACTCTGACATGGCATTTTAGAACCTAGAAGTCAATGAATTTTCACGGTAGTTCTGTCAAAAAAGTTTGATAGCCTGATACTAATACTAATAGTATTAAAACTAGATATGTCTGTACTCTTTTGCAGGTGTTTTCTGAGGACCTGATTGAAGACAGATGTGGCTGTAGTCATGTGGTGCACAGGGCTGGGTGCAGTGACCACATTCAGTCTGATGGTGGCGCTGTGCTGCTCCCAGTTTGTGTCCCAACCTGAGATTAAAACAGAAGACTGCACCAGGAAGGAGCACCCTATTGTCCCATATAGAGGTACTCATTACTACTATTTATTTCTACCATACATTTATAACTGTTGAGTAAAAATGTGAAAAACAGAACTAGTTCATTTTGAACAGTTTACACTGGTCCAAAGTTATTCCTCAGTCACCTTATGCATTTAGAGCATCCTAATTATTCACCACTATGAGTTGCATGCATTTTGGACTATATATTTGTAAATGTAACTTAATTTAAGTTGATTAATTTTCCCATAGTTTATTTTCTCATAATTGAAATAATAATAATGTTTTGTATTTTAGTTTTCTTCTTTTTTTTTTTTTAATCAATATTTTCTTGTTTGTTGTCAGTTTTGAGGTTGTGGATGTCTGAATTTTCTCATCCTGGAGCAAAGGATTTCTCTCAGTTAGCTGTAGATCTTAACAGGGGCCAGCTTATTGTAGGAGCAAGGTAAGGACTTTAAATACACAGTTATGAATCATATTTTTGATTCATCATTGTGTTTCTACTATTTTTTATTTAACTGTTTGTATTTTTCAGAAACTTTCTCTTTAGACTTCATTTAACCAACATTTCACTAATACAGGTAACAGTACCATGTATCGCACATGGATTGGACTTTTTAAATCAATTTAAAATAATATATATATTTTTAATATACATATTTCCAGGCAGCAGAGTGGGCTCCCGAAGAAGACACAAAACTATCCTGTCAAAGTAAAGGAAAAACAGAGGTAATGAGTAGTGCTTTCAATGTATTTTAGTTAAGCTTTAGATTTAAAGCTGCACTATGTAACTTTTCTGGCGGAGGGTCAGCCACTTGCTTGTTTCCATGGAGATGTTAGGCAGGTACTTAGAGGTAATTTACAATAAAAGCACCATTAATGAAAGGCAAGATAAATTAAAACTGCAAGCAGTGATTAAAGGTCCTCGCAACCCTTGCAGCCACAGAAGGGCAGGTTTCGATGGGAGGGCTGCCTATCAACCCTGGCTGCACATTTGACACAAAATGGCCACTGCCACAGTGAAAACAAATGTGTCTGTCTGGTTGCTGGAGAGCCACTTTTAAAGACACAAGTTTAATTCACATGTCATTATATCCAGATTATCAAAACACACAAAAAAGCTTGTTATGACCACACCCTGACCTCAGACATGTCCTGATGATGGTGCCTCAGTTTGGAGTCCGTTGGATCAGAACCCTAGGACAAGTTCGTTCAAGTACGTTGTCTAGATTTTGAACGTCTCAAGTTTCACCCCATATGGCAGATGTCCTGTGTGGTTTAGGGCGGGGCCATAATATACTTTTTTGTCTATCTCGAGATGCTCTATGTACCTGCCAAGTTTTATGTGCCCACAATGAAAAAATAGGCTCCCTCCCTTCCTATCTCATAATGTATTTTAATTTTCCAGAGGGCGCCACTGAGCTTCTTTCTTTCAGGCGCAATTTACTTGAGGGAAAGGAATAATAATACTTTTTTTTTTTTTTCTTTCTTCAATTTTTTAGGTCTAAAAAGTTAGAATGATGGGATTTTGTCATATTGTTCCCCATTATGAAAAGCCTCTCCGTAGATTCTTTCAGAAGTTCACGACAAATAGATTGCCTTTCCTTTTTTTTTTTTTTTTTTTATTAAATTTGAAGGGGCGCCATAGAGCCATAGATCTTAAAAGATAGAGCCCTCATTTGCATATCATTACTCAGACATGTGCACACGCGCTTCATTGGGTTTGTTGAAAAATCACCATGACCACACCCAACATTTTATTTAGAAGTTAATTAATAACCTTTTATTGCACATGGGTTTTGTGTCTTTTGGCTAGACAAGTGTTTTTGATGAAAACGGTAGGAGGATGTCAAAAGATTATGATGAGTGATTTCCCGGATTTGATCCAATATGGCAGGACTGTCTTTAGGGTTTAGGGCGGGGCCATAATATCATTTTTTACATGTTCTGACGTGACCTATTGTTGATGCTAATTTTTATTTGTCTACAATGACATTTTTCCGGGCCAGGCTCCCGGGCAATGTAAATCGATTTTTGAGGTGGCGTTACTGAGCCGTCTTTCATTATTTTTCCTCGCGGTCTTCACTCAAAATTACAGCTCACTGAACTCAAATTTTTGATACCACTTAATTGTCTGTGCATTATTGTTTACTGCTTGATTTTTGCCATTTTCCTCAGAATTGTACAAATGCAATAGGGCTCTCGCACGAGTAAGAGGAGGACGAGTCACTAACTCCCCCTCCTCGCCCTAATAACTAATCATACTGTGGAACATTCCAAGCAAAGCTATAATATCTCCATGGAGAGAACCTCCCTTCTTGAAATGAACCTATTGCACTACTTTTTCTTTGCAGCTATACCAAAATACACAGTTTGATAAAACTCCTAACTCTGAATTAAACCATCTTCTTTGGTCTTTCAGGACGAATGCCAAAACTATGTGCGTGTTTTGTTGACCAGTGGATCTACACTCTTCACTTGTGGCACCAATGCCTTCACTCCTGTCTGTATGACCCGACAGGTGAGCAAACACCAAACATGCAGGATGAACTTACTGGAGTTTGTATTATATTTACAAATACTTGTATTGTTGAAATGGGGAAATACACAGGTGGATTAGATTTGATTTCAGAACTATTTTAGACTAGAGTTGACTGGATTAGTGTACTAAAAATGAGACCTGGGACCTTTTTGCTGTGAATTGTGACTTTAAATTCTTGTTTAGTTCTGCTTTATACCTAGACATATTGATACTTTGCAGCTAATGTCATCAGTATTCCCCAGGGATGTGAAGCTAACTGTAGGCACTGTCTGTCTGAGGCTCTGTAAGACTCTGTTAGGCTCTGAGCTTTTTTTTTATTTTTTTTACAACATACTTACAATACAATCTAACCCTAAGAATCTGACTTATTTATAACTGCAACAGGTGAGCTGATTTGTGCTCTTAAACAAGTCTTTTACACATGAAATTGCAGTCACAGGTTAACTAGCATTAGTCATTAGCAACAGTTTTTTTAGTCATTCTCACATTTTTGTTGAAAATCAAACATCAAACAGGACCATGGATGCCTGTATTAATCACAGGAAATTGTATTGTTTAAATCCATTTTGTATTTTTTCTTCGCATCTTTACTGTGTTGTAAATCTTAATGTGTGCATTGTGTCACCATAGTAACTGCAGAACATTCCCCCATAGGTATATATGTAGAACACCCGCAGCGTAGTGTCACTGCAAAGTATCAATACCTAGACCTATTTTAGACTTTATCCATCTTTTTCCATTCATCTGTCCCCCTCCTCAGATTTCAAACATCAGTGAGGTGTTAGACTCCATAAACGGCGTGGCGCGGTGTCCATACGATCCTCGTCATAACTCCACAGCAATGATCACAGCGAGAGGAGAGCTGTACGCCGCCACCGTCATCGACTTCTCTGGACGAGATCCAGTCCTGTACCGCAGTCTGGGAAACATGCCCCCGCTACGCAGCGCTCAGTACAACTCCAAGTGGCTCAATGGTAAATATTAGAGCTGCAAGATTAATTGTAATTCAGTCGAAAATGCCACTTGAATGGACGCTATAACCAAATCACAAATCGCTAATTTTGGAAGTACCATCATTTCCTCTGCAAATAACAAAATCTCCTGTCTTATTCTGCTTACAAACTGCTAACCCTGGTCTGAAATGTGATTCTTGTATCAGTTTGTCATTAGTTTGATTCTTGTATCAGTTTGTCAGTTCATATTTCAGTCTTTTTGTCAATTCTCCTGGACATGTTTAAAATCTAAACTTTTAAGATAATCCAATTTTTAAAACATAAATCACAACCCCAATGCAATTAGAAATGTTGCCCAAATTGTTCACCCCTAGTAAATATGGTTTATTTTGTCATTATATCTTTTGAATGGAGAAAAAGTCCTCAAAATGTTGCATGTAACAAGAAGCTAAAACCCATGAGCAGAAATACTGTTTTTCACGCAGCTACACCAGTTGTAGAATAATTGCAGTAATGCTTTTAAATGCATTATAAAGAACTGCTTTCCCTTCAGTGTTGTTTCCTCATCACAAACATGCCTGGAGTTGTGTTTTATTTCATTCACACACGTTTAACGCACAAACCCTGCATATTTAGGCTGAGTTCTTCTCTCAAACAGAAAACACTCTCTTCCACCTTGTGATGTCAAGAAGTGCTCCACTTTGTTTTTAAACTCCAGAGACTCCACTAGAATCATTTGAATAATTTCAGACCAGGAATTTTCAGTCTCTACTAAACAAAAGGTAAAAGATAGCTGTTAACTTGAAAACTACTGCTTCATGATATCACAAGGTGGAACAGAGCATTTTGAGCTTTGGCGATGTAGACAAACTAATAATAAAGGGTCACTCAAACACGTGTGAATGAAAGAAAACACAACTCCAGGTATGTTTTTGAGGAGGTAACAACATTCTAACATACCATAAAGCTCACAAGAATCAGTTTTGCGTAATATAGCACCTTCAAACTATGTCACATTTATACATTGTGCTCATTGTAGCTACTTATTTTACATCGCTTTTCTTTCTGTAGAACCAAACTTCGTCTCTGTGTATGAGATCGGCCGCTTCGCTTACTTCTTCTTCAGAGAAACAGCTGTGGAGAATGACTGTGGTAAGATGGTGTTTTCTCGCGTGGCTCGAGTCTGTAAAAATGACGTTGGAGGTCGGTTTCTGCTGGAGGACACCTGGACGACGTTTATGAAAGCCCGACTCAACTGCTCACGATCCGGAGAAATCCCGTTTTATTTCAACGAGCTCCAGAGCACATTCCACCTGCCCGAACAAGACCTGATCTACGGAATCTTTACCACCAACGTGTGAGTGGCAAGAACTGCAAAAACTTTAAAGCTATAAATACTAGAGCTGAATGATTTTGAATGTGTATTGCAATAGATTTTTTTTGTCCATTTCAGTTAATTTCCAAAAGCATTAAAATATTTGTTTTCTTATTTTATAGAAATAGTTTGTCTGCATCGGCCATCTGCGCCTTCAACCTTAGCTCCATCACCACTGCCTTCAACGGACCCTTCCGCTTCCAGGAAAACCCCCGCACCGCTTGGCAACCCACACCTAACCCCATACCCAACTTTCAGGTATCTAGGTGTTCTGTTTTGTGCAATGAGTAAAGAATAGAATGAATGGTTAATCAACTCTCATGTTCAGCCCTAAGAGGCGACTGCTGTCGTGATTTTGGGCTCTACAAAAATAAATTGAATTGAATTGAATTGAATATATTTGAATATCTCTGTGTTGTGATGTCAGAGTGGTGTGGAGTGAGAGTTGGCTCTTTGAGAAGCCCGTCGAGCCCAATATTAATGCCAGCCCATTATAAGGATCCTGATTATCATGTTATGTTTATCCGGCTCTGGTCAGTTCCCTCCTGTTATGTCTCATATACTGCTTTCTCCCTCTCTCAGTGTGGTACCTTAGACGAGGCCGGCCCAGGGCAGAACCTGACTGAGCGCAGCCTTCAGGACGCTCAGAGACTGTTTTTAATGAATGATGTCGTTCAGCCGATCACAGTGAACCCTCTGCTCACCCAGGACACTGTGAGACTGTCTTGCCTCTGCGTGGATGTGGTACAGGGCGCAGGGGACCGGCTTTACTACGTCATGTACATTGGCACCGGTAAGAACCAGGAACTAGCTCCAGGTTTTATCATGATTCACAGCAAATAGTGTTGTAACAGTTTCCTCTCCTCCTCCTGCTCCAGAGTATGGGACCATCCTCAAGGCCCTGTCCACCACCGACAAGAGGCTTCAGGGCTGTTACCTGGAGGAGCTGAGGCCCCTCCCCCCAGGGCTGAGTGGACCAATCAGGAGCCTCCGTCTGCTGCAGAGGGACCGCTCTCTATTTGTGGGACTGAGTGACCGTATGGTGAAGATCCCCCTTGAGAGGTGCTCGAGCCACCCTTCAGAGAGGTATAGGAGATATCAGAGACAGGTTATAGAAGCATAGTTCTTTATATTATAATGATAGTGTTGTATATTTAGGCAGTGTGTTGAGGCGCGGGACCCATACTGTGGATGGGACCGGCTCAAACGACGCTGCACCACCTATGAGGAGAGCTCCAACATGAACCAGTGGATCCAGAACATCACAGACTGCCCTGTAAGACAAAAATATAGTCCTAGTTTAGTCCTGGTTTAGCTCTGGTTTAGCTCTGGTTTTGCCTTGCCTTAGTCCTTGTTTAGACCTTGTTTAACCCTGACTTAGTCCTAGTCTTAGTTAGCCCTGCCGTAGACCTGGTTTAGTTCTGGGTTAGTCCTGCACTAGCCTTGCTGTGTTATTCCTTGGTTTATTCCTGTTAAGAACTGGTTTAGTTCTGCTTTAGACCTGCAAAAGAAGTAACACTTGCCACATTGCATTTTTTGTTTACATTTCTATTATTTTTATAAGATAAATCAAATCAGCAATTCAGTTGCCAATAACAATACAATAAGACTAATAGGAGTTCCTTTAATTTACATGAATCAATACTGTAAGAGTGATGTGAGTCACAATCATTACAGAACCTAGAAATGCTAGATTTGATGTTGGCAGGTCTGTTGAGTAATTAGGGGGTTCTGTTGGTCCGCCCCCAGAAATTTTTGAGGAAAACATATGATAATTCCTGCATTTTGGAGCATTTCTACAGATCTTCTGGCTGGATGGAGTGTTTCCAGAAAAAAAAAAAAAAATTAGTGCCATATCACTGACAATAATACATTCAAAGACCTGCATTTCTATTCAATTACACGAAAGTCTCAGTCTCTGCTAAAAGTCAACAGCACCTTGTTTGTCCAAATAATTTCCTACATGTCTGGGCCCACGCACTCATAGAGTTATGGAGTTATGTTAAATATATGTTCCGCGCGGAGTGGCAGATTAAAGCTTAATGTTTTAAGCCTACATATTTGTAGTGTTCTACCTGTGTGCCTCCAGTGCCAGACGCACTCGTCCATGTCTGGCCACTGACCCAGATTATGTCTCTCCCTCGCTTCTTTGTTTTGCTCCAACAGGGCGTCTGCATCTCTCACATCTCCTCCGCCTCTCTCTTTTTTTTCCCTCTCCTCTCCTCTGCCTCTCTCTTTTTTTCCCTCTCCTCTCCTCTGCCCCTCTCTTTTTTTCCTCTTCTCTTCTCCGCATCTCGCCTCTTGTATCAGCCAAGCACTTTCATTCACGTGATTTCTCCCCTTACGACGCTTGACCACTTTGTTTACTAGAGTTGAACATCTTGTCTTGAGAAAAAAAGTAACACTATGGTGGCTGCGCTCAGCGCTCTGAAGCAGCTGTCAATCATCCATGGAGAGCTTATACGACAACAGCTGTGCGGCCCATCTCTACACACTGGATCCAAACACAGGAACCGTGGGGAAATAGGGTTCAGGCCAAGAATCTACACTCTATTTCCCAGAAATACAATTCTGACTCGTGGCAGGAATTGGGATGAAGTGAGAAAGCGGGTTGCAGTGCAGGATAAGTTGTGAATGAGCTGTGCAGCGCTGCTGTTTGTCACCTGTCTGCACGCTCTGGCAGGGCATCTGAGGCTGAAAATGTCTAAGAGATATATGAGCAGAGCTGAAATCCAGCACCAACTGAAGTTTTGGCCATGAATTTGACATGTGTAGCAAAGGTAAACACAGCTCCAGGTGCTCATAAATTTCATAAGTAAAAAAAACCAAAAAAAGTCAGATAAGATTATGGCAGCTAAAAATATACTATGGCAGCCCTCAATGTATTAACACTGACTACTACTACTACTACTACTACTACTACTACTACTACTACTACTACTACTACTACTACTATGACTCCTACTGCTATCACTACTACCTTTCATTACAAAAAATATGTATTTAGTCTCCTCATGCCTGCTGTGTGTAGGTGAGAAATCTAACTCAGGATGGAGGGTTTGGCCCATGGGCACAGTGGCAGTCCTGTTCCCATAGTGACGGGGAGGGGTCCAGTCTGTGCCTATGTCGGTCCAGGTCATGTGATGGCCCCTCGGCTCGATGTGGAGGAGAGGAGTGCAAAGGGCCCACCATACAGGTGGCCAACTGCTCCAGGTACAAAGAAACATCTTTTATTTAAAGGTACAGTATGTAACTTTCTGGAGGTGACATGTCGCCTGTATGATTCAGTGGGAACTGAAAGTTAAAACCATACTTCGGAACATTCTCCATCCTCCGTTTTATGCCATACTGTGGAAGATTACAGTAGAGTCAGGTTTGTAGAGATAAAAAAGCCCGCCCAAATTTTTCAGTGCAATAAACAATAAAAGATGCTTTTAGTTTTGTTTATTTCTGCCTAAAAAGTTACATACTGTGGCTTTAATGATTTGGACATCTAATATTTGTACTTCCTCAAATTCCTTTTATTACCTTCTGTGTCTTTTTGCAGAAATGGCGGCTGGACTCCCTGGTCGTCATGGGGACAGTGCAGCAGCAGTTGTGGCATCGGCTTTGAGGTCAGACAGAGGTCGTGCAACAACCCCTCCCCTCGGCACGGTGGACGAGTCTGTGTGGGGCAGGGGAGAGAGGAGAGGTGAGACCGGGCGAGACCTGGTTTACACTGCGGTTAGACTGAGGTTAGACATGGTTTAAATGTAGTTTAGTAGGCCTGGGTTAGAAATGGTTTAGTCCTGGTTTTGGGCCAAGAGGGTAGATTAGACAAAAATTTCAACTCAAGTCTTAATTGCCTCATTTACAAGGCTACTGGGTCAACTTATTTTTAGAGTTGAACAATATCTATTTGCAGTTTTTCTTATAAGCATTGTGATTATGTTTGGGATTTATTTTTTTAACAATAGAATTCTGTTCATATTTCACAAACATGTCCAGAAGAATTGATAAAAAGACTGAAATAGGAACTGACAAGTTTGTACATGTTTGTACAGATGTAAACTATCTAAAGGGTTAGTAGTTTTTTTCTATGCAGGGCAGAAGATTTTGTTGTTTGTGGAGGAAATGATGGTGCTTCGAAATTGTGCAGCCTTTGTGATTTGCTGAATGTGTCCATTCAAATTGAGATTTTGATTATATGTTGTACTTACTGCCACATAAAGGTCAGAAATTCATACTTCACTGCTCTCCTCTCCCTCCTCAGGTTGTGTAATGAGCGTAGGCCCTGCCCACTGCCTGTGTCTTGGACATCCTGGGGTCCTTGGGCCAAGTGCAGCTCAGAGTGTGGAGGAGGGGTTCATTCTCGAAGCAGGACCTGTGAGAACGGGAGCAGTTGTCCTGGTTGTGCCACGGTGAGGGAGGGGACAGTGAGGTCATGTGACTTCATCTGTAATTACAATAATAATGCATTACTCTTATATATCGCTTTTTCAGATGTTCAAAATCACTTTACAATTCTGTGCATTATTCATTTAGAGATCTGACGAGATCAGGCTTTGACAAGGAGGTTTGGCCACAAGTTGCCCTGTAACACACTGATAAATGAATTGTCTATATCGTGTCCTCTCTCAGGAATACCGCGCCTGTAACCTGGAGGCGTGTCCGGAGGTCCGCAGAAACACTCCATGGACTCCCTGGATCCCCGTGAACGTGAGTCAGGATGGGTCCCGTCTGGAGCAGAGGAGCAGGTATACGTGCCGTGCTCTGCTGCCCAAACCACAACTCCTACAGTCAGGCAAAAAGAAGACAGAAACACGTTACTGCCCCAACGATGGATCAGGAGCATGCCAGACCGACGGTGAGGAGAGACTTTGTAGTTTTTACTTTTGTTGTTTGAAGGATTTTGCTTATGCTCCTACTACTGCTACTGCTTCATTGATCATAGCGTGGAGAACCTGATACAGCACCACATACACACAGTAAAATACCACTAAAACTACTGCTGCTGCTACTATTAAACACTAAACAATGTCTTCTACTAATGACACAGTTATTACTAGAACTATCTAAGATTATTAAATGTTGTGTAATGAGGTTTGCAAGGTTTTATAAGATAAAGAGGTGTAATAATTATTGGTTTGTATTTTTTTTTTATACTAGCATTTATATATGTTTTTTGTTGTTGGTCTTTATTTTCCAAACAAATTGCACATTTTTTTAATTCAGACTTTGATAACCCTTTAACATTTCTCAGCTCTGGTGGAGGACCTGGTTAAGTCCAGCGGTCGGTCCCCTGTTGTTCCTCAGGGCGCTCGCTGGGGGTTGTGGGAAACGTGGTCCATGTGCTCCCGCTCCTGCTCCAGAGGCTTCAGGACTCGTAAACGTCTGTGCTCCACTCCTCAGGGCCGGACCACCCCCTCTGCCTGTGTTGGTTCCCCGGTTGAGTACCAGGACTGTGCAATGCAGCCATGTCCAGGTAATTTGACTCAATTTACTACAGTACTGCTGCTTAGGACTGAAGTTGATTTTCCTCTATATTGTAAAGGGAGGTAAAGATTGCCACTAATTGCAAATGTCTAGGGCCAATTACACAGCATGGTGGAGGCTCTGGAGAGGCTATAAACTAATACTCTCAGTATGTATCTTTTTTTAGCCATAAAATAGACTAAAATAAAAGCATGTTTTTTCCATTTTGGTTGTATTTATTGCACTCAGGATCTTAGAAAAGCATGCCTCCTTACTGTGAGCAGACTCTTATTTGGCCTGGAGGAGGGCTTCTCCTGCTTGTTTCCATGGAAATGTTGTTACTTTGGCTATAATCTTCCACACTATGGCATAAAACCTTTCTAGCTCCTTGGATATTGTTCTGAAGTATAGTTTTAATTTTCTATTTCCATGGAATCATGCAGGTGATGTTCCACGCCCAGAAAGTTACATACCTTACCATTATATAGTGCCTTACTTCATTGTTTCCCAACCAGGGGTACAGGGACTCCTGGGGGTCTGAGAGCATTACCAGGGGGTACTTGGAATGATTTCAGATCTACAGGAAAGAGGCAATTGAATAGTATTTTTATCTAAAATGTTCTTAGTAATGTATTTTACATGCTTAATCATGTTTATGCAGGATCATTTTGACATAAGTATAATTAAAATAAGAAAATAGAATAGTTGTTATTGGCTATTAAAGTAAAAAAGAAAAAAGAATCACAGTTTCACGATATAGAGGCTAGTCAGAAGTGTGAGACAAACACTTTGGGAGTACGCAAGACACAAAAAGTTGAGAACCCCTGCCATACTTCAATCTTTACTACTGCAACTACTGCAATTTCTATTATTAGTACTGCAAATACCACTTCTATCTATACTATTCCAAATACAGCTATTACTGCTAGAACAAATACTACTGCTATAACTACTGCTACTATTACTACTACTTCATCTTTTTTGTTTGTATATTGTATATTTGTATAAAACGGTTCTGTTTATCTGTGCATATGACTGAAAGGGTTTTATTTTTATTCTGCACTCTTTTGTTTTAATGTTTTAATGTCAATTTTATGATGATTATTTGTGATTATTCATGTTTGATTTGTGTGATTTTAATGTCTTTCTTATTCTGTAAAGCACTTTGAATTACCTTGCGTACGAATTGTGCTATACAAATAAACTTGCCTTGCCTTGCCTTGCCTATATTTCAGTGAATGGTGGGTGGTCCTGCTGGTCGGCCTGGTCCCCTTGCTCCTCTTCCTGTGGAGGGGGGCACTTCCAGAGGACCAGGGCCTGTTCTGACCCGGCTCCTGCCCAGGGAGGAGACATCTGCATCGGGCTGCACACGGAGGAGGCCCTGTGCAACACCCACAGCTGTGAAGGTACCAGGGATAGTCAGTGAAAGAGATATATATATAACCTTTTTGGCCAAATTCTTACCTTATGTGGAAATACCTTTGGATGAAATGTTTCATAGTATGGCATTAAACTTTTCTATTTAGCATTTTTTTTTAATTACAAGTGTTTTCATTGGTCAAAAATACCTTGCAAAACATGCAGGCTTGCCTCTCCTCAGATCTATAACTTGGTCTGGGAGCTCTACATGCTTGTCTTCATAGAGATAGAAGATAAGCTAAGTTTGGCCCTGGTTTTGTTCTGGTTTAACCCTGGTTTAGTCCTGGTTTAGTCCTGGTTTCGTCCTGGTCTAGCCCTGGTTTAGTCCTGGTTTAGTCCTGGTCTAGCCCTGGTTTAGTCCTGGTTTAGTCCTGGTTTAGTCCTGGTTTAGTCCTGGTTTAGTCCTGGTTTAGTCCTGGTTTAGTCCTGGTTTAGTCCTGGTTTAGTCCTTCTTCCTCTGCTCTCTTAGGTTGGCCTGAGTGGACAGATTGGGGTGACTGTGATGAGAACGGGCTCCAGTTCAGGACCAGGAGCTGTGGAGACTCTGGACTCTGTTTGAACAATGTGTCTCAGTCCAGGACCTGCAAACCCCACGAGGTCCCAGGTCAGGTTTTCTTTAATACTTAAAGCTACTCTATGTAACTTTTCTGATACCTGTCTCCATAGAGATAGATAGAGACAACTGAACAATGTGGGAAAAATATCCAATTGCAATTTCTCTGACAATCATTCAATTAGATTTGTGATATATATTTTAATAGTAGGATTCTGTTCAAAGTTCAGATTTTAAGATTTTAACATTCAGGAGAATTGGCAAAATGATTGAAATATGAACTGACAAATTAATACAAGAATCACATTTCAGAACATGTACAGACCTAAACTACAGGGTCAGCAGTTTTTATGCAGAATAAGAAAGGAGATTTTGCAGTGTGTGGGGCTACACATTTGTTGTAAAAACTGTTAGTATTTGGATTGTTACTTTCTAAATTTTTTTTTTCTCTTTTGTAGTCATCCTACCTGGACAAGAGGACCAAAATTGTGAAAGTAAGTTGAAAAATTTTAGTCTTAGTTTAGTCATTGTTTGGTCCAGTTTTAGTCCAGTTTTGTCCTGCTTTTATTAGTCCTAGCTCAGCCCTAGTCTAGTCATGGTATATTCCTTGTTTAGTTCTGTTTAGCCTTGGTTCAGTCTTGGTTTAACACAGGTTTAAATCTTGTTTAGTCCTGGTTTAGTCCTGGTTTAGTCCTGGTTTAGTCCTGGTTTAGTTCTGGTTTAGTCCTGGTTTAGTCCTGGTTTAGTCCTGGTTTAGTTCTGGTTTAGTCCTGGTTTAATCCTGGTTTAGTCCTGGTTTAGTCCTGGTTTAGTCCTGGTTTAGTCCTGGTTTAGTTCTGGTTTAGTCCTGGTTTAATCCTGGTTTAGTCCTGGTTTAGTCCTGGTTTAGTTCTGGTTTAGTCCTGGTTCAGTCTTGGTTTAACACAGGTTTAAACCTTGTTTAGTCCTGGTTTAGTCCTGGTTTAGTCCTGGTTTAGTCCTGGTTTAATCCTGGTTTAGTCCTGGTTTAGTCCTGGTTTAGTCCTGGTTTAGTTCTGGTTTAGTCCTGGTTTAATCCTGGTTTAGTCCTGGTTTAGTCCTGGTTTAGTTCTGGTTTAGTCCTGGTTTAGTCCTGGTTTAGTCCTGGTTTAGTTCTGGTTTAGTCCTGGTTCAGCCTGTTTAATCTAAAGTTTTCCTTTTAGCCTACACCTTGTTCCAGTTGATTGCAGTGGGGCTAGCTAGCTTCTTCGTAGCGGCTTTGCTCTCTGCGATGGGCTACTCGTACTGCCACCATTTGAACAGGACATCCTCAGAATCTGCAGTGATCCACCCCAGCACTCCCAATCACTTAAACTACAACAAACCTGGCAACGCAGCGCCTAAGAATGAGAAGTACATTCCTATGGAGTTTAAGGTAGGCTGGATTCATTGCATTATATACTATGGACCTAATGTATACTTTGCTGCTGATGTCATCAACATTCCCGGGGGTGTAATGCTAACTGAAGACACTGTTCTGTCTGAAGCTCAGTTACCCAAGTTAGACTTGACCTGAGTTTTGTTTTAACACAATCTGACCCGAGAGAGCTGACTTAGTTGGAGCTACAACAGATGAGCTGATATGCGCCATTAACAAGTCCCAAAATTACACAAATTACATTACAGTCATAAACTAGCTAGTATTAGCTAACAGTTTTTCACTTAGTCACTGTCACTTTTTGTTCAAAGTCCTAAACAGGACCATGAACACTCGTATTGATCACAGGTGTTTAAATCTGCTCATCTGTGATGTCATTGCAAAGTATCAACTAGTACTACTGATACTGTGAATACCTCTATTAATGGGACTACTACTGCTGTTCTGGTATTCATTACTTTATTTAAACTAGGAGAGATTTTGTTCTATTTTCAATTTCATAGATTTCAAAAGAGAGTCCCATATTTTGACATAGTTTTCACATGGTTTTGGGATCGATGAGGATCGATGAACACTTTTTACTTTGGGTGTTTCTTTAAATTACAGTGTATTGGAGCCTATTTTAAAGATAATTTGAATTATTTTGCTACAATACAACAAATTCTTTCTTTTTGCGTCATTCTGGGGTTGCCATTTAGAAATCATTTTCATCTCAGAATGACTGTTTTGCAAAAAGGTTTGACTGTTATCCAGACTTAATACTGGCTTAATTCCTTTTGTGCTCTTAGTATTGATATGCAAATGTATTTATATAATTCTGGATACAAATTTGAATAGCACAATTTAATATTTTAAAAGCTTTGCCTCTTTGGGAAATTACTTGCTAAACAATGTTTTATTTTTTATTCAGGGAAACTGATTTTTCTGACAAGCGCTGTGATTAGATTTGGGATTTATGTTTTAATAATAGGACCCTGTTCAAAGTTAACATTTTAAACACGTCCAAAAGAATTGACAAAAATACTGAAATGAACTGGCAGACTAACACAAGAATCACATTTCAGAACATCTTTGTACAGATCTAAACTATAGGGTTAGCGGTTTTTATACAGAATAAGATTTTGTTGAATTAATTTTAAAACTTTTTTTTTTCAGGGAACACTAAGCTCTAAAAACTAAAACGATCATAAAATGTATCTCCTCTCATTTTTCAGACATTAAACAAAAACAACCTCCACGTAAATGAAGAAACGTGTAACCATTTCTCCACGGCTCTGGGTCCTTCAAACATGTTCACCACCACGTACTACCCCCCAGGTCTGAGCAAGTACGACTACCACCACCAGGAGGCAGCGTGCCGGACATTCAACATGCACAGCTGAGGAAAACACATCTTTAAATACATTTCACATTTTGGATCATTCAATTCAAACTATGGATTTTTGCCTCTTTGGGCAATTTGGAGTCATCCCATGGAGCTCAACTTTAAACGTCAAAGCCTTGTTTTATAAAAAAGCCACCAAAAAAACACACATTTAAAACTTTAAATTTGGTCATGTTTAAAGGAACTGTATGTAGCCTGAACTCTTATTACAGTCACAACTGAACCTGAGTTGCCAGAACCTTAACCAGCAAATAGAGACACACACAAATTTGTCTCATTCTCAGTTTATGGACAGGCCTCATGTGAAAGCTCAGAACCTCCCGAATTCACTCACTGAGCTGCAGGTGCTGGGGTTTAGGCAGTGGCCATTCAGATCAGGGAGTCCTTTTAGGTTTAAACTAATTGGATTTCAGCATTGAAACTGGCAACCCAAATGAAAGACTCATTCTGCTTTCTGATTGGATATTCGTCTTGAAGATTGAAACACCAAATTATAACATGGCATCATGTTCACAGTTTTTTGTAATTAAGCATAAAGCATTGCAGTTGTTGCCAGTAAAAGTTATATTTGATTTGAACATAAAGGTCAAGTTTATGAAATCTAAAATCAAAATCTTACATGCAGTTCCTCAAATTCAAATAGTTTTAAGTTTTTTTTAAAAATTGATAACATTGTGGACTGATCTCTATCGGACTTGTACAGCTGAGCGGAGCAAGACCTAACACGACTGCACAATCCTTGTACAGTTTTTGGGCCTATGATTCAAATATCTTCAGTCTAGAGTCTAAGAACACTTTAAGACAATAATGGACATATTGGGTGCCATTTTTATATTCATCGTTTGACGTGAATCCTTCTCGACCAGTTTTTGTATTTTATATTAGAATTTACTGAAAAAATCTCACTTTGAACACGTGTACTATTGTTGTGTACAGATTGTCCCACTCATCTACATTTTGAGCTTTTCACGTGGACAAAATATAACTTAATGGATGTGCAATTTCAACAAGTTTTCGGAATAACTTTTGAAAATATATCTGCTTTTCCAATGGACCTTGTTGCTGACAGAAAACAAGACTGTACTATTGACATTAAGGAACAACTTGGAAAGTATGAAGAGTTGGATTTTTTTAAGACATTAAAAAATAACTCTCCAATAATTAAACTTTGGACAAAAAGGGTTTCATATTATGGGGGAAATATAGCACTTATCTTTGGACAAGAAGAAAACCAACGGATCTTGTCACTGACTTTAAAGGTCCTACATTGCGCAAAATTGACTCTTGTGAGCTTTAAACCGTGGTATAATGTTGTTACCTCATCAAAAACAGACCTGGAGTGTGTGTTGTGTTTTGTTTCATTCACACATGTTCGAATAGCCCTTTATTCTGTTTGTTGTGTCATGTAGTGGTAGCTTTCAAGTTAACACCTACTTTTTACTTAGTAGAAATTGGCAATACCAGAGCTGAAATCATCCAAATGATTCTAGTGAAGGTGTGTGGAGTTTAAAGACATAGTGGAGCACTTCCTGTATCATCACATGACATCACAAGGTGGAAGAGAGTGTTTTCCGTTTGAGAGAAGCCTAAATATACAGGGTTTGTGTGTTAAACATGTGTGAATGAAACAAACCATAACTCCAGGTACATTTGTGATGAGGAAACATTGTAACATAGAACAGAAAAAAGTGTAATATGGGACCTTTAAATGCAAATGAAAATGAAATGTAAATATATGTATGAATGAATCTGTTTTTTGAAGTGTAATTTCACAGTTTTTTCCAATGAAATTTTGGTTCATTTATTGCTAAAAGCACTTTTTTTGCAGATTTGAAGGTATGAATTTCATTATAAAAAAAAATCATTGCTGGGTGGAGTAGATCAGCCACAAGAAGAAAAAATGAGGTAAAATGCACACAAACTGCTACTATGACTACAAACAACATATTTATTGAGGTTTAATAAAGTAAAAAAAAAATGTAAATACTTTTTATTTAAATAATATCAGACGCAGAAATGTAGCGTAATCCAGTGTTTTGCAAAAAATGTGAATATGTTGCTAGTGTTGTCAAAAGTATCAAAAATCAGATACTAATCGATACTAATGCTAGCACTGAAACTAGATACTCATTTGAGCAGGTATCAATACTAAAAAAAGTCCCATTCATAGGACAGAAATGAACCTTTAGAGTGATTTTAAGCTGTATCAGACCAAGTATAAGACACATAGACTAGTATACACCCATGGACCACTGTGAACCTGCCTGGACGACTGAGGGATTACACAGATATAAGACACATAGGAATATAAAAATATGTGTTATTATTTAATGTTGAAAATCACATTCTGTTGTCTAAAGAAAGAGTGTTTTTTATTATCATCATGGTATCGAAATCTGTATTGAGTCTCAAGCCTATTCCTTAGTGTCTAAATCGAGTCTGAAATGTTAGTATCGTGACAACACTGGCTCCTTCTCAAACTGTGATTATAAAACATGTACAGATACAAATATATACTGTATTTCACTGCTGTTTTTCTCTGGTGCTACTTGGAGCTATGTGACCATAACTCTGCTCTCTTAATGTAAATATCACATATTTACTTTTTGTCAGACCATTATTTTTTCGTGTGTACTTGAGTAATATTTTATAGACGTAACCGTACTCTTAAAGTGCATATGACAGGTTAAACTATAATTTCACAAAAACATAGTTCACATCATTATATTTAAGAAATCTTGTATAGTTTTTTTTATTTATTTTGGTGAAGTTTGTCTTTTTACTTTCTGGTGGGACACGGGCAGCAGATATGACATATGTAGAGGTAATTACATAATTGTTACCATAGCAACCATAATGTTATCAAGGGCCAAAAACTGTTTAAATGTCACAATAGTTATAATTAGACTAATGCAAATAAATGACCACATCTTTATTTAGTTTTTATGTAGTTTTCAGTGTTGTTAACAGAGGTAGAGAGATTATGTTTTAGGAATCAGCGCTACTTCCTGTATTTTTGCACTTTTATTCTCAACTTTTTCCCACAAACTGACACTTCACTGATGTAAAACTGTGATAAATATCTACCACAACTACTATCCCACAAATCAGAATTAGAAAAACATGAAAACCCATCATATGCACTTTAAACACTTAAAGAGTCGATTGATTATAACAATAATTTGGATTTGGATAATTTGGAGTCTGAAAGCATGACACAAACCTACACAATGTCACACACGCCTCAACTGTAAATATTTGAGCAGTGAGTGAAAACCATCAGTTATAATAGTTAATGGATACGTCCAGCTGATGTCATCAACATTCTTTGGGGGTGTGATGCTAACTGGAGGCTCTGCTCTGTCTGAAGCTCTGTTACTCAAATTAGACTTTAATTTGAGCTTTGTTTTAACACAATCTGACCTGAAAGAAGTGAATTAGCTGGAACTCTAACAGGTGAGCTGATATGTGCTGTTAAACAAGTCTCTCATGCAGTTTAACAGTTTTTCAGTCAGTCCCTCTCACCGTCTTTGTTGAACATCAAACTCCTGAACAGGATCACGACGCTCATATTGATCACAGGCTCCTGAAAATGTGTTGTTTAAATCCATTTTATATTATCTCTTGAATTTTCAGAGAAGTTAAAACTTATCTTGTGTTTGCTAATGTGTGCAGCACCCCCAGTGTGATTTCACTGCACAGTATCAATTGAATGCATCTCTATATGTTTTGTTATGACCTAAAAAAGTACACAAATATTTACTGTGTAGAAATGGATTAGTTTTAGCCTCTCAACACTGTGAACTTTTGGTACACTATATTTTTGTAAAAATGGACACTTTATCAATAAATAAATCAATTCTGGTGCTAAATTAAATAATTGAACCTGTGCCCTTTAAAGCTACACTACGTAAATGTTTTGGTGATGGGCCGATCTGCTGCTGTTTTGTCTCTATGGAAATGTTATTATTTAGCCTGGAATGCTCCACAGTATGGTATTAAACTTTCTGGTCTATTTTGCATTAATTCATTTAGAATGAATGCAATCGTCACCTTCTTGTCTTGTTTAATGCCATAGGGAGGTGTTCCGGACATGTGCCAGCGGGAGGAGGTCCCGGGGAAGACCCAGGACACGCTGGAGGGACTGTGTCTCTCGGCTGGCCTGGGAACGCCTTGGGGTCCCACCGGAGGAGCTGGAGGACGTGTCTGGGGTGAGGGAAGTTTGGGAGTCCCTGCTTAGACTGCTGCCCCCACGACCTGGCCCCAGATAAGCAGAAGAAGATGGATGGATGTGCAACATTTGTAATTTGGTATTTCATTATATACACTGAAGTGAATATAACTTAGTTTGCTCCAAAGCTTTACTTACGACTAGGGCTGTCAAAAGTATTGAAAATCAGATACTAATCAATATTAAACACAATCAGAACGAGTATAAGACACATAGACTAGTATACACCTACCTGGATGACTGAGGGATTACACAGATATAAGGCTAAATAGGTATATAAAAGGAAGTACTTCGACCTAATGCTGAAAATCACATTCTGTTGTCTAAAGAAAGAGTGTTTTTTATTATCATTGTTGTAACAGGATCAATATTCAGAATCAAGTCTATTCCTTAGTATTGTAATCAAGTTTTACATTTTAGTATCGTGACAACAGTAGAATATTAAGACATTTTATGACTATGTTCTGAGGCGACAGCAGCTCAGTTGGTTGAGTGTCCACTGATCCGAAAGTTGGTGGTTCGAATCTCACTCTCGACATAAACATCTTTGGTTGAGCGGTCAGATTCAGTGACCCACAGGTTGGCGATGCGATTCCGGCTCTTACAAATGAATACTGTCATTGTGTCTTTGGGCAAAACGCTTAACCCACCTCGCCCCCAGTGTCTGTGTACTCTGGTGTATGAATGTGTGAGTGGTTCCTTGATGTAAAGCGTAAAGCGTAGAGTGCCTTGAAGGTGGAAAAGCACTATATAAAAAATTGACCATTATGTTGTTTTTGTTTAAAGGTTTTTTTTTTTCTTCGTAAATATTTCAGACTAAAACAGGTTGGGACAAAAGTGACATTTCTCCGTGTATTTTTATTTTTACCTGTCTTCACCAATTTAAAGTCTAGTCAACAATAAATAATGGATGTATTCAAAGTGCTTAGACCGATGAGATGTAGCAGCGAGGTTTTCAAATCGTACTCCTGTGTACACCGGCTGTTTCTTGTGCGATCTAGTACATAAAAAGAACGACTGGATGATCATATTAATACAAAAAAAAAAACTTAAAGGTGTGCTATGTAACTTTTCCCAAGGACGGTCTGCCACCTGCTTGTTTCCATGGAGATGTCACTGCTTTGCCTGAAATGTTTCACAGTATAGCAGCAGTATTTTTGTTGGCCAAAGCCTTGAGTTGGTCCCGCCTGCTTGTTTCCACGGTGATGGATACGTTTAATGTCTTACTGTGGAATATTTTAGCCAAACCAATAACATCTCCATGGAGACAAGCAGGCTGCAGTCTCTCCACCAGGAAAAGTTACATAGTACATCTTTAAAATTGATTCATTTTTGTTTACCTGAATACAGTTTCTTAAAATAGAAACCACTCCACTTTCTTCTCTTCGGAACTTCGGAACATTTCTGACCAAGTTTAGAGTTTGTTTTAGCTTTAAATGGGTCAAAACTTTGCACTCTCTCTCTCTCAGTCTAGACTTATTTTATTTTTGGAGAGAGAGATGGGCTAAAGCAGGTCTAAACCAGAGCTAAACCAGGACAAAACCAGACAAAACAAAAAAACCAGGACTAAACCAGGACTAAACCAGGACTAAACCAGTACTACAGCCCCAGTGTTGACCTATGCATTAAAACAGACCTTATGTAAGTAAATAAATATATAAAAACTGCATTTCCAAACTGCATTTTTCAATAAACAGATGCTGAATACTATCTCATAAAATT
Organism: Periophthalmus modestus; assembly: GCA_019594935.1. Classification (NCBI taxonomy): domain Eukaryota; kingdom Metazoa; phylum Chordata; class Actinopteri; order Gobiiformes; family Gobiidae; genus Periophthalmus; species Periophthalmus modestus. The sequence continues at coordinate 8,040,521 of JAIEZT010000198.1, forward strand.
AAACAACATAAAAACTTGGGTGTGTAGACAAATAAGGCTTTAGAAAGAGAATAAAGTAAACTACCAAAGTGAAATACTATAATATCATCACTGCACAGTAATTCATTGCTTTTTCCTTTTCCAAATTTGAGAATTTTGTCCCAAAAAAAATCTGTTAGACCTGCAATGCACCCAGGTTAGATGGGTTTGTTTGACAATGTCGCCCTCTACTGGACAAAGAAAGAACAGCATAAATTTGCCCCGGATTTGATGATGTCATAATTTCAGATGAAGAGCAGGGGGCTGTATCACTCTATGGGAGATTCACTGTTTTTGAGAGAAACTTATGATTCACAAATGTTGAACCTTCTCATTATTTGTTTGAGATTGGCCCCATTAACTTGTCGTATTAATTTTATGGCTTAAAGTACTTTTAACAGACAACAATCACATCTTTGGGGTTGAATAATGGCACCACTATCTGCAGCTATTGTGAAAAAAAAAATTCACTTTCATTTATACTGACGGAGAACTTTTCGTTTCATATTAACCATAAACCAGGTCGACACATCTATAATCTGACAGTTAAACAGCAAATCCCACCGCAGAATTCTGACCTGTCTCCAGCTCAGGTTAACTGATGCTATGAGTTTGAATAGTTTATCATCCCACACTGTTTTGTCCCAGGCCCATTGTAAGTTTCATATTTGAGTGGCATTGCCTAAGGACTTGTTTTAGCCTTATTTAAATTAATTACGTCAACCCATTTCTTATTATAACCTCCTCTCTCTCTCCCTCTCCCTCTGCTTACGCTCTCAGTACAATCTGTCATTCATTCAACTTTTCCACAGAACAAGACCTGTTTTAGTCCTGGTTTAGTCCTGGTTTAGTACTGAGCAGGGCTAGTTCTGGTTTAGACCTGGTTTATTATTGGCTTAGTTCTAGTTTTGTTCTGGTTTAGTTTTAGTTTAGTTTAGATTCAGGCCTGGTTTGGTCTATTTTTTTTCTTTAGTCAAGGTTGGGTCCTGGTTTAGACATGCTTTATTCCTGGTGTAGACCTGCTTTAGTCCTGCTTTAGTCCTGGTTTAGTCCTGGTTTAGTCCTGGTTTAGTCCTGCTTTAGTCCTGCTTTAGTCCTGGTTTAGTCCTGCTTTAGTCCTAGTTTAGTCCTGCTTTAGTCCTGTTTAGTCCTGGTTTAGTCCTAGCTTTAGTCCTAGTTTAGTCCTTTAGCTTTAGTTCTGGTTTAGCCTGTTTAGTCCCTTGGTTCCTAGTCCTGCTTTAGTCCTCCTTTAGTCCTGCTTTAGTCCTACTTTAGTCCTGCTTTAGCCCTGGTTTAGTTCTGATTTAATCCTGATTTAATCCTGATTTAGTCTTAGTCTCAGACCAGACCTGGACCCCCCTCGCCCCTCTGCTTCAGTCCGCTGGGCCGGTCCGGATCAGTCTGGACTCTGGACCGACGTTTTGGCCGAAATGTCGCGCCACATTTACATCCGCAACAAGATCGGGGAGGGAATCCAGGCTCCTATCTTCCAGGTAATGCATCTCACATCACCTGTCATGGTTTTCTAATTCTGATGTGGTTTGGTGGGATAGTACTTGTGCTAAATATTTATCACAGTTTTACATCAGTTAAATCACAGTTTGTGGAAAAAAAGTTGACAAGAAAAGTACAGTAAAGTGTTAACATGATGGTCGCTAGGTAACAGTTAAGGATTACCTCTATGTATGTCACAACTTCACCAAAACAACTACAACTACTATTAGGTAAGATTTTTAGTAATATCTTAATTATAATTATGTTAAATATGTTTAGTTTTGTGTTTAGTCCAGTTTCAGACCTGGTTTAGTAGCAGTTATGTATTTGTCCTGGTTTGATCCCAGTTTTGTCTGGAGGTAGACTTGATCTGGTCCTGTTCTAGTCCAGGTTTAGTCCTTGTCTAGTCCAGGTTTAGATCCTGATTAAGTCGATGTGATGTGTGTGCAAGTCCTGGTTTAATTCTGGGTTTAGTCCTGGTTAAGATCCCACTTTAGACCTAATTTTGCTTTAGTCCTGGTTTATTCCTATTTCAGACCTTGTTTATTATTAATGAAGTAAAGGTTTTCAGTCCAGGTCTAGTCCTAGTCTGCTTACAGTCATTGGAAGTTCATTCAGTATATTACTACTATTACTAGTGCTACTGCTACTACTACTATGCGGCTAATGTTACTATACTAAAAATATATCAGATTTGGTCAGTCCAGGTTTAGTCCTGGTTTAGTCCCGGTTTAGACTGGATGTAGTCTTTAATTAGACCCTGGTTTAGTTCTGGTTTAGACCTGGTTTAGACTGGATATAGTCCTTACATAGACCCTGGTTTAGATCTGGTTTAGACTGGATATAGTCCTTACTTAGACCCTGGTTTGGACCTGGTTTAGACTGGATATAGTCCTTACTTAGACCCTGGTTTAGTTCTGGTTTAGTTCTGGTTGACACCTGGTTTAGCTTTATCCAAAACATTAGGCTGTCTCACCACAATCTCTGGCCCAGATAAGTGCCCTGTTTTCAGTCAGATTTGGAGAAGTAGGTCCTTGGTTATTTTTTATTTTAGTGTCTGGAGATTTGAACAAAATAGGGTCAAACCACAGTCAGATAATTAGCACTGGTCTATTGAGATTTAACTAGAGGATATTAATAGATATGAATGAGAACAAAGATACAATGAAATCTCCATCTATGCCCAAAATTATTTATGAAAAAATACAAAATGGAAATGAAATCTGCAAAATATTTAATATCACATTTGTTTTTTAATGTGAGTTTCATTATGCTATTTGACCTAATTTCACTAAAATATTCTGTTTACAATTTAAATGTAGATTGAACACAGTGGCATTGAAATGATGTCTTCCAACGCTGAAATCCAGTCGGTTTAAACCTACAATGTTCTGAATGGTCACTACCTAAACCCCAGCACCTGCAGACAATCATGAATCAGTGCAGTGTATTATCTTTAGAAAAAAAACAGTGCAAGAGTGCAGGTTATATACATCTCATTTGTTTTGTTAATATAGAATTTAAATATAATACAAATGTTAATATTGTGTTATTTTATTTCCAGGTAAACAGAGGGACGTATTCCCGCAGGAGTCGACTCAAAAGGTCTGACGGCAGCACCACCTCCACCAGCTTCATCCTCAGACAGGTACAGCACTGCCACTTCTCCACCAGAGGGAGCTAGAGATGTAAAATCATGACACCAAAGGCATTTCTTATATATGTGCACTAACCACAATCAAAATGAAAAAATATGCTTTTATTTTTAGTCTATCTTTCGGCTTAAAAAGATGGCTTGAAAATATATATACTTTGGGCAGCAGTAGTATGCAGCACTCCTTTTTGTCCAGCAGAGGGAGCTGTCAGCATACTGAACAAAGAAACAATGCACCAAACTGAGGGATAAAAATAGATTTGACTGACAGGGACTTTCTTTTTTTTTTTTAAGACAAAACTTAACGTCACTGTATATTTATTTTGGATACATTTTCTTTCACTATACCCTTAATATAAAAATAAATAAATAAATACAATAGTTTACATACTGAAAATGAATATAGTAATTAATATTATTGGAGAATAATGTATCTATAGAGACTAAACCAATGCTAACTATCTAATTAACAAGAACCAAACCAAGAACAAGACTAAACCAAAGACTAAACCAGTCACTAAACCAGAAACATAAATTAGGTCTAAACCAGGACTAAACTAGGCCTAAATAAGAACTAAACCACTGTTTAAACAGGGACTAAACCAGGGACTAGTCCAGGGCCTAGTCCAGGATTAAAGCAGGGACATAAATCAGGTCTAAACCAGGGACTAAACCAGGTCTAAACAAGTTATAAACAAGGACTAAACGCGGGCTAAACCCGGGTTTAAACAGGGACTAAAACAGGGACATTACCAGGATAAACCAGGGACTATACCAGGACTAAGTCAGGGACTAAACCAAGGACTAAACTAGGGCCTATACCAGCTTTAAACTAGGGTCTACATCAGTGCTAAACCAAGTATTAAATCAGGACTAAACCAAGAATAAACCAGAACTACACTAGAGCTAAACCAGAACTAAACCAAGACTAAACCAGGACTAAACCAGGTCTAAACCAGCTCTAATCCTTTCTTTATCAAGACAATATTACCCTAAATCTGTCTAGCCTCACTGATGCTAATATTCCCATTTCTGTTTGAGTAAAATGGAGGTCCCTTCCTCATGCATCCCTCCCCCTCCTCCTTGCTAAAAGAAAAAAAATCCCCCTTTTCTCTCGTCCAATCACAGTGTGGCTTTCCGCTCGCATCATCAGCACTGCTCGGATGCTGGGAGCTTGTATTGCGTTGAGGATGCAATCTCTTCCTCTTGGGTTAGCCTTAGAATGTAATCCAGCTGTGTTAATGGAAAGCTAAGGACATTATCAACACGGATTTTGTCATTTTAAAACCAGCGAACGGTTTTCTTTGCCTGTTTTCTGTTGGTTTAACTGGAATACCTAGCTATATCCATGTATGAGGATTCAGCCTTCATTTGGAGAGACCAGATTGGCGTCATCTCCCCAGCCAACACATTTTTTATCATTTTTGATGCGTTGTAGCCTGCTCATTTTTGCATTTTATCTACGAACACTAGCTGGAATAGCAAACCTCCATGTATGACAATTTGTACCTACATGGGTTTGAAGATTCAGAGGCGGTAAGCAGGATTTTTGGTGAATTTTAAATTGTTTTATTTTTTATTTTTGGCGTTTGTGTTGTTATAAGGCCTATAGGTTTCTTAGGAGGTGGGTGGGTGGTTGAGTGCGCTAGATAGGGGGAGGGGGTGGAAACCATTAGGCTAGCATGACGTTGGTGCTAGAAGGCAATGCAATCTTGTACTTGTATTTGTACAATGGAGCAAATTGTGCAGAAAATAGCAGCAAAAATGGGACAAAAAGGACGAATAGGAGCAAAGCAAGGAGAAGGAATAGTGGACAAGGGGTAAACCAGGACTAAACACCAGGGTCTAAACAAGGACTATATCAGGACTAAACCACATCTAAACCAGGACTAAACCAGGACTAAACCAGGACTAAACCAGGACTAAACCAGGGCTAAACACCAGAGTTTAAACAACGACTATATCAGGACTAAACCACATCTAAACCAGGACTAAACCAGGACTAAACACCAGGGTCTAAACAAGGACTATATCAGAACTAAACCAGGTCTAAACATCAGGATCTAAACAAGGACTATATCAGGACTAAACCAGGTCTAAACCAGGACCAGACCAGACCAGGGACTAAACCACTACTATACTATGCCAGGACAAAAACAGTGAGATATGATTATGGGACTAAAGCAGGATTAAACCAAACCCTTCAACTAGGTTTAAAATAGCATTAAAACATAGGGCCATTAAAGGGACTAAAACAGGTCTGCAATTAGGGAGATACAGAGAGCAAGACTACACAAGGACTAAACTAAAGACTAAAACAATGGAATAGGGCCTATGGGAGAACAAATTGATGGACTAACTCAGGACTGAACCAGGTCTATAGCAGTAAGTAAGGTGTTTGTAAGCAATCGAAAACTAGGAGGAGGTTTGTGGAAACAAGGGCTAAACCAGGACTAAACCAGGATGTGACCAGGTCCAAGCAAAGAACCAAACCAGTTATACTCAGAGCATTCTAACTATGACAAAGGACAAAACCAGGGCTAAACCAGGATCAAATAGGACTAAACAGGGCTAAACCAGGACTAAACAGGGCTAAACCAGGACCAAACAGGACTAAACCAGGACTAAGCCAGGACTAAACAGGACTAAACAGGGCTAAACCAGGACTAAACAGGACTAAACCAGGACCAAATAGGACTAAACAGGACTAAACCAGGACCAAACAGGACTAAACCAGGACTAAACAGGACTAAACCAGGACCAAATAGGACTAAACAGGACTAAACCAGGACCAAATAGGACTAAACAGGACTAAACCAGGACTAAACCAGGACCAAACCAGGTCTAAACCAGGTCTAAACCAGGTCTAAACCAGGACTAAACCAGGACTAAACCAGGGCTAAACCAGGTCTAAACCAGGACTAAAGGGGGACTAAATCAAGATCAAAAAACATCCCTAAACCAGGACTAAATCAGGTCTCAACCAACATCTTAGCCACTATCTCCCATTTCTCATGTCCTGCAACTCCCACAATGCAACACAGTTAGGTAACATTATGTAGCACCATTTCTCTGTCCATCCATCTTCTGTGCTATCTCAGACTAAACCAGGACTGAACCAGGACCGAACCAGGTCTAAACCAGAACTAAACCAGGTCTAAACCAGGACTGGAGACCGGATTCGTCCCATTTTTGTGGAGTATTTTTCTGTCCGTTGGTGTAGTGACGTATTTGTTGACGTTAGAAGCGTCGTGAGGTCATTAAGGCAGATGACTCACATGTACTACAGCTACAACAATGCATCAGAACAGGACAAAATAATAGAAAATACCACAACGATCCTGTTCAAAATGTCAAGATTCAAATTAAGTGTATATATAATTTGAGGGATGCTGTTACTGGGCAAAAACGTGTTGGAAATGTTTCATATTCTGGTGGTTTGTATGGTTTTGTAAGAGGAGGTGCCATGCGTAAAATTGTCATTGTAACGATAGAATAAAGATCCATATAGTGCAGCATGCTATCAATTCTAATTTATATTGTGATAGGGCCATTTGAAGATTTAAAGCCACAGTAGGTAACTTTTTATTCAAAACATTTATATGGAAAAGCATTTTAATGTGTTTTTAATAATCAAATCGCCCTGTTCTACTTTACAAAATGCTAGTTCTTAGTAAAGGTACAGCGTGTCACTTTCTAGAGTTAGTACGTCACCTGCATGATTCCATGGAGATAGGGAGTTAAAGCCATACGTCGGAACATTCTCCATAGAGATAGACACGTTTTGTGCCATATTATAGCCAAAGGAACAACATTTCCATGGAAACGGGGAGGATTTTCAGTATAATAACCACAATCAAAATGAAAGGGGCCAATGGAGGACTAGGTGATGTAGGGACTAGGACTAAACCAGGTCTAAACCAGGATTTGACCAGGTCCAAACAAGGAACTATACCACTATACCTGCACTATAACAAGTACGTCTGGATATCAGCCATAAAACAAACTAAACTAGGTCTAAAATAGGACTTAATGAAACCAAAAATGACCAAAAAAACCAAACATACTTCTATTATCATCTATTTTGTGGCTAAAAAGTTACACACTGTGGCTTTAATATGATTTTATGTGTGAAAGTAGTTGATCCATTTATTTGTTTGGTCATTTATGCTGTTTCACTTCAATGTATCTATTAGTAAGAATGAGAAAACACTAAGAGACTATACTCAGTTTCAACCAAGACTCCAAACATGATCAATTAGATACCCACATCCTACAATCCCCATGATGCATCACTTTCACCCAGACATTTGACTGTATACGTCTAATAAACGTGTGTGTGTGTGTAGATATTCCTTTACAGTCAGCTTTCCTCTGCTGTTTCTGATTGGCTGGCCCTGGCTAAGCTAAATGCGGCTAACTGCTAACGTAGCTCGTGCAAAAGTGCTTAGCTGTGATGACTGGTGCATTGATCGGCTACGCTAATGGGCTTCGCTAATTGAATCGTCATTAGCGACAGAGAGCCAGATTCAGAGCAAGAGGCGATGATTCTTTTGAACTAAGATTTGAGATTTGGACATTATCTGGCAGCATTATTTAAAGTGCACATGACAGATTAGAATACTGATTTCACTAAAACATCGTTAACATAATTATATTTCAGATTTGACTAATTATCTTGCCTTTTTTTTTTTTTTTTATTTTGGTGAAGTTTAAAATTTTACTTCCTGGTTGGACACAGGCAGCAGATTTGACATACATAGAGGTAATTACATGACTGTTACCTAGCAACCATAATGTAAGCAGGGGCCAAAACTTGTCTGAATTACACAATATATTTATGATTAGACTAATACAAATAAATTACAACTCTTTATTTAGTTAAATGGGGGTTTAACTGTCAGAAAAATGCCTTTTGTGTCTGTAAAGCGTCTCTGCATTTTGGTTCTGGTACTATCCATCAAACCAAGAAATAATTAGAAAAAAAAACAAAACTGAAAACCTGTCATCTGCACTTTATTATGTGCCATATTTTCCAGCCTTTTTTTCATAGTTTGGCCAGGGCTGTGACTTATACTCAGATGCGATTTATATGTGAAATATACTTTTTTTTTTAGTCATGGTCTAGACCTGGTTTAGTCCTGATTTAGTCTTGGTTCAGACCTGGTTTACTTATGATTTTTCTTATTATATAAAGTCTGAGCTTAGTCTTTGGTTAGTCCTTTTTAGTCCTGATTTTGTGATGATTTCATTTTTTTCTTAATTTTCTTCATTTTTTGGCTGGTGCGACTTATACTCCTGAAAATACTAGGCCATATATTTACAGCTTAGTAAGTTGAATATTTGACATATTTGAAAATCGATTTCCCGCTTGTCTCATTGGAGATTTTATTGCTTTGCCTTGAATGTCCCACAGTATGGCATTACGAGCATCTATCCTGCGTTTATGCAACTGAAGACACTTAAAAACTTACAGTGAATGGGGTCACCTCTCCACAGAGCTGACCTGTAACCCGACCTGGTGGTAGTTGTGTCACTTGCTTGTCTCCATGGATATAGATGTTTAAACCCGAAAAGCTTCTTTGGACAAACTTCATAATCCCGGTAAATAAGTGAACAAAACAGCGGGTGCTTTTTTAGTGAAAATAAGTAAGTTTTGGCCAAATTCAATGCAATTTCCCAAAGAGACCCAGAACCTGAAAAGTGAAAAAAATACTTTAAATATCCGAATCATTTTTGCTGTGGAAGTGGGGCATAGGGACCTGTACAACACACATTTTAAATCTTGGTTGTATCACCTTGCATGCTAAAGTTGTACTGTGGAACATTGTAGGCAAAGCAATCACATCACCACAGAGACAAGCGGGTGACAAACTCTACTTCAGAAAAGTTACATAGTGCAAATTCAACATAAATAATTAAGTAATAGTCAAAACTACTGATGCATAATTAAACAAAATGGACAAATTGACTAAACAAACTTGGACTACAACTTTGAAATTTGAAATGCAATACAATAATAATAGTTGTTGTAAAGTCTACACAAATCTCCAAGCTGTTGTTTTCAGTGACAAATATTCAAATATAGTCTGGCATTAGGACTTGCATGTTAAGTACTTGGTGTAAATCCTCCCAAAGAAATGGAGGGGTAGTGAAAAAGAGGTGTGTATCAGCTAGAATGAAAAAGAGCAGACAGGCTTAAGAGGTTTGACAGTGTAGAAATACTGACCTGGAGGAACAGGCAGGAGCAGAGCTTAACATTTGTGTTTTGTGGATATGTACGGAGGAGACGTGCGAGCACCAATGCAGGTTTGACTTTTTATGTTACTACTTAAGGGCTTTTCATTTGTGTTATTTTGTTTCTTTGGCTGGTATTTCACCTGCACATTATACAGCTGTTTATGGGCAGACCTGTCATGATAATTACAATATCGACTTATATGATGGATGGAACTGTATTTTTGGAGGGGACAAGATAGTACTTTTTCTTTGACTCATTGTACTATTACTATTGAAAACAAATAGAAATGGTTTTAAATGTCAATTTCCTGAACATAAACACTACAGACTGTTAATCACTGCCACGTAACACAAAAATTAGCCCAATGTCTTCCTGTTGCGTCTGCTCCACATGCTTGTACTGACAGAGGATTGTCTGTGGACTTCTCCATTAAAAACTCCCAAACTCATCACTGAATATTAGAAAAGACTCAATGATTTATGCTATGTAAATATTCTCTATCTAGAAGCCTCCAGTGACAACTATTTTAACCTTTATTTTGGTTGATAATGTATTTTAACAATCTCAATGTACAATAAAAATAATCGTTTTACTAGTTGAGTACTAAAATAATCATTAGTTGCAGGTCGACTAATTAGTACAATTTTGTTAAACTAATCCTGCTTGTTCCTCAGGGCTCAGCGGACTCGTACACCAGTCGACCCTCAGACTCTGATGTGTCTCTGGAGGAAGACCGAGACCTGGTCCAGGCCCAGGTCCAGACCCAGAGTCCGGCCCCGATCCAAGGCCCGGGACAGAGCCGACAGGAGAAGGAGCAGCAGGCTGCTGTGCAGCTCGAGAGGGCCAAGGTACAGAGAAACTGTTTACTTATAAAGTATAGATAGTATTCTGGTGAGGGGTGATAATGAAAAATAACAGAAATATGCTTTAATTTAGGCTATACTGGAACTACTCCTAGACTAGACTTTTCATTGCTCAAAAATACCTTGAAAAACTTGCATGCTGTTTCTAAGGAGTCTCGCCTCTCCACAGATTTGGCATGTCTGTTTCCATGGAGATAGGTCATTTTAATACCATACTGTGGAACATTACAAACAGCTCTTGAAACCTAATGGCATTCACTTGAGAATTAGGTTTTCAACATAATAACTAGAAGATTTGTCTGCACAGATTTACACAGAGATACATGGTTAGTCTGCGTGGTAACAGGATCTCGATGGAACATTTTTCTAAAAAGTTACATAAGATTGAATAAAACAAAATAGAAATGCTGATACTTTGAAGCACATTCCATTATAGTCAAAAGCTCAAAAACGACACAGCTCTTCTAGTATAATATAAGATCAGCCTGACCCTGGCTAAACTAATGTCCACTGTTTCAGACTAAACCTGTAGCGTTCGCCGTCAGGACAAACGTGAGCTACTGTGGAGCTCTGGATGAAGATGTCCCTGTTCCAGCGACAGCCATCTCCTTCGACGCCAAGGACTTCCTGCACATAAAAGAGGTAAAGACAACTCAAGGACCGGTCACAAGTCTGTGGCGGAGTTTGCTGTTTAATTGTCAGATTATAGATGCCTTGACCTGGTTTATGGTTAATATCTCTGTAATTGCTTGGCCTGTCCACGTGACACAAAAACTGGCACAAAGTTCAACGTCTTCTCTGTCAGCATAAATAAATAAAAGTATAAGTCTTAAACTCAAGTCCTAAACTCCTGGGTTAGATTTAATAATTTAGTTCTTGTTAAGTCCGGGTTAGACCTAGTTTACTTTTTTACTTTTTACTTGTTGTTGTAATTCTAGATTAGTCTGAGTTTAGTCATGGTCTAGACCTGGTTTAGTCCTGGTTTAGTCTTGGTTCAGACCTGGTTTAATGAGGATTTTTCTTATCATATATAGTTCTAGCTTAGTCTTTGGTTAGTCTTTGTTTAGTCCTAGCTTAAGTCCTGGTTTAGTCTCGGTTTACCGATTATTTTTGTCGTATGTAGTTCTAGTTTAGTCCTGATTTAGTCCTGATTTAGACCTGGCTTTGTGATGATTTCATCTGTTGTAGATAGTTCTAATTTAGTCCTGGGTTAGTCCTAAGTTCCCAATTTGCTCCTGGTTTAGTTCTGATTTAGTCCTGGTTTAGTCCTTATTTTGTCGTTTTTTAGTCCAGGTTTAGTCATGGTTCAGACTTTGCTGATGATTTCTCTTGTTGTATTAGATGTAGCTCTAATTTAATCCTGTGTTGGTCCTGATTTGATCCTGTTTTTCTTGGTGTTTTGTCCTGGTTTAGTCCTAGGTTAAATACTGGTTTAGTCCTACTCCAGTTCCTGATCAGTCCTGGTTTAGTTCAGTCCTGGTTTAGTACTGATTTCCTAGTTCTGGTTTAGACCTACTCCAGTCCTGGATCAGTCCTGGTTTAGTCCTGGTTTAGTCCTGGTTTAGACCTGGTTTAGTCCTGGTTCAGTCCTGGTTTAATCCTGGTTCAGTCTTGGTTTAGTCCTGGTTTAGTCCTGGTTTAGTCCTGGTTTAGTCCTGATGTAGTCCTGGTTTAGTCCTGATTTAGTCCTAGGTTAAATACTGGTTTAGTCTTACTCCAGTCCTGGATCAGTCCTGGTTTAGTCCTGGTTTAGTCCTGGTTTAGTCCTGGTTTAGACCTGGTTTAGTCCTGGTTCAGTCCTGGTTTAGTCCTGGTTTAGTCCTGTTTTAGTCCTGGTTCAGACCTGGTTTAGTCCTGGTTTAGTCTTGGTTTAGTCCTGGTTTAGTCCTGGTTTAGTCCTGGTTCAGACCTGGTTTAGTCCTGGTTTAGTCCTGGTTCAGACCTGGTTCTCTGATGCTTCTCCCTTGACTCTTTTGCAGAAGTTTAATAATGACTGGTGGATCGGTCGCTTGGTGAAGGAGGGCTGTGAGATCGGGTTTATCCCCAGTCCTCTGAAACTTGAAAACATCCGTCTGCAGCAGGAGCAGAAGAGAGGACGTGTACAAGGGTGAGCCACAGACCCGACTAAAACACATTTTACATAAAGATATAGTCGTAATTTAGCTGTTTTTGTACATTCAAACAGGATTGAGAAGAATATGTAAGAATTAGAGATAGACCGATACATTGGTTGGTCGATATATTGGGCCGATATTTCCACTTTTTAGCATATGGGCTATCGGCCTTAAATCTCCAGCACAAGCCGATATTTTGTTTTGGTGGACCAACCTTTAAGAACACATAAAGCTTTATTTTTATAACACTTAAGAGAGATTATTGCAAAAAAAAAAAAACTGACTCTCTTATGGGTTTGTAGTTTAAAAGTTGGTGAGTTTATAGTAAATTTAAGTTATAGGATTTGGGGAAAATTGTTAAAATCGGTTTTAAATATCGGCAGAGCTTATTGGCCATTGGTTTCTCTGGAGTCGGTTTCACAACAGCCATAAAAAAAAAAAAAACTAAAACAAAAAAAACATATCGGTCCATCTCTTGTAAGAATGTAAAAAATAACCAAAATATTACATCAAATTTTAGAGATAAAATTAAGATTATGCAAAGTAAATATGTTTTTGTCTCAATTTATAATCTATAATTTGTTTGTTTAACTTTTATTACATTGATTAAAGCCACATTAGGTCAAACAATTAATATAATAAAGTTAATAGTGTGCTGTTTGGACACTAACTGTAGGAAGGAATCATAATAAAATAAATAATCTGATGTTACTCTAATATGATTGTGTCCATCATCTTTTCTGTAAACACATTATTTTGACTTTAGCTGTATTTCCTGTTATAAAGGGCTTTGAGCATAAATAGTGGTAAGGACACTGTTCACATTCATTTTTTAATTTTGTTTTTGAAAATCCATCGTTAGTCTTGTCTGTTTGTTTCTTATAAATGGAAAATGAACTGTCCCCAACATAAGTAGTGATGTTTTTAGTCTCTGGTTGGTCTGATACAGTTTGAAGCGTATATTCCTACATTCCTCCACTCTCAGTGTTGTCGAGTTTAATCTGATCTCATATTTGTAGCTTCACTGCTTTAACCAGGTCACAGCCTTTTTCAAATCTGCCTCCAGTATTTCTGTATCGTCTGCAGGCCTCTTATCGAACAGCAGAGTCAGTAAAGATTCAGATATGTCACAATGGACACAGAATGGTCTCGTTACATTCATTAATTGGCTGAACCCAGAACCATAGAAAATGGACGTATCAATCTTTACTTTTTAGTCTACCTGACAAAATGGTGGCTCTTTTCTGACCTTAAAATGTTAGTGTTAACCTGCTCTACGTGTTCCTGGTGTTTTTTATTTAGCCATTTTGTCCCTAAATCAAGACATGAACAATAATAATAACAGATCAGTCAGATGCCGTCTTTCCCCAGGGCTGCTACTGCTACCGGTGCAGTTTTGACTTGTTGTTGCACATAAATAATGAACATTTAACACAAATCAACCTACTTTATATCATATTTATGCGAATTTTTTCCCAAATTCTCCATTGAAAGGAACAGGCTTCCCACTTAATCGGAAATGCCGCCACAAAGAAAGCTCGGTTTAGGTGCATTTACAGAAAAAAGTTGGCGGAACAAGGTCAATAACGTCTAGCCTCGATGAGCTTTAATTGGCCGAACACTATGGATTACGTCACACTCCCTCAGTCCACCTTCATCTACAATCTATGGTCTAACGCTAAACCAATGTCCTGCTGGATCTAATACTCGGTCTGCCAAAAAACTGATGCCAAAGCGGGTAAATACTGTTTAAATTGACATTTAGATTAAAAAAATAGACTTCAGTTAGACAGATGTGAGTGTAACATGCTCAGCTTAAATCTGTGGTTGTGTTTTTCTTATTAGGCGTTTCACATTCATATCACAGGACACACAGTGTTTCAGAGTTTGTTCCTGTGTCAGTGTGTTAGCTGTGTGGTGTTTGTGTACATTAATACCAGGCCTCTCTCTCCTCTGTGCTCTGTGCAGTAAGTCTGGGGGAAACTCCTCTTCTAGTGTGGAGGACGAAGTCTCTGCCTCCATTCGCCCACTCATATCCTCCGCAGGTGAGGGGATAGGCCACAGGGGGCGCTACTGTGGCAGGAGGAGGGGCTAGGGGCATGAAGGAAGGGGTAAAGGTCAGGGGGAGGGGCTAGGAACCCAGGGGGAGGGGCTAAATGTCCTGGGGGAGGGGCTAGAGGCAACAGGTAGTATACAGGAAGTCCACACTCTAAGTGATTTGTAAATGAATATTTTCTCAGAGAATTTCTATAAAACATATTTGTGCTTGTGTTACTCAGGCAGAACATTTGTCAGGTGTTGCTGTTGCACTTGTCCTCAGAGGTTGGATTTCTGAACTTATTTCTGAATCATGGCTGCTTCCTGCTAATTCTCACAATATTTATGAGTTCACAAACTCACGAGAATCTGTCTTGGCTCCCGCTGGTGTGATATTTTCAGGACACTGATGGTCAGAGATTGAACCAATCACAGGGCGACACAGACAGACTTTAGACAGATTTCAGACAGATTTCAACCTATTTTAGCAAAAATACAGGCTATTTTGTTTGTGAAAAACATGAAGAGGGAAGCGCTGTGTGCATTTGTGGAGGGAAAGATGTGGAAATCAAAACTCCCACACCAAGCACATGGCAACAAGCTAACATATAAAACTATATATTTTTGATTTGACAACTGTACAAGTACTGACCACTGAGGACAAGGAATCCATTTCCATATCTGACAGCTAATGCATGAGGTGAATGGCCTTTGATAATGTCACATTCTACTGCAAAGTCTGATTAGATCTCAGCATGCTACATGTATCAGGCGCTTTAACACGTTTGGTTCAATTGAAAATATTCATTTACAAACTTTAACTCTTGTGTGGGCCTGTTTTTCAAACCATGCTTCTGTCTGCACAGTTACAACAGTTCTTTAGGCTGTTAGTGCTTCTTGTACCTCTGCATAGATGACAAGTCCATAGAGTTAAAATACTGTAGCATTTATAATAGCTGTTGGTGGTGTGCTCCTCCTCTTCTCCAGTAGAGGGCGCAGGCTTCAGAGAGTCCACGCCTGGAGCTGATCTGCCGTCAATAATGTAACTTAGGACTGTAGAAAGTACAGTGGCCCCCAAGGCTCAAACAAAAACAACAGAACACACATACACGTCTATATATGCAACAAGAGGAAGAGGTCGGATTTAGCATGTTTTTAAAGGTGTACTGTGTAACCTTTCTGCGACCTGCATGTCTCCATGGAGATGTCATGGATATAAAACACCTGTAACTGAATGAATGCAAGAAACACTGTGAATCATTACAGGCAACACAGTAACATCTCTATGGAGACAAGCAGTTGGTAGAATGACTACCCCCAGAAAAGTTACATAATGCATCTTTAATATCTATTTCCTGTTTCCTCATCAAAAACAGACCTGGAGTTGTGTTTTGTTTCATTCACACATGTTTAACACACAAACCCTACAGATTTAGGCTGAGTTGTTTTCTCAAACAGAAAACACCTTCGTCCACATTGTGATGTCATTAAGTGGTAATACAGGAAGTGCTCCACCGTGTTTTCAAACTCTATACACCTCCACTAGAATCATTTGGATAATTTCAGCCCTGGAATTGACAAACTTTGAAGCTTTTTTAGCCTAATTTTAGACTTTCTATGCAATCTCAACTGATCAAAATGTCCGGTAAACATTTTTTCAAAGGCAGTAACTTAAGATTTTCTGGAGCAAGAGTAAAGCCGTTAAATTGAGGCTAAAATATCTGTTAACTTTAAAACTTAAAACTACCATTTCATGACATCACAAGGTGGAACAGAGTATTTGAGCTTTGGAAATGCAGACAGATGAAAATAAAGGGTTACTCAAACATGTGAAGGAAACAAAATACAACTCCAGGTCTGTTTTTGATGAGGTAACAACATTATAACATGGCTTGAAGCTCACAAGAGTCAATATAAGACCTTTAACCTTTTTTATTCAAAATTGTAATAAAATTCCCTTTGTATATTTTAAGAAATCTTTGTAGTAATTTAGTTGTAAGTAGCTAGAATAAAAAGCAAACAATTGGCTTTAGTAAAAGAGTTTTAGTAAGAAGAACCTCCTGCTTTTGTTGCATATCTGTATGTAAGCTCTACTTTTGTATTTTTTGGGCCTTCCTGACCACCGTACGCAACAATCTTCCATTTTATAAAGTGTATTTCTTTAATGTTAGGTTTTATTTAATGATGTTTTGAAGCATGTAAATAATTATAATTGAAATGGTTGAATTATTTAAGCCATTTTGTTGAATCTAACATGTGTATCCTTGTGTCTCCCACAGGAAAGCAGAAGCAGAAAGTGGTAAGTTGGTCCTGGTAAAATATTGAAAACTTTTTCATGATTTTAACACGTTCTTAACTCAAAATGCAATGTATGACACAAACTTTTCACTAATTATATATATTGTAGTCAGGAGAGTCGACGAGGGGGGACCCTCTACCTATACATTTATATTAGAGGGGGCCTATGTGAGTCTTCTTGCCCCAGGTCCCCACATTTCTGAGAGAGGATGAACTGTAGACCTCTTAAAGCCACAGTATGTAACTTTTTAACCAAAAATTTGACTAAAAGGATGTTTTTATTGTACTGAAAAACATGCGTCCTTACTGTGAGCGGGCTTGCATCTCCACAAACCTCACTCTTACTTCCTCCTTGACTCTTTATCTTTGGCTATCATGACATAAAACTGATCTATGTCCAGGAAGAATGTTCCAAAGTATGATTTTAACTTCATGCAGATTAGTAACAAAGTGATTGAATTTGCAAACTGCACAGCCCAATTTGAAGGGTTAAATTAGATTATGCATCTTTTTGAGTTGCTCCCAGAGTAACATTTGACTACCAAGTAATTCAAAGTGCTTTACGGAATAAGAAAGACATTAAAACCACAAACCTACAAACAAGTCAAAGCATAAATAATCATCATAAGACAGAACCGTTTAGAGCCTGGATTTAAACAATGTCAAAGTAGAGGCCTTTTTATTTTGTTGTATCCATTGTTCTAAAGTAGGACTTGACTTGTTTATGTTCAGGAAGTTCTTATTTAAACCCAGTCAAGATAAAATAAAATTAAAATCGTGATTGATGAGGAAGTACACTGTAAACTACACTCTGAAGTACATTGCATTTTGGTGTAGAACAGCTTTGGTGACTGTTAAGCAGCAGCGCTCTGTAAATGTGTTAATATTCTGACTGTAGCTAACATCGCATCCATCCAAACATGCAGCAAACATCATATATTTATTATTACGTCAAAATGCAACTACAAGGTAATAATGAGTATTTTTAAAAGCTGCACCTTGGGACTTTTCTGGTGGAGGGTCAGTCGTATGCTTGTTTCCACGGAGATGTTATGGCTTTGTCCCACTGTATTGCGTTAAAGTTATCTATCAACCATGGAGACAGGTCAGAGCTGTGGAGAGGCAGGTTTTATCGGTTGATACTTTGCAGCTGATGTCATAAACATTCCCTGGGGGTGTGACGCTAACTTGAGGCACTGCTCTGTCTCACTTTTTTTGTGGAAAATCACCTAAACAGAACCATGAACGCTCGTATTGATCACAGGCTCCTGAAAATGTGTTGTTTAAATCAAATCTTGACCTGTTTTCAGACCATTTTAAATTTTTTGACAGTGTGCATTGTGTCTCTATGGTAACTGTTGAAAATGACACCGTAGAGATACATGTAGACCACACCCCCAGCGTGATATCCCTGCAAAGTATCAATAAAAACATCTTGCGCAGAATAAACAAATGCAAGATAAGTTTAATGCTTTACTTTTGAACATTCTAGGTTACGCAATACATCTCCACGGAGACAGGAAAAAGGCGGACAACCCACCAGAAAAGTTACATAGTGCAGCTTTAAGTAAATGAATTAAAAGACATTCCTTTGTTGTAGCATCAGTGTGGAAATTTTGCAGTTTTTTTGACTATTTTTAAAAAGCTATGTTTATATTTCAAGTTGTAAAAGTGATCTATTTTCGTAGCATTTTGGAAACGTGTTAAACAGTTTACATTTTGACTAACAGTGATAATAAACGATGATTTCTTTGCTGCTTGTCCCGACACTCGGCTTCTTTCATATCCGGTTGTGCTGTAGTTTTGGTGTAGTTTGGGTGCAGTGGGCGTGTCCTGCTTTGTGATTGGTCACTTGTTGGTGATTGACAGACGGAGCATGTCCCGCCCTACGATGTGGTACCGTCCATGAGGCCCGTGGTTCTGGTCGGACCCTCCCTCAAAGGATACGAGGTGAGACTTTACCCATTAAAATGTATTTATAATTTTATTTAATGTTTATTTTTACTTGTTCTTTCCATCATAATCTTCACATTAACCTCTGAATGCACATTGAAAACAAAAAGGTTTGAGACTCAATTCTTGGATAAACAGAAGTTAATTAAAGAAGTTACGTGTTTAGTTTAAAGCTCCACTGAGTAACTTTTTAGCATTTTTTTTAATTGTAGTTGTTTTTATTGCTTTGAAAAACTTACAAAAACATGCATCCTTATTCTGAGCGGGCTTGCATCTCCACAAACCTGACTCCTCCTTCTCGTCTCCATGGAGATGTTGTTCCTTTAGCTATAATCTTCCACATTATGACGTAAAACATATCTATCTCTATGGAGAATGTTCCAAAGTATGGTTTTAAAGTATGGTTTTTCTGTTTACATGGAATGGCAGGCGACATGCTACCTTTAGAAAGTTACACAGTGTTGCTTTAGGCCAAGTGGTTACTAAAGCAACCTTTCACAAATTTCAACAAAAGCATTACTCCCTGTATTTTGTCGTGGTTTGACACGGGTTTAGTCCTGATGTAAACCTGGTTTGGTCTTGCTCTAGTCCTGGTTCAGTTCCAGGTTTAGTCCCAGTTGTGTACAGTGTTAGTGTAAGTGCTGACACGTCTTTAATCACTTCTTTTCTTGCATGTTTAAAAAATAATTCTTATTGTAAATGTCTTCTGTAACTCGCTGTTTGTAAAGAGACTTATTTTGTCCATTGTCTTTGTTTACAGGTGACAGACATGATGCAGAAAGCCCTGTTTGACTTCCTAAAACATAGATTTGACGGAAGGTAAAACATCAAACTATTACAAAAAATGTTTTATAATAATAGATTAATTTTCTTATGTTCATTTCTAATTGTATTTTTGTGGCAGAATATCGATCACTCGGGTCACGGCGGACATTTCTTTAGCCAAACGTTCAGTTCTGAACAACCCAAGTAAAAGAGCCATCATAGAACGCTCCAACACACGCTCCAGCCTCGGTACGTCATGTGCTCACTGTTATTACACTAACACGTTTGTACTGATTACTAATACACTAATACAGAACTTATACCATCCATCCATTTTCTTCCGCTTATCCGGTGCCGGGCCGCAAGCCAAACTTATACCTTGGTTCTCAAACTTTTCATACCAAGTCCCACTTAAGAAAATATTTTGGCTTTCCAAGTATCAGCAGATCTAAACCAGGTCTATAGAAGGTCATTGCAGGTGTTCTAAACATTTTGTCATTTCTATTTCCATCCATCCATCCATTTTCTTCCACTTATCCGGGGCCGGGTCGCAGGGGCAGCAGAATAAGCAGGGACTCCCAGACTTCCCTCACCCCAGACACGTCCTCCAGCTCCTCCGGTGGGACCCCAAGGTGTTCCCAGGTCAGCCGAGAGACATAGTCCCTCCAGCGTGTCCTGGGTCTTCCCTGGGGCCTCCTCTCCGGTGGGACATGCCCAGAACACCTCCCCAGGGAGGCGTCCAGGAGGCATCCTGAGCAGATGCCTGAGCCACCTCAGCTGGTTCCTCTCGACGTGAAGGAGCAGCGGCTCTACTCCGAGCTCCTCCCGTGTGACTGAGCTCCTCACCCTGTCTCTAAGGGTGCGCCCAGCCACTCTGCAGAGGAAACTCATTTCGGCCGCTTGTATCCGCGATCTTGTCCTTTCGGTCATGACCCAGAGCTCATGACCATAGGTGAGGGTAGGAACGTAGATTGACCGGTAAATCGAGAGCTTTGTCTTTCGACTCAGCTCCTTCTTTACCACAACGGACCGATACAGCGACCGCATCACTGCAGACACTGCACCGATCCGCCTGTCAATCTCACACTCCATCCTTCCCTCACTCATCAAACAAGACCCCGAGATACTTGAACTCCTCCACTTGAGGTCATTTCTATTTATATTGATACTTTAAACTGACTAATTAATTAATAATACATATATTACTCAAATTAGGGTTAAAGAAATAGTATACAGCCTGCACTCGTTTTTAAAATAAACATGTTACAATCACATTTGAACCTGTGTTGCCAAAGCTTTAACCTGCAGATAGAGGACACAAACATGTTTTTCTTATTCTCAGTTTATGGACAGGCCTTGTGTGAAAAACTAGAACCTCCAGAATTCACTCACTGAGCTGCAGAGGCTGCACTAGCACTGATTCATGATTGGCTAGGTGCTGGGGTTTAGGTAGTTACCATTTAGATCAGACAGAGGCATTTTAGGTTCAAACCAACTGGATTTCACCACTGAAAATGGCAACCCAAATGAGAGACTCATGTGAGGCTCATTCTGGATAATCATCATGAGAAACAAAACACCAAATTATAACATAAACAACTTGGTCATTATGTCCAGTGTTTTTGTAATTAAGAATAAATCGGCATTACTGTTGTTACCAGTAAAATCTATATTTGAATTGTACCTTGTGTCTGAGGACACAGATAAGTCCTGTTTATGGAATTTAAAATCAAAATCTTACATACAGTTCCCTTAATCATCTGAATGCCATAAATTTCATAAATTCAAATTCATAAAATGTCTTCTTTATTTTCAGCTGAAGTGCAGAGTGAGATAGAGCGTATCTTCGAGCTGGCGCGCTCTCTGCAGCTCGTGGTTTTAGACGCCGACACGATAAACCACCCGGCCCAGCTCCTCAAAACATCTCTGGCCCCGATCATCGTCCATGTGAAGGTCTCCTCTCCAAAGGTACTACAGCAGTGCAGTACATACAGAGCAAACTGGAGCTGTGTTTAATACACTGTGTATGTTTAGGGCACAGACAGTAAAAGGATCACAGGTAATTTAGGTTTAATTTGAGGTCATGTTCCCAACACAAGCACAACAAAAACAGCATGAAATCATCAAGATACAATTGTAAACAATTGTAGATACTATTTTCTTTTATTGTAAATCAAATTTAAAAACACCGTCCTCAAGCACATTTGCATGGATAGGAACATCTGAACATGCTCAACACAAGTGGCACAATGGTAAAGAGAAAGTCCTAATACCACTGAAGGCCTTTCTGTGGAGTTTGCATGTTCTCCCAGTGTCTGATGGGCTACTTCCAGTGCAGTAAAACATGCACATTTCTACAGTACTCCTAAACTACCCTGTCTAGGCCAGACTCAAGGCCTCTCGTTTATTTATGCACAGACTCTCCTAAAAAACTGTGTCCTTCACAGCCCCTCCACAGAGGGCTGATCCGGTAATCCTGGCTCAGATCTGGTAAACCTACAATAATGTTATTACATATTTAAAAGCTCCAAAGAAGTATTTCACTTTACATACAAGTGAAAATGCAACTGTTAACACAAATACATTCACTACATGAATATTGAAAGTGAACTTTGCACTTTGAGCATGAACATCTGTAAATGAATCTACACCTGAAGTCCTTAAGCACTGCCTGAATTATCAAATACTATGTGGATGAGAAATGTGTATTTGAGTACTTTTACCTTTACCAATGTTTGTTTTGTATTGTAATGTAACTTGTATTGTTCCAGGTTCTGCAGCGGCTGGTCAAATCCAGAGGAAAGAGTCAGAGCAAACATCTGAACGTGCAGCTCGTGGCAGCGGATAAACTGGCCCAGTGTCCACCGGTAAAAATACTACTACTATTAATACTACTACTATTAAATGGTCATATTTATGTAGCAGTTTTCGCTTGTCATATAACATTTATTGGCTCCTTTCAACTGAAAACAATCCACATCTTTGGGGTTGAATAATGGCAACACTTTCTGACACTATTATTAACCATAAACCAGGTCAACACATCTGTAATCTGACAGTTAAACTCAGTTGACTCCTGCCTGTCTCCAGCTCAGGTTAAACAAGAGCGATTATAGAGTTTTTTAATGTAGACGTTATATACTGTCTTGTAGGAAATGTTCGATGTGATACTAGACGAGAACCAGTTGGAGGACGCTTGTGAACACCTGGCCGAATACCTGGAGGCGTACTGGAAGGCCACACACACCTCTATGGCCACGCCCCTCAATCCTCTGATTGGACGAAACATTGCGCCCACCAACAACACACAGTACTCTGCCAACATGACCGGACTCCAGGTAAGACAGGGACAGGGGAGGTCAATGATACATTTTAAGGCACATTTTTAGAAATCTGTGCTTTGTTTGGCCAAATATCCGACAGTTGTGGCAGTTGTCAAGTTAAAGGTGCACTACACAACTGTTCTGGTGGAGGGTCTTGTCTCCATGGAGATACTATTGCTTTATCTAGAGCAGTGGTCCCCAAACTACAGCCCGCGGGCCAGATACGGCCCGCCTCCACTTTGGTCCGGCCCCCTGAGCAATACCAGAGAGCATTTTGATTTAAAAAAAAATATATGTGTATATTTATTTGATAATAAAGTTGGACTTTTGCAACAAAATGTTCCTTAGTTATGAACTATTTTCATTATTAACTATTAGTTAGTAACTATTCATAAACGCATATAACGTGACATTCTGTTCTGCGGTTTGTGCCCCTATCTGGCAACCCCCAGAAAAAAAATTCTAAACCCGCCCCTCTCAAAGAGAACGGAATCATGGCGAAAAGGTTAGGTAAGAGAAAAATTGATTCAGAATCCAGGGCATTTAACCTGAAGTGGACAAACAATTATTGATTGATGATTAGAACCCAGGGAGGGTCATTTGGTTATTATTTATTTCATTAATAGTGTTATTTATTTCCTGACTTTTGTTCTGTGAAGAATCCAGAAAGGGTTATTTGATTATGTGTGGCTTTCTGGAAAACAATACATTTTTTACGTTTAGGCACTCCTGCAATCGTCACAGGTTTCTGTTACAAACTGACCCGGCCCCCCATCAGAGAAGCGAAAAGTTATGTGGCCCTCACAGGAAAAATCTAGAGTATTCCACAGTCTTAAATTAAAGTTATTGAAAAAATACATTAAAAAACATGAATTCTTACAGTGAGCAGGTTTGCCTCTCCAGAGATCTGACCTGTAACTTGGCCTAGTCGCATCACCTGTTTGTCTATATGGAGATTTTCCTGGTAAAGCAATAACAGACCAGCAGGTGGCAGACTTTTCACCAGAAAGTTTTTAATAAGGAACATAAGGTTTTAAAAATAGTCAAATTAACTCAGTATTGCTCTGTTCCACTTTTGTGTATTGCAGCTGTATAGTGCAACAATTTTGCCTGCAAGTTTACTCTAGTATTACTACTTTATATAACTTACCATGTTTTATTCAGGGGTTTCAAGCTATAGCAACTCTCCTCTGTGGTCATAGCAACTGAGCGATTCAAATCAATATATTATATCTTTTGAATGGGGAAAGGTCCTCGCAAAGTCCTTCAAATCAGGAAGGAATTGTTCGTCTGAAACCCATGACAACCAATTTTTTTTCTGAACTGGGTTAGATAAGAGTTATCTAAGGCTGCATTCACACTTGTACATTCACCAAATCAAAAATGAGATTGACCAGGGACTAAATTGGAAGTAAAATTGAAACTAAACCAAGATTAGACCAGGACCAGAGCTAGAACAGGACCAAACCAAATCTATATCTGGACTAAAATTATGTCAAAACCAGAGCTAAACCAGGACAAGTGTGAATGCGCCCTTATAAAACTATTATAATATAAAACTATTATAATATGGAGATGGAAAAGAAGACTGCAATTTTCACAATGTACAATGTGTCTTATATTATTTTTTCCCCTTATTTTGGTGATGAAATTTGTATCAAGTATCAAGTATGCTAGTTCCTTCTCCCAAAACCAGTAACAGCATCCAAATAAAACAATGCATTTTAGATACAGAATACTCTGACATAATAAACCCATGATAATGTAAATGCAAGAGTATCGAAATTAGATATTCATTTGAGCACCTGTCAATACTAAAAAAGTCACATTCACAGGAGAGAAATGAACCTCTCCAGAATAGTTTTAGAATGATCTTGAGCTGTAACAGAACAAGTATAAGACACATAGACTAGTATACACCCATGGACAGGGCCGGCCTTAGCTTTCAGGGAGCCCTAAGCTGAATTTGTCTCTGGGGCCCCCGACAGAGGATGCCTCCTGGCTCAGATGTAGCAGCAGCAGATATTTTGCTACTGCAGATATAAAACAAATATAATTGTTTTAGAGGGACATTTAGGCTGCTGCAAACACACAAACCCTGTGCCCAATAAAACTTGATATATTATATTATTTTCAATATAAATCTATGGGCTCTTGGGGGCCCTCCTGGTAGCCTCGGGGCCCTAAGCAGCTGCTCAGTCTGCTTATAGGCTGGGCCGCCCTGCCCATGGACCACTATGGAACCTACCTGGACAACTGAGGGATTACACAGATATGAGGCCAGATGGGAGTATAAAAAAGTGCTACCATTTAATGCTGAAAATCTCATTCTATTGTCTAAATAAAGAGTGTTATTTTAATTTTCGTGGTATCGGTATCGAGCCTCAAGTCCATTTCCTAGTATCAAAATCGAGTTCGAAATTTTAATATCATGACAGCACTAATGGTACGACATCATCTTCTACTACTTTTGTTTTTATCTCTCGTTCAAAAGCAGCAGAGCCAAAGAACCTCTCGCCCGCAGAGCAACCACACGGGCGACCACTCCACCCCCAACGAACGGCGCAACCTGATGACAGCAGACGAGAACTACCACAACGAGCGCGCCCACAAGGGTAACCGTGGCAACCGCATGTCCTCCGGGTCCCAACACAGCCGGGACCAGACCGAATCCTACCAAGATCCTTACCAAGATCCGTATCAAGACCCGTATCAAGACTCTTACAAACCCCATAGGAACCGGAGTTCACCTGGGAGTTATAGTCACGATTCCCGACATCGACTTTGAGTGCAAAAAATACAACTAAATATAAGATTTTTTTTTTCAAATTCTAGGTGTAAAATTTTGGCAAAAGTTTCAAAGCGAGTATTAAAGGCTTGTCATATTTGAGTGGTATGGTATGAGTTAGGGTTGCCAGGTAACAGACTGATATTTCTCTGTATTTTTTATACAGAGGGATATCAGTCTGGTCTCTACTCCCTCTACTCTACTACTACTCTCTCCATCTAGTAGTACTCCCTCCATCTACTACTACTCCCTCCATCTACTACTACTCCTCCCTACCTACTACTCCATCTACTACTCTCTCCATCTACTACTACTACTCCCTCCATCTACTCCCTCTACCACTACTACTACTCCCTCCATCTACTACTACTCTCTCAATCTACTACTACTCCCTCCATCTACTCCCTACATCTACTACTACTCCCTCCATCTACTACTACTCTCTCCATCTACTACTACTCCCTCCATCTACTACTACTCCCTCCATCTACTACTACTCCCTCCATCTACTACTGCTCTCTCCATTGCGCCTCGAGCCAGAAGCAAACACAACCGTCCAATCACATTTGTTTATTTCAGCCACCAATGCACTTAATCTGGTTTTGTCCTGGTTTAGTCCAAGATTAGACGTGGGTTATACCTGGTTTGTAGACCTGGTTTAGATCTGGGTAAGACCAGGTTTAGTCCTAGCATAAACCTGATTTAGATCTGGGTTAGACCTGGTTTAGTCCTTGTGCAGACCTGGTTTAGATTTGGGCTAGACCTAGTTTAGTCCTAGTGTCGACCTGGTTTAGATCTGGCTTAGACCAGGTTTAGTCCTTGTGCAGACCTGGTTTAGATCTGGGTTAGACCTGAGTTAGACCAGGCGTAGTCCTAGCGTTAGATTTGGCTGGGTAGACCTGGTATAGTCCTAGTTTAGACCTGGTTTAGTCCTACTTTAGACCTGGTTTAGTCCTAGTTTAGACCTGGCTTTGTCCTAGTGTAGGCCTGGTTTAGATCTGGGTTAGATCTTAGACTCTTATATATTTCAAAATGACAAAAAATTAAGATGGTTGTCATAATAATTGACAATTTAAAACAAAAAATTATCTCTTTTTTGGTAAAAAAAAAAAAAGTCCTCAAAATATGACCTATAACAGGAAGTTTCATACTGTACCACTCAATGTACACAAGCCGAAGTCATTTACAATAATAATTTTTACTTAAAGCACTCATTTTTTGGGATAAAAATGGGAAGTTTGCCACTAAAAGACTGCTAAAGACTGCCGTGGCCTGCTTCCTTCAGATCCCAAACGTGTACAAACTTACTTACCTTAATGCATGCTATTAGCTCACTGCATTCACCTGTTTCTACCTAAATACTTGGGTGGAATTTGTAAATATATTTTCTAAATCAGATCAGTAGAAAGTATGCGAAGTTTGGCTGCTAAAATACGAACAACGAAACTGGTGCTTCACAAACTATTTTGCTATTTTGAAAGGAGTCATTTAAAAATCAGCTTTTCTGTAGCGTTCAATTTGGTTACACTGTGGTAAAATGGTGGAGATATCGAGAGCACTTAGAGAGGTACAGAGGAGAGGAGGAGGAGGGGAGAAAGCAAGACTCAACTGTAGCTAAACAATATATGTAAAAGCATAGATGGTGCAAGGATAGTGGACTGGTGAATTGGGATATTTTAACAGCGACTACAGGTGTTAGACGGGTTTGTAAAATGGAGTTTTTTTTTTTTTTTTTTATCAATGAACAGTAACACAATGAAGGCGTTTTATTCATTTGACAGTAACCACTCATGTCTTTACACTGGTCATTCCCAACATGACAAAACTAAATTGAGCACTTTAAAGCTGCACTATGTAACTTTCCTTGTGGGGGCCCCTGCTGTCCTGTACCTGTACCTGTCTGTCGCTATGGTGATGTTGTTGCTTTGCCCAGAATGCTCCACAGTACAGTACAGTATCAAACATATGTACCTATATGTTTGATGTACCTAGCCTTCAAAAACAGCTTGAAAAAATGCATTCTTACTATGAGCGGGGTCGCCTTTGCACAGATCTGATCTGTAACTTGGCCTGGTAGCGTCACTGGCTTTTCTAGATAGGTTTAATGCCATACTGTGGAACATTTCAAAGCAAACCAATAACATCTCCATAGAAACAAGCAACACTTTACCCCAATACGCCTGGCTGATCCTCACTTCACAAAATTCCCAAGTCGACCAATCAATACTGAAGCCAACCTTAAAGCAACAGTATGTAACTTTTTAGCCAACAATAGTCTCCTACAAGGGGGAGGGGCCTTCTCTTGCTTGTTTCCATGGAAATGTTGTTCTCTTGGCTGTAATATTCCACACTATGGCATAAAATAAGGAGAATGTTCCGAAGTATGGTTTTAACTTTCTGTTTCCATGGAATTATGCAGGTGACGTGCCACCACCAGAAAGTTACATACTATATCTTTAAACTAGTCCACTATTATTTTATTCATCTATGCTCGAGGTTCTATCTATGAAGGAAATTATTTGTAAAAGTCTTCTCAAAGTTGTAAAAAATTGCGATTTGGTTTTGATCAATTTTGAGTTTTCAGAAACTTGTGTAGCTGGTTCCTGACACAAAGCATGCTTCCCTTCAAATGTTTGTAGAAATGTAGTGGAAAAAAGTGCAAAAATATCAACAAACTCATGAAAATGCCCAAATTGTGATTCAAAAACCCAAATAAATCTCAGTGAATGCATGAAGCGAAGAGGAGACGTTTTAAGCTTTACAAGTTTTATGTTTGAAAATTCTCAGACAGTAATGTAGCTCTACACAAGCTGGAAAGACTAACTCACGACTAGTTTAGATCCTTTTTAACTCTTCAATCTTCCATTTTTTCATAAATTTGGCAAATATTTTTATATATTTTTGTGCTTGCGAGAGGTAAACATTTAAACTCACTGGATTCACAGCAGCCAGTGTAAAACGCATCACAAAACATGTTACAATTCACCTATAAAATATATAATTAAAGGTGAACTGTGTAGCTTTTTTGTTGTTGAATGTGCTGCTGCTTGTCTCCATGGAGATAGAATTGCTTCTCCTGGAATGTTCCACAGTATATCATTAATCGTATCCAAATTACAATTATTCAGTTACAAGTTTGAGGAGAGTTGCGTTTCCTAATCTGACCTGGCGGTGTCACCTTCGTGTTGCCGTGGAGATTGAGAAGTTTAATGTCATACTGTGGAACATTTCCGGTGAAGCAATTACATCTCCATGGAGACAAGAAAATTTTCACAGTAAAGCATTAAAATAAACCACCAAATGTGAAAATTATTGGCTAAAAAGAGTTTTGAGTTAGTCTTTTAAGAATTTTAATTGTGCATATCTTAATTTCTTCACATATAAAAGCTTCACACTTGCTTTGATTAAGGACCAAAACATACATATTTTTATTTTATTAATTTATTTTTTGCTATTTTTTTCACGGTAGCACTTGAGGAAGAGCCTGTGACTGAAATGAATTTTATTTTTTCTGTTTTTTTTTAATTTTATTTAAAGGTTCCATATTACGCAAAATTGACTCTTGTGAGATTTAACCCATGTTATAATGTTGTTACCTCATCAAAAACAGACCTGGGGTTGTGTTTTGTTTCATTCACACATGTTTGAGTGACCATCTCCACTACATCTAGAGACTGGAAATTGAATGATTCTAGTGAAGATGTATGGGGTTTAAAAACACAGGGGAGCACTTCCTGTATTGCACCATGACATCACAAGGTGGAACAGAGTGTTTTCTGTTTGAGAAAAGAACTCAGCCTAAATATGCAGGGTTTGTGTGTTAAACATTTGTGAATGAAACAAATCACATCCTTGCATGTTTGTGATGAGGAAACAACATTATAACACAGATCAGCGTAATATAGGTCCATTAAATACAATGTGATGCAAAATTCTGTATATGTTTCTGTACAGAGCAATACTGAAAGACTTTTGAGTGTCTGTTTCTTAGACGATGTTGCCTAGCTAAAAATTTTGATCTGGTTTAGTCCTGGTTTAGACCTGGACTAGACCTGATTTAGACCTGGTTTAGTCCTGGTTTAGTCCTAGTTAAGACCTGGTTTAATCCGAGTTTTGGCATGGTTTATACCTAGTTTAGACCTGGTTTAGTCCTAATTTAGACCTGATTTAGACCTGGTTCAGACCTGGTTTAGTCCCAATTTAGACCTGGTTTAGACCTGGCATAGTCCTAGTTAAGAAGTGATTTAGACCTGGCTTAGTCCTAGTTTATGCCTGATTTAGACCTGGTTTAGACCTGGTTTAAGCCTGGATTATTCCTTCTTTAGACCTAAAGTCAGCTAGAAACGTATAAATTTCCCTGATTTAGATTTAGTCTAAGTTTAAACCTGGTTTAGACCTGGCTTAGTTCTAGTTTAGACCTGATTTAGTCATGGTATAGTCCTGATTTAGACCTGGTTTAATCCTGTTTTTTTCCTTCTTTATACCTAATGTCAACAATGGTAGAAACAACATTGGAACAAATGCATTGAAATGTTTAAATCTATAATATTAAATTCCCTTAACACTAAAGAACATATATTTACGAACTACACGACGCTAAGCTGTGAAAAATGTTGAAATAGATTTAAAATTGCTCATTACAGAAAATACTGTGACTTGAGGCACTTAACTTGAGCAAAAACCTTACTTTGAATTCCCACAATGTGAAAAGGTAAAACACTGGACTAAGCAGTAATAAGGACTCATCTAATGGGCCTATTGTAATATTAACTATGAACTATGAGCTGATTTGTCTTGGTTTAGACCTGGTTTAGTCCTGGGTCAGACCTGCTTTTGTTCTGGCTTAGTTCTAGTAGGCTATAGACCAGGTTTAGACTTGGTTTAGATCTGGATATAATCTGCATAGTTCTGGTTTAGTCCTGGTTTAGATGTAGTTTAGACCCAGTTAAGACCCAGTTTAAACCTGGTTTAGTCCTGGTTTAGACCTTAGAATGGCAAATGAACTGAACTGATTTAGACCTGGTTTAGTTCTGGTTTAGTCCTGGTTTAGACCTGGTTTAGTTCTAGTTTAGACCGTCAATGTGTTGCCAGATTTCACACAACCCAATGCATTACTTTACTTTAGAAAAAAGAACAGAAGTTAAATGCAAGTTGAAAGTTATAAATACGTCTTATTTTTATATCAAACTTGTAAATATATTTTGTTTTTTGAGAATTTTGCTCCAGACGAACGGCATGCTGACATTTCCCATTGACTGTCTATGCAAAGTGTGGACATAGCTACTGCTCCAAACCCAACATTTCAGCCAGCTTAAAAAGGGAAAAATATCTTGGTTTTATTTTGTTTGTTTGTTTTTGTTTTGTTTTCTTTGTCTTTTTTTTATTTTTGTGAAAATGAAACTACGCAGCTTCTGGGTACTGCATGCATGATGTACCAATCTGATTTGTAAAAAAAAAAAAAAAAAAAAGTATATATTTAAAAAGAAGGAAGTGGCTGTGTTTCAAAAGCAAAGAGACTGGGACATTTTCAAAATAAAAGTCGTTATAAAGTCGATGTTGTGTTTTTATAAGACATGGGAGGGCATCTGACACAGGGATATAATGTTGAAATATCATGTGAAACCCAATATATTATACTTAAAAAATGTTTCTCTTATATGCTTTTCCATTGATTTTGATTTTGATGTTTTAAATATATTTTTAACCTCATGATGATGCTATTGGAAAACCTTTCAAATTCTAAGTTCAGAATTCCTCATCATCTCAGAACATCCCCCTAGAATAGAATATTATAACCAGTGTTTATTTTCATTTAGACCTTGATTTGATGATCTGAAGGTTGGCGGTTCAAATCCTGCTTTAAACATCACTGGTCGAGCGTTCAGATCCACTGACCCACAGGTTGGCGGTGCGATTCCAGCTGCTACAGAGGAATGCTGTCGTTGTGTCCCTGGGCAAGACACTTAACCCACCTTCTCCCCAGTGTCTGCGTACACTAGTGTATGAATGTGTGTGTGAATGGGTGAGTGGTTCCTTGATGTAATGTGCTTTGAGTGACTTGAAGGGGGAAAAGCGCTGTATAAAAATGTGACAATTTACCATTTGCCTTTTGAATAAGATTATTTTTAATTTTAGTCACGATTTTGTCAAACAGACTTTTTTTTAAGACCACCGCGTTTTAGTACATGAAAAACATATTTTATTTTTGTAACTGTGATAATTTATTTATTTAGTTAGTTAACTGAGTAGTTGGGGCTGCGCGCGCTTGTCCCAGGTGTGTGCTGATATCTCATTGGCTAATCAGTGTCACATGCTCAGTGTCACGTGCTCCTCTCTGCAGACAGGTTCACGCGCTCCTGTAACGGCTCTGCTCCTGATGCTAACGAGTTTAAACTCTCTAAAATGGACAAGAATAAGTTTAAAGAAAGATGAAGATATGTGACACGTTTTCTACGGATTTGACATTTTTTCAACGGGGGGAGAAGGTGAGTGCCATTGTTGATTTGTTTTGTGGTTGTGAAAATGTTTTTATCCTCATTTGGAGGCGCGTCGTGTTCATTTAATATTTAGACATAAATTATGTTTTTTATTGTCCTTATATTTTTGTCCACAAGATAGCGGTGTTGGATAAACTCTTGAATAGGTTTATTTAGTGAACTCCTGCTCTCCTCTCCCTCCCTTTCTAACTGCCTCTCTCTTTCTGTCTCTCTATCTCTCTCTATCTCTGCTTCTGTCTCTGTCTTCCTATCTCTATCTCTCTCTTTCTATCTCTGCCTCCGTCTTTCTATCTCTGTCTCTCTCCTTCTATTTCTCTCTTTCTTTCTATTTCTGTCTCCCTCTTTCTTTCTATCTCTTTCTGTCTCTGTCTCTCTTTCTATTTCTGTCTTCCTCTTTCTCTCTCTCTATCTCTGTCTCTCTTTCTATTTCTGTCTCCCTCTTTCTCTCCCTCTCCTATCTGTGTCTCTGTCTCTCTCCTTCTATTTCTCTCTCTTTCTATCTCTGTCTCCCTCTTTCTATTCCTGTCTCTCTCTTTCGATCTCTATCTCTGTCTCCCTCTTTCTATCTCTCTCTCTCTCTCTCTCTTTCGATCTCTGCCTCTGTCTTTCCATCTCTGTCTCTCTCCTTCTATTTCTCTCTTTCTTTCTATTTCTGTCTCCCTCTTTCTATCCTTCTCTTTCTATTCCTGTCTCTCTCTTTCAATCTCTGTCTCTCTCTGTCTTGTTCTGTCTCTCTCCTATTTCTGTCTCTATCTCTGTCTCCCTCTTTCTCTCTCTCTCTCTCTCGATCTCTGTCTCTCTCTGTCTTCTGTCTCTCTCTCCTATCTCTGTCTCCCGCTTTCTATCTCTGCCTCTGTCTTTCTATCTCTGTCTCTCTCCTTCTATTTCTCTCTTTCTTTCTATTTCTGTCTCCCTTGTTCTTTCTTTCTCTCTCTCTGTCTCTCTTTCTATCTCCGTCTCTTTCTATTTCTGTCTCTTTCTTTCTTTCTTTCTTTCTCTCTGTCTCTCTTTCTATCTCTTTCTATCTCTGTCTCTCTTTCTATTTCTGTCTCCCTCTTTCTCTCTCTCTCCTTCTATTTCTCTCTTTCTATCTCTGTCTCCCTCTTTCTCTCTCCTTCTATCTCTGTCTCTCTCCTTCTATTTCTCTCTCTCTATCTCTGTCTTCCTCTTTCTATCCCTATCCCTCTCTTTCTATCTCTATCTCTCTCTGTCTTCTTCTGTCTCTCTCTCTCTCCTATCTCTGTCTCTGTCTCTCTCTCTCTCTATCTCTTTCTCTTTCTATGTCAGTCTCTTTTTCTATCTCTGTCTCTCTCTCTATTCCTCTCGCCCCCTCTCCTATCCTCTCTCTCCCATCTTCCTTCTCTCCTCCTGTTTTAACCCCACCCCCCCTCTCTCTCCCTTCTTCCTTCTCCCAACTTTCCATCTCTCTCCCCTACCTCCTCGTCTTCACTGTCCTCTCTCCCTGCCTTCTTCCTTCTCTTCTCTTCTTTTCTCTCTCTCCGACCGCCCCCCCCGCTGCCCAGCCTCTCTCCTCTCTTTTCCGGCCGCCCACTCCTGTCTCTCTCACCTCTCCCACTCGTAGCACACTTCCACTGGACCAAACACATCTGAGCCTCCATCACACACACGAGGGTGATCCTTATATCCTTCTTAACCACTAATTATGTAGTAGTAGTAGTTTGTGAAGAAAAGTTTAAAACAAAAGCACAAAAATACAGGAAGTAGCACAGAGTTCAGCAGAATCCCTCAAAATGCAGAGACATATTACACAGGAGGAAGCCATTTTTCTGACAGTTTAAGCCTTTTAACAAAATAAAGCTGTTTATAAAGTAATTTATTTGTATTAGTCTAATCATAACTATTGTGTACTTTAGACGAGTTTTGGCCCTCGTTTACATCACGGTTGCTAGGTTACAGTTATGTACTATGTCACATCTGCTGTCGCTGTTGTTTTACGTTGTCATCTTTACTCTTCTTCATTTGTTCTTGAACAGCAGGATTTGAAACAGTAACAGTCTCACATTTAAAAATAGCAGCTTGTGATAAATCTCAATGTTATTTACGCTCGAGTCTAAATGAAGCTAAAAAGCAAATAATAATAGTCTGTTTCTGAGGTTGAAAACTGAAACGGCGCTGATTGCACCAATGCTTTAAAATAACACGATTCTCTCTCTGTTCGTTCTGTGTTCTGAGCCAAAAACAGAGAAAATATTGAACAAAATGTGACGCTCGGATGGAGAATTCTGATGGGTGATAGACTCAGAGATTTTAAACCCGATTGCACAAAAAGAACAAAGAAAATACAAAATACTTCACATGTTACAAGGATGGGAGGGCATCTGACACACAGGGATATAGGAGCATGGAAGGGGAATTTGGTCCTAAATGTTCCATGTTACTGGTCGTATCTGTGGAGAGGCAAGCCCATATTTCTATTGAGGCATTTTTGGGCAATAAAACACATGCAGCTCGGTAAATGCTAAGTAGATAAGTTCAAAATTAAGCCATACTGTGGAATATTGCAGGTACAGCAATATTATCTCCATGGAGACAAGCAGGTGTCAGATCTCCCCCACCAGAAAAATGACATAGTACCCCTTTAAATACGCATTGCAATTTTCAACCAGGAATTCCCATTTTCCGCTCCCCTGCTGCTTTGACAATAAGATTGATGTTTTTTTGGTACATAAATGAACATAGTGTCATTAAATCTGTGCTAAACCGTGTCACCGTGGGGACAAAAGCGCCGATTAAGGTCAACATTTCAATATCACTCCAGAATTAATCAAACAGTCATCGATATTATGCAGTCATCAATCTGTATTCACTCAGCACAAGTGTTTTTAGTCCAGTGTGTTCTGAGCTCAGAGGGAGGCCCAGTGATGAATCGCCCTCATAATTTGAATGGATGTTATTAGCAAAACGCCAAGTCTGCAGTCTTTCAATTACCACAAACAACAAAATATACCGTTTTATTCCACATAAATACTGCTAACCCTGTAGTTTTGATTTGTACAAACGTGTTCTGAAATGTCCCTGTGTGCCGGATGCCCTCTCTGTGAGTCAGATGCCCTCCCTGTGTCTCGATGAGGCGTTTATGTGCATAAAAACTACTAACCCTGTAGTTTACATCTGTACAAACATGACAAACATCTGATTCTTGTTTCAGTTTGTCAGATTTCAGTCTTTTGGTCAAGTCTTCTGGACATGTTTGAACACAATTGTATTATTAAAACATAACTCACAAATTTAATTGCAGTGAATTTAATAGAGATTAAAGTTGAGTCGTTTGTAATGTTCATTGATCAGTTTTGGGTGTTTTTAATGGAGAGGTTCACATTTATTCCTCTGTGGTTTGAAGCAGACAGGACACTTTAGAGGAACAAATATGAGTAATTTTGGGTGCTAAAAGTCTGTACTTCTATATACAAGGAACTGAAACAGAAATCAATTTTAATTTGTTTTTAATAAGACAAAATCAAATCAAAATCAAAATTCTGAGTTGATCAAAATGAGGACAGAAATCCTACTGTTTTTTTTGGCCAGGCCTGTTTTATAATACAGTCTATGGCAGAAGAGAAATACAGCAAACAGACAACAAGAATAATAGACCTACATGAAAAAGGGGGCATGTGCAAACCTCTCAAACTATCATTCACATGTATCTGACCCAAACTGAACTCACAAGACTACACCTGCAGGGGGAGTTCATCCAAAAACTACTAGGAAAAGAGAACTAGGAAAAAATGTATTTATATAAAGACACACTCAACTTGTTAATCTTGAGTTTAATCAGGTTTTTTAAATGAAACTAAATGAATATGAATGAAATGAACAAAATATAAAACATTCGCCTTCCAAGAAATTCATATAAATGTACTCTTTCTCCCCTTTTTCTCCCTGGTTTTAAGCTACAGCACTCCTCTGCCCCATCTCCACCGCAGCAGCAGAACCATCAGCCTCTTCAGCCTCGCCATCTCCTCTTCACCAACAGCCGAGTTTAGACCCACGGTAAGACTTTTTTTATACTGTAAAACACTCCCTGTATCTGAACAAGCAAAGAACAAGACCTGTCAAAGTAGATTCAAACTGTCCTCATTTGGGATGCACTGATCTGATACTAGTTTGGATTTTGGTACACCTTTAAATATATATTCTATCTCTGTCTCCCTCTTTCTCTCTCCTTCCTATCTGTCTCTCTCCTATTTCTCTCTCTCTATCTCTGTCTTCCTCTTTCTATCCCTATCCCTCTCTTTCTATCTCTGTCTCTCTCCTATTTCTCTCTCTCTATCTCCGTCTTCCTCTTTCTATCCCTCTCTTTCTATCTCTGTCTCTCTCTGTCTTGTTCTGTCTCTCTCTCCTATCTTTGTCTCTATCTCTGTCTCCTTCTTTCTATCTATCTCTTTCTCTGTCTGTCTCTTTTTCTATCTCTGTCTCTCTCTATTCCTCTCGCCCTCTCTCCTATCCTCTCTCTCCTATCTTCCTTCTCTCCTCCTGTTTTAACCCCACCCCCCCTCTCTCTCCCTTCTTCCTTCTCCCAACTTGTGGTGGGAGAAGGAAGGTGCTGATCCTGAAAAAAAAAATGCTGGACCTGATATGGGCTCGGCTGACATCCTGGTTGGACAAATACATCCAGAAAGTCTCATGATGTTTTAATTTTTATTTATACAAACTTGTATTTGAGGGATAAATATCGACACAACACATTTGGATCAGTTCTGTCTCATTTTATTTTGGTGGAAGGGATAATTTTGACTCTCTGCACTGGTATCGGTTGATATCGGCAGATCCTTAAAGCTATAGTATCGAAATCAGAATTGAAAAAGCTGTAGTAGTTTCATCATCAGAAACATCCGTGGAGTTGTGTTTTGTCTTCATGGTTGGCAAGTAACTATACACATACCAAACAAATGTACTCAAAATGTGAAATAGTGATCTATGAATGTACTAGTTTGCCCACAGATGGAGAGCAGACGCCTGGCTCTACTGCACATTTAATTTAATCTTTTTTATGTTCCACAAACGTTGAACCTTTCGTTATTTGTTTGGAATCAGCTCCACAAACTTGTCATGTTAATCTTATGGCTTAAAGTCCTTTTAACAGACAACAATCGTCTTTGAGGTTGAATAATGGCACCACTTTTTGAAGCTATTTTGAAAAAGATCCAGTAATGACAGAGATATTAACCATAAACCCCACCACAGAATCCTGAACTGTCAGTTTGAACTATAGGGACTGTACCGTCAACTAAATTATTTCAAAATGCAGACACTAAGACTTGCCAAAAGGAACGTGAGCAGTGAATTGTAACTTGTATCTATGGACACGTGTCTCATTTAAAAGGACACAGTTGGCGTCTCGGTGTTGGACAGCGGTGGAGACTGACAGAAAGCGCACAGATCTGAAATGCTTTGACAAACTAGCTCCTTATGTTAAATCTGTGACGGATCTGGGGCTGACGGAGCAGAACTATTCACTTACACGACCCTTTCTCTACAACTGTGGTGAATACGGCACAAGACAGGCATTAAGTGGTATATATTACAATGTGAGGTTATATCATTATCACAATACATGATCTAAAAGCCTTTAAAGATGAGTATTTATTTCTATGGGGTATTAACTGCTAACACATCACATATTTAAATCACCATTTTACCTTTTATTGTTTTGAAAATTCATGTTTTATAAGTTTCAATTTTGTTCTTGACACGCTGAGTCTCTCCTCGCTTTGCTCCATGCACTAAGTCACTCCCCCTTCAGAGCGCTATCACAACACAATCAGCGTGTATCCCACTGACAAAACTACTGCACATTGCATCAGGTTTGTGAAGATGTAGTGTATTGTTTCATGTTTCATCATATTTTTGTATAATTGTGAAAAATTGCCCTGTGGGAGCATGGGTGACGTAGGCTTGTGGGCGGAGCTTTGGACAGAATATTACAGCTAACCACAAGTAGAGTTCATATAGGGTCCAGGAGAGATCACTAGATTAGATAGAAACATGCATGGATGACATCTAAAACCACTTTGGGCATGTTTTTGATGAGGAAACAATGTTATAACATGGTAGAAAGTGTTATTGGGCCTTAACCTGCAGATAGAAGTTTTTTTTCTCATTCTCAGTTTATGGACAAGCCTCATGTGAAAGCTCAGAACCTCCAGAATTTGCTCACTGAGCTGCACTAGCGCTGATTCATGATTGTTGCAGGTGCTGGGGTTTAGGTAGTGACCATTTAGATCAGAGAGAGTCCTTTTTTGGTTTAAACCAACTGGATTTCAGCATTGAAACTTGCAACCTTATTGATGTAGTAATTATTGTGACATAGGAGGAGGCTTTAACTATGGCTGTCTGGTTTTGTCCTACTTTAATCTTGGTGTAGTCTTGGTTTAGTCCTGGTTTAGGTTTAGTCCTGAATTTAGACCTTGTTTAGCCCTGGTTTAGTCCTGGTTTAGTCCTGGTTTAGTCCAGGAGTTTCAGCTTCCTGCAACCATTTGAGGACTTTTTCCCCTTTCAAAAGATTCTAGTTTTGAATTGCTAATTGCTATGGCAACAGTGCTAATTTTCTATCGTTCTGGATGGCATGGAGAAAGTGGTGCGACCTTTCGTTTGATGGGCTGTGGACTTTGAGGCTAACGTGGATAAAAGCTCATTAGCTCACAAACTCGTGGTGTTTTTCCCCTGTCCTCCGTGACCTTTGACCCCTGCAGCACAAAGTAAATGTTAGGCTTAAAAGTCAGGCAGCTGCTCTATCGATAGGTTTCACAATGAGGAGAAATTAAAAACGCTGCCATAGCAATTAACAATTTAAAACTAAATATTATATCACTTTTGAATTTAGGGGAAAAAAAACCCCTGCTGTCTCCATATATAAATGAAAATAAAAGTTTGTTAGCTTTATTCTCAAGTATGTTCAGACCTGGTTATGTCCTGGTGTAGTTCTAGTTTAGTCCTGAATTTTAGTCCTTGTTTAATACTGGTTTAGTTCTTGTTATGTCGTATATTTTAACATGGTTATGTCCTGTTTTAGTCCTGATTTAGTCCTGCTTTAGTCCTAATTTAGTCCTTGTTTAGATCTCATTTAATCCTGGTTAGGTTCTTCTTTAGTCCTTCTTTAGTCCTGTTTTAGTCCTGGTTTAGTCCTGGTTTAGTCCAGGTTTAGATCTTGTTTAGTCTTGGTTTAGATCTTGTTTAGTGCTCGTTTAGTCCTGGTTTAGCTCTGGTTTAGTCCCAGTTATGTTCTGGTTGTGTCTTGGTTTAGACCTGGTTTAGATCTTGTTTAGTCCTGGTTTAGATCTTGTTTTGTCCTGGTTTAGTTCTGGTTTAGCTCTGGTTTAGTCCTGGTTTGATTTATTCAGTGAGAGTCTTATTGACCCAAGGATCTTGAGAAGCACTTTCCTCAGAACCAGATGAAAAAACATGTTTGTGGAGATGTGTCTATAGACTTTAACACAGGTCCTGTTTCACTTGTTTAAATAAAGATTACATAATATTGACTCAGAAGATTTAACCTGGTCTGAAACATAACCACACCTGTCGGCTTTAACATAACAGCTGACACCATGCTAGCCAAACGGGTCCTAGGAATGAATGTTGTCACTAAAATTTCAAACTTGATTTTTATACTAAGGAATAGACTCAATACTGTTTCTGATAGCACGATGATTATAAGAAACACTACAATAGATTATGATTTTAGTACTTTCTTTTATTTTACCATGTGGCCTTATATCTGTGTAATCCCTCAGTGTGCAGTAGGTTCATAGTGGTCCATGGGTCTATACTAGTCTATGTGTCTTAGCTCAAGATCATTCTGAAGATATTTACAAAAGGTTCATTTCTGTCCTGTGAATGTAACTTTTTTTAGTATCGATACCTGCTCAAATGAGTATCTAGTTTCGATACTAGTGTTAGTATTGATTAGTATCTGATTTTTGATGCTTTTGACAACCCTATGACAAACTCCAAATGGATATCACACCGATGAAAGGAGAGAAAGTGCGTCCTAGGACTACTTCTATTTTTCACATTTTTAAGACAGAAAAAATCAGGTGCAGCTCCTTTAAAAAAGATAAACGAGTTACATAAAAAAGTTGCCAAATTGGTCTGGCACTGACAGAGGCCGCGAACTGAAAGCTAATGTTAATAACACCATTTAAACTGCATGTCTCTGTGTTTTAACCTGCTGAACTTTGGCCTATCTCTTTAAAATGATGAAGTGTCTGAGGTGGTATTTAAAGGACACCGTAGCAACAGTAACCCGGGGAAACCATGACCTGTCACCCCCGGAAACTGTTGCTGTGGTCTTGAGTTAAATTAATTAAAGGTGCACTCAGTAACTTTTCTGCTCATCTCCATGGGGATGTTATTGCTTTTGAATGTTCCACAGTACTTCATTATTGCCATTGCATCATAGGTACATATTTTCAGGAACAAAACCATCTCAAACAGAATAATTTAAACTAGTGTCTGCCAAGTTGAATCAAGTTTAACGCCATACTGTGGAACATTCAAAGCAAAGCAATAACTCTCCATGGAGAAATGTTGTGTTGTGTGGCTTTAAATTATATATTAGCTCTACCAAATCATTTTATATTCGGTTGTAGCATTTTTTGCCACCTTTGTATACAAATAATAGGTTATTAAAATGAAATGAATCACCCTTGGTTACTGTTACCATGGCTCTCCAATGTGGTATCATTTTAATCTCAATCTATTTCATTCATTATTTAACTGGGCCTAATGTTGGACTTTTTAAATCGCCTGTTGTGACAAAATTGGCAGATTCGCAAAACGCAAAGAGGCATCTGAGGAAAAAAGCAATTTATTTAAAGTCTCTGTACTGATTTTTACTGTTTTAAAAAAACAAAACTAGTTAATTTTAAACTATTAGCTGTGGACCAAAGTTATTCCTCACTTACCTTATGCATTCTGAGCATTCTAATTATTCACCACAATGAGTTTATAAGCACTTTTCAAACAACAACTAGCATGACAACACTTTATAATTGGATGCAGACAGTACACAGCAGACTTATTTTGACCTCTAGAGCTGCTTATACTATATATCCATACCTGGGACAGACACATTTTGCTCAGATGCATGCAAAATTGAGTCCAGGATGTTTAATTAAAATCTGTAAATTCACAAAAATATGGCCTATTCACACTGTTCTTAAGGTAGCGAATGAAACCATGCTTTTTCTATAATTTATGACTAGCCTGTTGCACTTGTATTGCAGCACATTGCCCCGTTAGGTCCAGTTATGCTTATAATTCTATTGCATTTTTTTTTTTTTTTTTTTTTTGCATTTTGAAGGATTTTCCGCATTCATCTTGTTTTGCTTGTGTTTCTTCCATCTCAGACTTTTGGATCAGACTACAGCAGACTGAACAGCAGCCATGTTCCTCTCCTGTGGACCAGCACAAGTGCATAATGGGTAAAAACTCCAAAGCGCTCGTCTCTTCTGTTTACAAGGCTTAATCTGAGCTAATACTGCTGCCTTTGATCCCAGTCTGCACCCAAGGGAGACGCTAGCTGCTAACAGGCTACTCTAACGCTGTACACATGAGTGAAAACATTTGTTTAATGGATTTATTTTAAGATTAACTCTTCTACTGGACTGAACCAGGCCTAAACCAGGACTAAACCAGGACTAAACCAGGACTAAATCAACCGAAGGACTAAAAACCAGGACTAAACCAAGGACTAAACCAGGACTAAACCAGGTCTAAACCAGGTCTACTAAACCAGGGTCTAAACCAGGACTAAACCAGGACTAAACCGGGTCTAAACAAGGACTAAACCAGGTCTAGACCAGGACAGGCTAAACCGGGTCTAAAACAGGACTAAAACAGGACTAAAACAGGACTAAATCAGTACTAGATTAGGTCTAAAACAGGACTAAACTACGACTAAACCAGGACTAAAACAGAACTAAATCAGTACTTGATCAGGACTAAACCAGGACTTAAAAAACAACAACTACAATAGCGACAACTACTACTACTACTATTATTACTACACTTAAATATAACAATTGCATCTAGTATTCCTAGCAATCCTAAAACAAGAAAGTGAGATATTTTGAGTCACTGTTATGGCCCAAGGACTAAAGACCAAATGTAATGTAGCCTGAAGTGTTCAAAATTAGGACTCAGATAAAGTTTGCTTTCCCTAAATCCTCAGATCACTATCAGCTGAGTAAAGGCTTTTTAGTTTATACAAAGGAAGTTCGTCATTTAGATGGAGAGAAAGTACAGTTGAAATGAAGAGAGTAGTTTTAAAGGCTCTGTACCTGTTTTTTACTGTCTTAAAAACGTGAAAAACTGAACTAGTTCACTAGCTTTTTGCAACCAGAGTAGCACAATCAGCATGGTAACAGCGGACTTCCTTATTCTCAGACAATAAAACGCTTTATAATTGGATGCAGCAGCAAAAACAGCGGACTTATTTTGACCTCAAGAGCTGCTTGTACAAAATATCTGTGCTGGGGCAAGACACATTTGGCTCAAATACATGGGAAAAGAGAGACTGGAGGAATGGGGAATGAGAAAGGAGTGGTGAAAGAGACAACAAAGGAAATGGATAGATATATAGACAGAGAGAGAGAGAGTTGTTTCATTGTTTTCCATTTTAGTTTGCCTTGTTTCTATAGTTCATGTATAGTTCATTCACTTGACATGTGTCCTGTGTGCTTGTGTTTTTGAGTTTTACTTCCTGTCTGTTGATTTTCTGCCCCACCCTAATGTGTTCCACCTGTTCCTTGTTTCCTGGTGTATTTTAGCCTCATGTTTCCCCTTGTCCTTTGTTGGTGCTTTGTCTTGTCCTGCTGTTTGTTCATTTTCTGTGATTCTTTGTGTTTGGCCTATTTTGGAGTTTTCTGTTTTTTTCTTCCCCTGTGCTGTTTTGTTGATTAAATTATTATTATTTAGCAGTTTTGCATTTTGGGTCTTATTTTGATAACCTCCTCATGACAGAGAGAGGAGAGAAGAGGAGGCGTTGCTTGGTCTGATTTGATGGACAGCAGCAGAACGTGGGCTGTGTCATTTCACAACAAACTGTTTGAGAATCCTCCTTCTCTTTACCACAGCGACTCATGTGAACTTTTACATATGTGCTATATAAAGACCTGTAGGTTTTTATGTTTTTCTCATTCTGACTTGGTTTGGGGGCATAGTACTCATGGGCAATATTTATCATACTTTTACATCAGTGGGATCAGTGGTGAAAAAAATTAGAAGAAAAGTAGAAAAACACAGGATGTAGCGCTGAGGTTGATAGTTGCTAGATAACAGTTATGTTATTACCTCAACATATGTCACATCTCCTGCCCATTCAATATAAAACAGATCTGTAGATAAATTTGGGTGACTTGAAATGGGTTATATAAATATTATGTTATAATGTTATATTAATGGGTTATATAAATCCAATGCATTATAATAGTTAATACGGCAATACACCATTAACACAGATTGAAATTTTACATCAAAATTGCTAAATTAGATTATTGAAATTGCTCAGTCCACAAGCCTACATCACCCATTCTCCCACACTATTTTCTGATCCCAATCACTGTTTTTCTCATCACAAACATACCTGGAGTTTTGTTTTGTTTCATTCACACGTTTAACACAAACCC
Organism: Periophthalmus modestus; assembly: GCA_019594935.1. Classification (NCBI taxonomy): domain Eukaryota; kingdom Metazoa; phylum Chordata; class Actinopteri; order Gobiiformes; family Gobiidae; genus Periophthalmus; species Periophthalmus modestus. The sequence goes on from JAIEZT010000198.1 coordinate 8,084,214, forward strand.
TGCATATTTAGGCTTAGTTCCTCTCTCAAAGCGCTCTGTTCCACCTGGTGATGACATGTAGCAATACAGGAAGTCCTTCACTGTGTTTTTAAACTCCATAGCAAGCAAGCAAAGTTTATTTAAGCACCTTATTTTAGCACCTTTCACAGAAAAATAAGTCCCTAAAAAACTACTGCACCTTAAAACACTGAAGTGCATTTTCAGTTGGCTGTCAAAGGCATCAACAGACTCCAGTGAATGCAAGGAAAGTGGGAGGTCGTTCCAGAGTCTGAGAGCAACAGTCTGGAAGGAGCGGTCTCCTCTGGTCCGAGGAACAATCAGCAGGTTCTGATCCAGAGACCTCAAAGAGCGAGAGGGGGCACAGGGTTGGATCAGATCACTGATGTATGACGTAGCCTGACCATGCAAGGCTCTGAAGGTCAGCACCAAAATTTTCAATTGTATCTGATCCGACCGCCAGCCAATAAAGAACTTTGAGAATAGAGGTAATGTGAACCCCTCTATTGGTGCAAGTTAAGATCCTCGCTACAGATCTTTGGACGAGCTGCAGATGAGACAGGTCCTATTTGTTTAGACGAGAAGACAAATCAGGGGCAATAACCAGTGTTTTGGAGCTGCAGACAGTTGCTGCTTAGCCATTGTTTTATTTTCCTCAAGCAATCAACACCTTCACTAGGCTCATTTGGATCATTTCAGCCCTGGAAATCTCTTCTCTTCTAAACAAAAAGTTGAAGGTAGAAGGCTGTTAACTCGAAAACTACCACTTCATGACATCATAAAGTGGAACAGAGCATTTTGAGCTTTGGAGATGGTGACAGACTACATGTTTGAGTAATAAAGGAGCAATCAAACATGTATGAATGAAACAAACACAACTGCAGGTACGTTTTTGATGAGATAACAGCATTATAACACGGTTTAACGCTCACAAGAGTTAATTTTGTGTAATATAAGACCTTTAACTTCCCATTAGCACATGAGTGATTATCCCTGTTGTTAAACTCAATACATGTTAATTAAAGTGTGTGGATGGAAGTAGTGTTAATTTGTCCTCTCAATCAAAAGTGCATTAGCTCTGACACGTCCTGACACAGAGCAGCACTAACAGGTCTGCCTCATTTGTGTCGCATTTTCATCTGCAGATATTCAATTGTGATGATTTATTTAAACAAGTGTGACAGGAAAATGGCCCCCGAGCTCCGCATTTCATCACCTACATCTTCAAATATTGATTTTACTGAGTTTGTAGAATATCAGTCTGCCTTATATCAGAAAGAAATAGTGTCGCGCTGACAAAACCTCTGCTAGATTTGAGTTCAATGTCATAAGAGCCTAAAGGTTAACATTAAGATGGAGAGGAGCTATAGATTTCTGTGGTGGAATTTGGAGATGTGTCGACCTGGTTTACTGGGCCTATCCAAATGAAACAAAAACTGACACAAAGTTCAACATCTTCTCTGTCAGTATAAATGAACTAGGGTTGAATAATTGTTTAAATAATGCTTCATGATGTGATTGTAAACAGTTTGTTAAGCCGTATTATTAACATGTTATAGTTTATGGACCCACTTAAAATGAGAAAGTATTACAAATGTGTATTTTTGTTTTGTTTTAGACCTGGTTTAGGTCTGCTTTAGGGCTGGTTTAGGCCTGGTTTAGTCCTGAACTCATCTAGTCCTGGTTAAGTCCTTGTGTCGTCGTGGTTTAGCCCTGAACTGGTTTTGTCTTGATTTAGACCCGGTTTAGTCCTGGTTTAGTCCTGGTTTAGTCCTGAACTAGTCTAGTACTGGTTTAATTCTAGTTTAGCCTTGGTTTATTCCTGAACTCGTCTAGTCCTGGTTTAGTCTTGATTTAGTCCTGAACTGGTCTAGCCCTATTTTAGTACTGGTTTAGTCTTGGTTTCGTCCTGAACTCATCTAGTCCTGGTTTAGTTCTGGTTTAGTTCTGTTTTAGTCCTGGTTTGACCTGGTTTCACCTTGGTTTTCATCTAGTCTTGAGATTTGTTTAGTGCTTCTTTAAACCTGACTTACTTCTGGTTTGGACCTGGTTAAGTGCGGGTTAGTCCTTGGTTAAGTTGTTACGATAGTTTCAATGTATTATTGTGGCAAATAGTAGTAGTAGTAGTAGTCGTAGTAGTAATTGTAGTGGTAGTAGTACTATTAGTAGTTGTCGTTGTAGCAGTGCATATGGATGGAATTATATTTTACTACTTTCTCCTCCTACAACAATATTTTTTTTTCTTCTCACATTTCCTCCACGCCTGATTTTAACCTTTAACCTCTTTGTGTTCCAGTTTATGAAACACTCTGGACCCTCTGTACCACCAAGAGCCTGTTAAATGAGCGAGGGGCCTGGGTGTATTTAGTTTGGGAGCTCGTGGTAAAGTCTATGGGAGCTAATATGAACATAATATTGTGGTATATGGTTATCAGCAGAGTAGTACTAATCCTAACCCTAGTAGTAGTAGTAGTAGTAGTAGTAGTAGTAGTTGTAGTAGAAGCAGTAGCAGTAGTAATAGTAGGACTAGTATGAAATACATTTGTACCATCAGGAGCATGTTAAATGAGTGAGGGGCCCTGGTTAAATTTAGTTTGAGGTCTCATGGTAAAGTCTATGGGAACTAAAGCACAATGTATGTAAATGTATGGGAAACGCCACATTCCCACAGTAATCATAATAGGAGGGCTGTTTTTGTGTATGATTTGCAGCAGATCGGATGGGCTAAATGAACCCGGGTTTGACTGATCTGAGCGTGACCCCGGTGTTAATGCTGCATAGCTGTGGTTTTCCATATGCTGGTCTTTTGAGTCTATACCCCTATGTAGTCTTTAGGCCTGGTCTAGTCTTGCTTTAGTTCTCATAAAATCTTGTTTTAGTCCTAATTTAATCCTGATCTACTTGTGTTCTCATTTGGTTCTGGCTTGAACCTGGTTTAGCCCTGGTCCAGTCCTACTGCCGTAATTCCACATTTAATCCTGGTTTAATCCTGGTTTAGGCCTGCATTATTCCTGTTTTAGTCCTGGTTTTGGCCTGGTTGAGTCCTGCTTTAGTCCTGGTTTAATCCCAGTTTAATCCTGGTTTAGCCCTTGTTTAGTCCTTGTTTAATCGTGGTTTAGCCCTTGTTTAGCCCTGGTTTAATCCCGGTTTAGTCCTGATTTAGTCCTTGTTTAGTCCTGGTTTAGCCCTTGTTTAGCCCTTGTTTAGTCCTGGTTTAGTCCTGCTTTAGTCCTGGTTTAGGCCTTGTTTAGTCCTGGTTTAGACCTTGTTTAGTCCTGGTTTAGTCCTGGTTTAGACCTTGTTTAGTCCTGGTTTTTAGGCCCTGGTTTAGTCATTGTTTAGTCCTCCTGCTTTAGCCCTTGTTTAGTCCTGGTTTAGCCCTTGTTTAGTCCTGGTTTAGTCATTGTTTAGTCCTGCTTTAGTCCTGATTTAGTCTTTGTTTAGTCTAGATTCACTTCTCTAGACATCTTCATTATCTGAGCCTCTCCTCTGTCCTCGTATCGTTGTCATTGATCGCTGTGTGTTCTTTTAGCAGCTTTTAAATCTCCCTTGACAAAACTAACTCTCCGTTTGAATTTCAATTTTTCCTGAATCTGGCACACGCGGGACACTCCTCCGTATCTTGGACATTTGGACATCTTCCAGTTTGTTTTGGCCAGTGTTGGGAATCAATTTAGATTTGTAGACTTGATTACAAAATGTATTACAAAACAAATATGGCTGCTTACGAGGAAAAAAGAAAAGGGAAAAAAAATATCACTGGACTGAAAAACGTGGTGGATTTCTACAGAATCAATGAGCAAGGCACTAAACTCTGAGGGGAGAGAAATGTGATTTTGTTCAAAATGGTGGTGACTAATGAGCTCCTTTGTTTCTCATGTGTAATTGACGTAAACAAATCTTATTGAATGGCGATGTTTGAGTCTGGATTGAGATGCAACAGAAAGAGTGGACTTGCCAGGCAGTACTATTACTATAGTATCTGTGTAAACCCTCAGTCGTCCAGGTCTGATCCATTACAAAGACAAAGTTCAAATCTGTCCAGTTGACAGATTTGAACTTTGTCTTTGCTATTACTATAGTACTATATTAGTAGTATTATAATTAGCAGTAGTGGCAGTAGTCCTTGTTTAGCACTGGTTTAGTCCTGGTTTAGTCCTGGTTTAGTCCTGGTTTAGTCCTGGTTTAGTCCTTGTTTATTCCTGGTTTAGTCATTGTTTAGTCCTGGGTTAGTCCTGGCTTAGTCCTGGTTTAGTCCTGGTTTAGTCTTTGTTTAGTCCTGGTTTAGTCTTTGTTTAATCCTGGTTTAGTCTTTGTTTAGCCCTGATTTAGTCCTTGTTCAGTCCTAGCTTAGTCCTGGTTTAGTCCTGGTTTAGTCCTTGTTTAGTCCTGGTTTAGTCCTTGTTTAGCCCTGGGTTAGTCCTGGCTTAGTCCTGGTTTAGTCCTGGTTTAGTCTTTGTTTAGTCCTGGTTTAGTCTTTGTTTAATCCTGGTTTAGTCTTTGTTTAGCCCTGGTTTAGTCCTTGTTCAGTCCTAGCTTAGTCCTGGTTTAGTCCTGGTTTAGTCTTTGTTTAGTGCTAGTTTAGTCTTTGTTTAGTCCTAGTCTAGTCCTGGTTTAGTCCTGGTTTAGTCTTGGTTTAGACCTGATTTAGTCCTAGTTTAGTCCTTGTTTATTCCTGGTCCAGTCCTGGTTTAGTCCTTGTTTAGTCCTGGTTTATTCCTGGTCTAGTCCTGGTTTAGTCCTAGTTTAGTCCTTGTTTATTCCTCATCTAGACCTACTTTAGTCCTGATTTAGTCTTTGTTTAGTCTAGATTCACTTCTCTAGACATCTTCATTATCTGAGCCCCTCCTCTGTCCTTGTCTCTTTGTCATTGATCGCTGTGTGTTCTTTTAGCAGCTTTTAAATCTCCCTTGACAAAACTAACTCTCCGTTTGAATTTCAATTTTTCCTCTGAATCTGGCACACGCGGGACACTCCTCCGTATCTTGGACGTTTGGGCATCTTCCTGTTTGTTTTGGCCAGTGTTGGGAATCAATGTAGATTTGTAGACTTGATTACAGAAAATGTATTATAAGTACAAGCCAGCTCATGTTTTGGAGGACATGAGGATCTTACCAGTTTGGCCCCGAGAAGGTCCCATAAAACAACATTTATTTCATCATCACAATAGACTACACTGTCAAATAAATCCTAATAATAAATACATAGAAACATATTCATACTTAAAATAAAATAAAATAAAATAACATGAAGAATAAATTGCTAAATTGTTAACCTAAATGTACAAATTGCTGTAGAAAGCATTACTGCAACTACTAGTTTTTCTACTAGACATACTACTACTTCTACTCCTACTTGTAACTATTATAATTACTATTATATAGACTACTACTACTTATATGTGATTAAATACAATAAAATGCTATAAGTACATAGATCTGACTCTCACCACATTCAAATAAAACGACTAATACTACTTCTACAACATACTCTCTTTACACTTACACATTAAGACTGTCACTTTTCTGGTCGAGGGTCCGCTATCTTTATGTTTCCATGGAGATGTAATTGCAATGCCTTGAATGTTCCATGGTGTAGCATTAAACTTGCCCATCTCCATGAAAACAAGTAGGTTACGCCACCAGGTCAAGTTACAGGCCAGATCTGTGGTGAGGCTGTCACAGCAGAATGAAAAAGCATGTTTTTCAAGGTATTTTTGAGCAATTAAAACACCTGCAAGTGATTTGAAGCGAGATGGATGAGTCTAATCCATTACTGTAAAACATTCAAGGCTAAGCAATAAGATCTTCAAAGAAACAAGCAGGTAGCGGACCCCCAACCAGCAAAGTTCCATAGTGCAGCTTTAAATGCACTGGGAGCTTGTTCAGGCCCCTGTTGTGTCGCCCGCTTTCACCCTTCTGCACTTTGGAAAAGACCTTGTATTGGATGTGATTTCTTTCTGGATCTAATTTGTGCGCGTAGCTGCAGAGTGTGTGAATTCACCGCAGTAATTACGTTCATTGATCTGATTTTGTGTCAGGAGCAAAACGAAACTCTACTCAAAACGAATTCACTAAGTTTGGTACAAGTGCTGAGAATAAAGCCCATAATTACTGCGCATCTGAGAGAGTGTTTTTGAAAAGCAAGATTTATGCAGATTACACAGACACCATGACGCACTATGGAACTTTTCTGGCTTGTCTCCATGGAGATGTTATAACTTTGCCTGAATTATTCTACAATATGGCATTAAACATATCTATCTCTGTGGAGACAAGTAGGGGCCAGCAATAGACCAAGTTACTGGTTAAATCTGTGGAGAGGTGAGCCAGATCCCAGTAAGAATGCATGTTTCTCCAGGTATTTCTGAACTAAAAAAACATCTGTAAATGAATAAAGGATATAAAAGAGGATGAGAGGGCATCTGAAACACAGGGTATAAGAGGACGGGAGGGCATCTGACACACAGGATAAAAGAGGATGAGAGGGCATCTGACACACAGGATAAAAGAGGATGAGAGGGCATCTGACACACAGGATATAAGAGGACGGGAGGACATCTGACACACAGGGTATAAGAGGAGGGGGGGGGCATCTGACACACAGGGTATAAGAGGACGGGAGGGCATCTGACACACAGGATAAAAGAGGATGAGAGGGCATCTGAAACACAGGGTATAAGAGGACGGGAGGGCATCTGACACACAGGGTATAAGAGGACGGGAGGGCATCTGACACACAGGGTATAAGAGGATGGGAGGGCATCTGACACACAGGGTATAAGAGGACGGGAGGGCATCTGACACACAGGGTATAAGAGGACGGGAGGGCATCTGACACACAGGGTATAAGAGGGACGGGAGGGCATCTGACACACAGGGTATAAGAGGACGGGAGGGCATCTGACACACAGGGTATAAGAGGACGGGAGGGCATCTGACACACAGGGTATAAGAAATATATTTAAAACTTAGCAGCTTAGCAGCAGCAGCACCATTACCATACTTGAACGCACTTTTTACCTCCTTAAATCGCAGGTTGGGTTTGTGTGGGAGGAAAGGAGGAGAGAGAAGAGGGGGGAGAGAGAGAGCTGGAGAGAAGGGAGAGAGAGATAAGAGAGAGTGATCGGTCATAAGAGAGAGAAGAGAAGGGGGAGTCCAAAATGGAAGACAGGAAAATTTAGGAGAGGAAAAAAAGGAGGGAGAAAGAGATTGGAGAGAGGAGGCTGAGGAGGAGAAGGGAAAGGGAGCGAGCAAGAGAGAGAGATGGAGGACTTTAATAGAGCTAGAAGAAGGAGGCAGAGCGAGGGAGAAAGGAAAGAAAGATGGAGGAAAGTAACATTTAGGAGAGAGAGAAAAGAGATGGACGCCTTTGATTATGTTTGAGCAAGGGGAAGAGGTAAAGAAAGGGAGGTGAGAGAGTTAGAATAAGCAAAAGGGGGAGGAGACAAAGATGCAGAGAAAGAAAAATGAGAGAAAAATGGGGAGCAAGGGAGAGAAAATAGAGAAGAGAGATTGGACTGACTGGTTGTGTTAGAACAAGGAAGAGAGGAGAAGGAGAGAGAGAGATGGAGGACTTTAATAGAGATAGAACAAGGAGGCAGAGAGAGAAAGAAAAAGAGATGGGAGAGAGGGAGAGAAAGAGGACAGAGAAAGGAAAATAGAGGAGACAAAAGAGGAGAGAGGGAGAGAGGAGAAGAAAGAAAAAAGAGGGGGCAGAGAGAGATGGAGGACATATAGAGTTACAACAAGGAGAGGAAAAAGGAGGGAGGAGAGTAAGGGAAAGAGGAGAGAGATTTAGTGAATACCTCGGGGAGTTTCTTGGTTCAAACTTTCTTGTCAGTTCATTTGAAGCCTCGCTTGCCCATAGAGGCTCACACATAGGGGGAGAGATAATGGGAGTGTACAGTTCTCAGGGCGGCCATTTTAAAGTACAGTGGGAAAATACATTATGTTCTATACAATTTACGACTCCACTGCAACAAAGGGATGTCCACAAGGTCAAATCAATTCTAAACACTGCAACTACTGCTACTACTATGACTGGTGTAGTACCAGTAGTAGTAGTAGCAGTAGCAGTAATGGCAGTACTAAGGCTACTGCTGCTGCTACTACTACTACTATTACTGCTGCTGCTACTATTATTGCTATTACCACTACTGCTACTACTACTACTACTACCACTACCACTACTACCATTGCCACTGCTATTACTACTGCTACTACTGCTCCTGGTACTAGTAGAATATTCAGATTAACTGCTGCAGTAGTAGTTGTAGCTGTAGTGAGTATAGCAGTAGTTGTGGTAGTTAGATTTATTAGTTATAATAGCAGACATTCTTTTCTTGTAATAGCCTTTAGGAAAAGTACTTAGTTAATATTTCAAACAGCAGAGAGTGTGTGCTGGTAATAATCCACCTCCTCAGGGATTCAGACCAGACCCATAGCTTAACCAGGTTTTACAGAATGGTACATGAAAGTATAAAGTTTTGATTGCATTGTCTGTCAATTGATACGTTGCAGTGGCATCACACTGGGGGTGTTCTGCATGTATGTTTATGGTGGAATTTCCAACAATTACCATGGTGACTAAATGCACACATTAGCCAAAAAAGTTATTAAACTCAAGAAAAAATACAAGTGGATTTAAACAGCACATTTTCAGGAGCCTGTGATGAATACGAGCGTTCATGGTCCTGTTTTGGCGAATACTTCACTGCTGGACACCTCTGTGTTTAGAAAGAGAAATGTTTGTGTCTCAGGGCTAATGCTAATGATAATTTGGAGGCATAATAAATATTAAAAGAACACCACAAACTGCATATAAAAATAACTGGGTAGTCTTTATTTTAATTAATTTTAATTTTAATTGATTTTGTGTTTTCTGATTTTAGTAAAAGTTAGCTTTGAGACAGAGTGAGCTAGCTAGCATGCTGCCGCTGTGCAGATTTTTAATCACTCGGAAATCCACAGATGCAGGTGCTAAGAACGCAGATGTGTTGAGCTGGTTTATGGTTAATATCTCTGTAATTACTGAGCCTGTCCACATGAAACAAAAACTATCATGAAGTTCAGTGTCTTGTACTTGTACTTTGTCTGTTTAGAATTCCCATCTGGATATTTGTGTTTTTGAACTTATACAGGTCAAGTTTGGAGTGGAAGAGAAAGAGGAGGAGAGAGGGAGAGAGGGGTGGGGAAGGAGAGAGAGAATGGAGAGAGAGAAAAATAGGGAAGGAAACAAAAGAAGAGAGAGGAACAACAGAGAGAGGAGAGAAGGAGAGTAGGAGGGATAAAGGAGAATGGAGGGCAACAGAAGAGGGGCAGAAGGAGGAGAAAAAGAAGGGAGGGAAATAGGAGAGAGATTAGGGAGCGAGGAGAAAAAGAATATGGGAGAGAGAGGGAGGATAGAGAGAGAGGAAAGAGGAGAAAGGAGAAAAAGGGGGAGGGAGAAGGAAGGAGGCAGAGAGAGAAGAAAAAGAAGGGAGGAGAAGGGACAGAGAAAAGCAAGGGAGAGAATAAAGAGAGGAAGCGAGGGAATGGAGTAAGAGAGTGGTGAAATATAAGGACCATTAAAGACAAAACAAATCAGGAAAAGTAAATACATTTACCACCAAATGAAACTAAAAACTGCACTGTATCATTTCAAATCCGTTAAACAAACACGACAGCAAATGAACACGTCAAATGTGAGACCAAACAGAGACTGAAACACTGCATTATTCAAACCATAATGAAGTCAGGAGAAGGCTAGCACTGAGTAGCAGCAGAATGGACTTATTACATAGGACCAATATATGCTAAATGTATGCTAACACATGGCTGTATTCTTCCACAGTGGATTAGAGTGAACAAAGCCAAATGAATGACTCTACTCTTATTCTGAAGTAGTGTTACACAAAACTAACATTTCAAACTCGATTTCAATACTAAGGAATAGACACGGTACTCGATAACGATTCTGATACTATGATGATAAAAACACACTTTTAGACAATAGAATGTGATTTTCAGCATTAAATTGTAGTACTTTCTTTATATACCTTATATACCTCAGTGGTCCAGGTAGATCCCATAGTGGTCCATGGGTGTATACTAGTCTATGTGTCTTATACTTGTTCTGACACAGCTCAAGATCAGTGTTCAAATGAGTATCTCGTTTCGATACTATTTTGTATCATGGATATAATAGTGCTTTGTTTAAAATATTCCACAGTATGGCTCTCACTTGTGGTAGTGGTGTTGGCAGGTCGCATCCTCCACTGTAAAAGTTACACACTGCATTTTTAAATATAAACCACAATTTAACTGATTTAACTGACCAAAGGTTAAAATAATTATGACAAAAGAAGAAAAATCTTTTGTGCTTTCTTTTTTGTTCATTCTTTTCTCTAAATAAAGTGTACATGTACTTGTTTATTCTGATCAGGTTTTGTGTTTGAAGCAGAAGTATGAGACAAGCAGCACTGATGGGGGGATTCAGGGGGAAAGAACGAGAGGGGAGAGAGAGAGGCGTGGAAGAGAGGAGGGGGGCGCACAGCAACTGTTGACTCATTAAAGAACCCTCCAGCAGTGACCAAATGCTCAGAGATGGATAGATGCACCTGCTCAAGAAGACAGGATGAGGAGAGAGAGAGAAGGAAGGGGAGAGAATGGAGATGGAGAGAGAGGAGGGAGGGATGGTGCAAAGAGTGAGGAGGGGGAGAGGGAGGGAAGAGATGAAGAGAGAGGAGAGGTGGAGAGAAAAGGGGAGAGGTAAAGGAATGCTGGAAAAATTGCAATTTTTTTAAATGTCCAGCTTGATCGTATTAATAGAAATAAAGGGAACATACACCACCGTCTAAAACCTCCAGGGCACTAAACACAACTTACCATAGCCCTCAGTCGACTGCAAGACGAGGTATCACTCAGGTAATTACGCTACGGCTGTAATAGTAATAAAAAGCAATGTATCGTGTCTTATGCACAGTGTGTTTGCTAACTACAGGTAGAAACAATGTTATATGTGCAGTTATTTTCCTCAATCTGTGCCACAAAATCATGTAGTATACTGAAAAAACACATGGCCATTTGTTGACCAAAACCCTGACGTTTCTTTGCTGTTTATACGTCTCTCTTGGTTGACATGCAAATATTAGTAGGCTTACATTATTATGATGTTATTTGGATGCCCCATGTTTTTGTATATTTTGGCAAAGTTTTATATTTGATTTTCTCTCTCCTAACAATATAAGCATGTAATCAAGAAAATGAAAAATAAATACTCTGTAAATAAGACATCCACATCACATTTACAAAGATGAATTGCGTTTAATAGCTGTATATTTCATTTCACAGGTCATTACCCACTTCCCAGCAGAACCATAGTGAAAGTTTCGTCACAGTCTGAAGCCGGAGTCATCCAACACATTAACACCAAAAGCCAGAAAACTGCAGCTAACTTAATTGCAAACCATAAAGACTTCAGTTAAAATTCTAAATTCTTTAGAGAGCAAGAACTTCTCCAACCCAAATATTATGGAAAACTAAACCAGATGCCCTGAAGTCATTTTCATTTGACATAATGAACCTGGGGCATATGTCAGCTTTTTTACTGGGCATTTTTCAAACTATCAGCAGCAAACATCAACCCGCTGCTTGTGTTGCACTTTGCGCTGCACTAAGAGGGAGAGACCCCAGTCCGCCTTTGCCCATCATACTAACAGCTTTCTGCAACATGGTAGGACAAAGAAAGCTGCGAAAGCTCACAGACTACGTACAGCCATGCTGTTGGAAACAAAAGCAGATAGTGAGCACCTGTGGAGACACTGCAGGAGTTTTTCTGACCTCTGAGGCTGAAAGCACTCTATGGCAATGGGCAGTCTAAGAGCACTGAAGACCGCACACTCTCAGGTAAAATTAAA